>JAMGZE010000019.1:1200000-1545895 GCA_024713875.1 Morchella sp. 2016-57
GCGTTTTCCTGAAATATTCTAGGGGAGGGGCGAGAGCGGCCGCGGCGGGGGGGAGTGTTGGGTTTATATACACCTGGCTACCCAGCGCCGAGCCCGTGCTGTTGTGAATCCATAGGTACTTCATGTATGGTGCTGGTGCTATGATTTTGAAGGGGTATGGTACGCTGTTGGGGTTGGGCGAGACGGGACGGAGCTAGAGAACATTTGGGTCGGTAGATTAGAGGATGGATCGGAGGTGGGAATTGGAGGCGGGAGTGCGGGGTAGTGGTGGTATGGTAAAGGGTGTGGAAAAGTCATTACCGTTGATGGGTCGATGTCATGTACAGCCATGTTCGAAAAGTCCTGGCATGCATGCACCCCCGGGTCAAAAGTACGAGGGTGTTTCTTCTACCCCCTAATTCTCCCACTACTGTGACTATAACAGAGAGCTACAATATCTTCGTTGCGGCCATACCTAAGAATTTTTGAGTATGCGCAGGAGAAATGGTTGTTGGTGGGTTAGAATTCATAAACAGACACAGTATAGTAGGGTGCCAGCTGCAAGACTTTTCGAACAGGGCTGTACTTAGCAATCGCAATACAGTGACAGCTCACATACGTGCTAATCCTATGGTGCTAATGCTATAGATAACTATTATAATTCCGTGCTCTACACGTGTATATTGTTATCTATATATATATAAAGACTTTTTCGCCCCAATACTATACTTACTTTATATCCCTCCCGGTATTGGAGCTATGGAGCTAGTCTGTTCCGGGTATACATATCATTACGGTTTTTTAGCACTGATACCATTTGTAGCTCTTCTCTTAATGGTTCTTTCTCCCCATCTACATCGCTGCGGTGTCTGCTTCATCATTGGCTTTTTCTGTCTTGTAGTAGCTGTTTGTTTAATTACTGAAGTACATACCTTAGTATTTACTTGTTGGATACCCGACCACATATTTATTAGGGCGCCCAGTACGTATCGAACATGAGCTCTTTAGACCTTTTGTCTGTAGCAGTCTTAATTCATAATCAGTATTTTGGATATTTAAATACATACATGTATTCAGTACCTGCCTGTATCACCACCCGGTAAGGGCGCGCAACAGCCGAGGCACACAAACGCATACATCATTGATCAGCAGCAAACTCCGAGAGGTCGTTCCAACAACCCCCCCACCAAACCACCGCAGCTGGGCCCACCCACCTCTCTCCCTCCATCTATTCCCACCTCCACACGATGTTCCACTACCGCACCACGGGCTTCAACGGCTACGCCGTCCAATACTCCCCCTTCTACGACTCCCGCCTCGCCTGCGCCGCCTCCGCCAACTTCGGCCTCGTCGGCAACGGCCGCCTCTACATCCTCAGCCTGACGCCCACGGGCATCGTCTCCGAGAAGCACTTTGACACGCAGGACTCGCTCTTCGACGTCGCCTTCAGCGAGCTGCACGAGAACCAGCTGGCGGTCGCGAGCGGCGACGGAAGCATAAAGCTGTTCGACACAACACTCGACCAGTTCCCCGTCGCCAGCTGGCAGGAGCACGCCCGCGAGGTGTTCTCGGTCAAGTGGGGCGGCGTCGATAAGAGCGTCTTCTGCAGCTCGAGCTGGGACGGCACGGTCAAGCTGGTAGGTCTCCCCTTCTAGGTGGGGGGTGGGGTGGGGGTGGGGTGCTGATGCGTGGGTGTGCTAGTGGTCGCCCACGGCGCCGCGCTCGCTGCTCACGCTCCCCGTGGGCAGCTGTACATATAGCGCTGTTTTCAGCCCGCACACCGCGAACCTGCTCTCCTGCGTCTCCTCCGACAGCACGCTGCGGCTGTTTGACACGCGGGCGCCGCCGGCGCCGCAGACGGTGGTCGCCGTGAGCCCCGGGGCGCCCGCGGAGGTGCTGACGCACGACTGGAACAAGTATCGGCCTGATGTTGTCGCGACGGCGGGCGTCGACAAGGTGGTGCGGGTGTGGGACGTGCGGCAGCCCGTGCGCCCCGTGAGCGAGCTGGCGGGCCACGAGTATGCTGTGCGCAGGATCGCGTGGAGCCCGCATTGGGCGGAGGTGCTCGTCAGTGCGAGTTATGATATGACGGTGAGGGTGTGGAATGATGGGGGCTGGGGGTTGGGGGCGGGGCCGGCGTGGGGCGGATGTTGGGCGTGATGGATAGGCATACGGAGTTCTGTGCCGGGGTGGATTGGTGCCTGTTTGGAGGGGAGGGGTGGGCGGCGAGTACGGGGTGGGATGAGAGCGTGTGGGTGTTTGATGTTGGGG
Organism: Morchella sp. 2016-57; assembly: GCA_024713875.1. Taxonomy (NCBI): domain Eukaryota; kingdom Fungi; phylum Ascomycota; class Pezizomycetes; order Pezizales; family Morchellaceae; genus Morchella; species Morchella sp. 2016-57. The sequence continues at coordinate 1,202,251 of JAMGZE010000019.1, forward strand.
GTATCATTGGGAGTAGGTAGTTAGATTTTTCTTAGCTGCGGTCCTTTTTTCTCTTCTTCTTCTTCTCTTTGCTTTCTGTGCGGTTGACCTGTTTTTTAATCTGTGGGTATTCGTTTCTGTTGTTTTTCCGGACTTGTTATCAGCGGCGAAATGGGAGCTTCTTTGACGGGCGATTTGGTCGGGCATTCATATCCGTGTTGCTGGCGATCAAGCATAAGCATATCTAGAACGGAGCCCTGGAATTAATAGATCCCCTCCGAGTCTAACGGCCCTGTGCGTCTAGACCAGCCCGCAGGCCTGTGCCCACCGCCCGTAGGGAGAGGGCCGTAGCATGGTAAGGCCGCGGCCGGCTATGAAGGACTTAGTATGTGGGTTCTTGATCCTTTCGGTCTGTAGGTGTGGGGAGGTACTACCGGGTACGTCCAGCCCAAGGGGCCCCTAGCATCCATATATCCATATATCCGCCCAGTGATCATTACCCCCCGGGCGAGGACTCTTCCGTTGCGCTGTAGATAAGGGGACGGCTCGCTCTATCTAGCCCCTGGTCTAGTAGAGGCCCCCTGGCCGCGGAAGGGGTATCACCCACGCTGTGTAGGTAGGTAGGTAGGTATGTAGCTAGCTAAGACGGTCAAGACACCCGCAGGGGCTGCATCCGGACGGAGCAGTCAGTCAGGACCGAGCAGCTCCCTCCGCCGCAGCTGAGGTACAGCCTGATACTGCTATCCGTCAGTCGCACCTAAACCGTGGCCGCTGGAACCAGAGAGGTGACGTCCCCACGGCACCGTTACGTTTGTACCACCGTGTACTTACAAACAAACATGCCCAAAAATCATTACCAGGGGGAACGATGACTAACAACGCGTTGTCCGGGGCAGACGGAAAAACGATTTTCCGCGCGCCGCCCCGCCGCCGAGTTGGCCAGGTTAGGGTCTTACTCTTGACACTGGCTCCTGGTTCGGAAACGAGCGTGGGTTCTGTCACGCTTTTTGGGTACTTTTTTTTCTTTCTCTTCTTATACCCCCCTGGACAGGGAGGAGGGCTTTTTTTTTTCTGGCCGTTTGGGAGGGGGGACCGAACGACCACGGCGCGCGGCGGGGCCAGTGATTTTCTGCACACGAAATCTCGCGCGCCAAGACTGGTGCGCCTCGAACCGACAACTAGCACCGAGTGACACCCCATGATCCACGTCTGCACCACCTCCCCCGGGGCGGGCGAGCAACCAGTACCCCGCCTCTGCCAGGCGTCACGCCCACGGGGGTATGGCGGCCATGGGGGGTATGCAGATTCTCCTACCTACTGCAGCGCCGAGGAGGTTGGTATAATTGCATGGGTTGTTTGAGCTTGATGCAGTACGAATGTAGCTGTCCTTTGGATGGGAACAGACTAGAAATCCCCACACCCCCGCGGCCGCGCGAGCGTCACCGAGTAGCAACGCCTCTTTTTTAGGAAGGGGGTGTGGGTCGGGTGGTTTATTTTATTTTGCCTTCTAGGGACGCTTATTTTGGATCGCTTTCTTCTCCGCCTGCATATGTATATATATACTTCCTACTACCTTACTCCAAGGTCGTCAACTACTTCTTCCTTCTCTCCGGGAGGTCAGTAAGTGCAGCCCCGCCTAGCCTCCAACCGTGTCTTACCACCTCACGTCACCTCACCTCACGTCACGTCGTCACGCGCACCAACACCAAGCCATAGCCGCCCTGGCCAACACCACACCACCGCCACCTCTCTAGCCGCACATACGGGAGTCACAAGAAATGAATGGCTCTGACCACCATTACTACATGTAGTTATCAGCCCTGCTCGATCCTCGCGGGGGGGGGACATTCTGTCCGCCTAGTCTAGTCTGGAACATACACCCCCCCCACCCCACCACCCCACCACCCCCAAAGCCCTACCACAACCCGGAAAACCGCGACACTGCGCCCACCGCCGCCCCGACACAGCCGACACCCGGGAAAAGGATAGCGAGGTTACAGGTTGGTAGCTAGAAAGCACATGTACATACATCTACCGCCACCGCTGTATACGCAGCGGAAGGCGGTTCTCGGCTGGTAGAGCGGAGTTGGCGTGTATATAGCCTCTCCACCCCAATGATAGCCCAGGTTGCGTACGTACGTTACATCAACCACCCACGACCCACCGGCAACCCACCCCGCCGGGCTGGGTGGTCTGGTATCCACCCGGCACACGAGTGACAGCCCATGACGCAATCAAGCGCCCCCCCCCCACCAGCAACCCACTCCCCACCAACCCACCACCACCACCCGCCAACCCAGCCAGTAGCCCAACCAACCAGCAACCCAACCCAACAAAGCACAGGACTCGGGGCCCGGGCTAACACAGCCCAGCCCAGCCCAGCCCAGCCCTAGTGCATAAGTAGTGAGTACGGCGCGGTGTGCTGCAGTGTGGTAGTGTAGTCAGTGCAGCTCTCTCTGAACCGATGACCTCCCCCCCACCCCACCCCCAAGACCAGACCAGACCAGACCAGGCCAACCAGATCCTCAGCACCACCCGCACCATACGAGCATCTACCGTGAGTACATCCTACCTTTGTCAATTGGGTGCTGCTCGTACACACCACGACTCCATAACACGATATTGATACACTAGATTCATTCATTCATATCATTCACTCTCCCAGCCAACTAGCTATTTAGCTACTACCTACATAGCTACACCACCCCCTATGATGTAGATATAAATATAAGCCGCCCCGACCCCATCGCACCCCCCTGCTAGCCATGAGAGATTCCCAGCCCGGCCCGCGGACGACAGAGATAGTCATAAAGAAAAAATAAAATAAATAAATAAATAAAATAAACAAAAATAACCAAATCCATAACCCCATTTCCGAACCCATAGACCAGCGCATACCCATCAAAAAAATATAAAAAAAGCCTCCCGACTCCCAAAACCCCGTCTATATACATCCTCCCCATGCACCCCCCACTACACCCCCACTACCCCCTCAACCTCCCCAGCAGCGACCTCCCTCTACTCCTCCTCCTGCCACCCGCCACCTCCCCCTCCCCCTCTGGAACACCCAACAGCCCTCCCCCCTCCTTCACCAGCATCCTCAACACAGCCTCGCTCCCCGCGCGCGCCGCAAGCTGCACCGCCGTCTCCCCGGCAGCCGTGCGCGCCCCTCTATCCGCCCCCTTCTCCAACAAGACCTTCGCCGCGCCCTCGCCGCCGCTCTGCGCGGCAACATGCAGCGCCGTCATGCCCCCCGCGCCCCGCGCACCCACGTCCGCGCCAGCCTCCAAAAGCAACGAAACAACGCCGCGACTCCGCGCCGAGGCGGCAAGGTGTAGCGCTGTGTCCCCGTCCGCTACCACACCCGGACCCGCCTCGGAGACGGGGTGGTGGTGCAGCCGCTCAATCAGTAGCTTGACGGCCTTGAGTGAGGACCTCGCGGCCGCGTCGGCGTCTGGCGTTCTCGGAGGGGTGGTGGTGGCGGAGGACGGTGGTGGTGGGGGCGGTCGTGCCCGCGCGTGCACGTCCGCGCCGTGCTTGAGGAGGGTTGTTACGACGGCCTCGTGCGCGCCGAGGGCTGCAAGGTGCAGGGGTGTTCGCCCGTTGAGGAGCAGCGCGGCATTGACGTCGGCGCCGTGGGCAAGGAGGAAGCTTACTGCTGCGTCGTGCCCGCGCTCGGCGGCTTTGTGCAGCGCCGTGTAGCCGCCGGGAAGGGCGGGTGCGGCGATGTCGGCGCCGTTGGCGAGGAGCGTCGTCATCACCGAGACGTGGTCTTCCTGGGCGGCCATGTGCAGCGGCGTGTGCCCGCTGTCGACGCGGCTGTTGACGAGTTGGCTGTTGTTGCTGTTTGCGGGGGAGTCCTCGAAGAAGACGGCAACGGCCGCGGAGCGCCCGTAGAAGGATGCTAGGTGCAGAGGCGTGTATCCGCTCTTGTCGACGGCGGCTGGGTCAGCGGCGTGGTGCAGCAGCGTGCGAACGACGGCCGAGTGGCCGTCCCGCGCAGCCATGTGTAGCGCTGTAGACCCCGCGGAGCTCTGCAGCCCCGCCAGCTGTGGGTGCCGCTGTAGCAGCAGGTCCACGACACGGTCCCATCCCTCCTGTGCCGCAAGGTGCAGCGCAGTGTGTCCGCCGCTGGCGAGGCGCGCTGTTGCGTTCGCCCCGTGGTCGAGGAGGACCTTGACGGTCTCCACATGGCCGAAGAAGGCGGGCTTGTGGAGTGCCGTGTATCCCTTATCCGTCGCGGCATTAACATCCGCGCCGCGGCGCAGCAGGAGCTCGAGCACCCCGTTCTGCGCGTTCGCCGCAGCATAGTGCAGCGGCGTGAGCCCGTCGCCGTCGCCGTCAATGCATGCGCCCCGGTCAAGCAGCCACGCAATAACCTCCTCATGTCCCTCCTGCGCGGCCAGCGCGAGCGCCGTGGTTCCCCCGACAGTCTCCTCGACCGCCGCGCCCCCCTCGACAAGCACCTGCGCGACATCACGGTGTCCGTAGAACGCGGCGAGGTGCAGCGCCGTGTAGCCCGTCTTTTCCGAGCGCGCGGCGGGGCTGGCGCCGCTGGCCAGGAGCATCTCCGCCATCCGCGGCTTCCCTTCCTCCGCGGCGAGCAGCAGCGCCGTTTGCCCGCTGGAGACGGCGTCGACGACGGCGCCGTGGGAGAGCAGGTGCAGCAGCATCACCTCGCTGCCCGAGAGGACGACGAGGTGTAGGAGAGGCGGGAGAGTGGGCGAGGTGATGTTTTCTGGCGTTACGAAGGTCTTGAGGGCGGAGAGGTTGTCGTGGTTGATTGCGCAAGGGATTGTCTGGCAGTCGTGGAGGGGGGCGGCGAGGACAGGGGAGCGGGGGGGCTTGTCTGGTACTCCTGGGACGTGGGTGTTAGTAATTGTATGTGAATTGAGGGGGTGTGGAGTGGAGGGCACCTTCTGACGCGACTGCGAGCGCGTCTGTGGGGGGTGAGGGGGAGTCTGTACTGGCTGGCATGTCGCCCGTCATGTGTAGTAACTAATAGCTGGAGAGGGGGGGGATGAGGAGGAGGAGGAGGAGGAGGAGGAAGGTCTGTCTCTGTACGAATAGGATATATCTCTATATATAGAGAAGTAAGCGCCTCTGCCAACAGACAGACAGATGGGGATGAGACAGATGAGAGGAGAGAAGAGAAGGAGGGATAAGAAGGAGGGATAAGAAGAGAGACAAGAGAAGGGATAGAGGAGGGATAAGAAGAGAGACAAGAGAAGGGATAGAGGAGGGATAAGAAGAGAGACAAGAAGAGAGACAGATACACAGCAGAAGAAAAAGAAAAGTCGGCGTTTGTTGTCCCGTTGTTGGTAAAGGTGTGTGATTTGTCAGCAATCAATGGGTTGGGTATGACGTATGCTGTAGAGGGCGCGTGTATTCCGTGTCCCTTGTGTACATGTGTATAGTGTGTATCAGTATTCTGTGTCCCTAAGATGAGAGTTGTATCGCCATCTATCTGCAGGGACCACTCCATCGTATATGTAGATGTATGTCTGTACCTACAGCGGGTGTTCACAGTTATACACCCCAACTAAGCAGTTCCCCACCCCACCCCTGCAACAACAAACAAATCTCCGAGTAACAAACCCAGCCCAACGAACGCTAGACCAAATCGGGACACGGATGCCTGCCTTCCGTTCCGCTGTTAAAGGTTATGTCCGCCCGCGGTCCCGAAACCGAGGGAAGGGAAGGGAAGGGAAGGGAAGGATGGGATGGGATGGATGGGATGGGATGGAAGGAAAGCCCCACTGCTTGTGTTCCTGCTACCAACCCGTCGCATCCATCCACACATCCGTCATGTAAGATGCCTCGACCCAAGGGTTAGGGTTGACAATACGTACCATCCCACCACCAACCATCCAACAAGTACCTTTCACACGCATAGAACCCCTCGTAACGCTAGATAGTCCTTTGGGGGTATGAAGTATGTAAGTGTATATACGAGTGCAGCTTAGGTTCATCTACGCACCCCACACAACCGAGAGCCCATATGCACGTACAGACATCCGTAGGGGATAGAAGCATACATTTGTATGCCTTGGGGGAAGGGTCTAAAAAGGCTTATATCTCCCAGCCAGGGTGCACATATCCGGTTCGCAGGCTACACGCGATAATGAGGTTCCCTAGACGGCAGCGGGTGTATTCCCGGACCAAGCCAATCGAGAACCCAGGTTGGGGGAGCTGGCCTCGGGATCTTTCCTTTGGTTTTGCTGCATATGTACTCTCGCACACTCTACACCCGCGCGAGCTATTGTACAGCGCGGTGGTGCCCCAGTACTGCAAGCGACGACATACCAGGCTAGCCACTAACATGAATCTCTCCACAAAGGTCATAAGTATGTACTTACTGGGTTTTTAAGCTTAGGACGGTTACCACCCGGTTTTTGGTCATATCTCGTCCTAGACTTAAGTACAGATGCCCCTCATTAAAAAAAAAAAAATCTGGAACCAGTGCTCTAATCCCTAGCCACAGCCATTGTTAGTGCGCACGCCTGACCCGGTTGTGGCTTTTGTTTGGAAAAGTAAGTATTCAAGTACCACAGGGAGGTTCTGTGCCTGAGATCCGCCCGAGTTTAGGGACCGGCAGTTGGGCGTTGCCGGGTCGTGGTGTGCATTACTGGTAATGCACCGTGGGTGCGAGTGATGGCGTATGACTCCCCACCCGACCACTTGAGTACTCCAACAACCCGTTACAAGCCGCTCAAAAGGTACTATATCTCTTCTAAAGAACAAAGCGAGACAAACCCCAGAACTCCCCCCTTCGCATGTACGGTAAACAAGTGACCCAGCCTCAAGGCAACATCGAACCCTAACCCCGAGCAACAGCCCTAACCCACCACCCCTCGTGCCTAAAGAAAAAAACTTTCGAACCCTAACGAACCCTAACTAACCCTAACCAAACCACCACAACCGCGGGCAAAAAAAAAAGGGTGAGTGACAGGAGTGGGACTTGAACCCACGCTCGTTTCCGAACCAGGATATTATGCTAAGAGTTTGAAACCTTAACCTGGCGCCATAACCAACTCGGCCATCCTGCCATGGTGTGGGCGTGTGGAGGGCTGGGTAATGTGCTATTTTTTTTGTTGGAAAGTGCAGGAGCTCTGGGTTGTCAGATGCTCGGGTTTTGGGGTGGGGTGGGGCGGCGGAGGGGTTGAGATAGCGGGCTCGGGGGTGGATGCCCGTGCAGGCCAGGGGGGCTAATGGTCGCTCTTTTATTCGTAAGGATTTTGGAATTGCATTTAGACCTCTTCACGGGGGTATGGTGCACACGGGGGTATGGTGCAACAACCAAGAACGTCGAAAATGAGCATAGAAAATTAAACGAAAATCAGCAAAAATACTTATTTTTCACAAAGAATTCTATCCATACATTGTTTTTATCAATTTACCTTGTATGCTCTGTGGTCAATCTTGATGGTTCTGAGGCGTTGCACCACACCCTAGTGTGCACCATACCCCCGTGAAGAGGTCTAACAGTCGAAGCTGCACATGCGGTTCGGAGACATGAAGGTCTGCGTTGTGCCGAGGCCTGAAAGAGCCTCATATCATGATGTCATCGCTCACCACTTCTCCCGCTGACAGGAAGACCTGGTAATTATGATTTGAAATACGGTATGGAAATCAGAGTGTATATAAGTACATGTAGTCTCGTAGTGCTTGTTTCCTTGCCCATGTCTGAGTTGATTACATGTATAAAGGTGACGTACCTGCGCTGTCATCTAGGCGTAAACTCATAATTGGGATCTTCACGGGGCCAGGGATCTTGAAAGCGGTAGGGTAGAGTAGATGCTGTGATTATATAACGCAGAAGTGAGCTCTCAATCCAGCGGTTTGCTATTTGATACTCCAAAGATACCAGCGTGCTGAAAACAGACCAACAAAACTACCGTCTATATTGATACCTCACAATGTCGGGCCAAAAGAAAGTCCTCATCGTCCTCTCCGGATGCCACTCGATCGCAATCCGGAAAAAGGACGGCTCCAAGGTCGAACAGGAAACTGGGTCAGTAGCCGGGCGGTGCACACGTCTGCGGGTAGAAGTCAGCAACTAACAGGCAGTGCCCAGATACTTCCTGAAAGAGCTCGCCCAGCCCCTCCAGCTCCTCCTCGACAACGGCTTCTCCGTAACTTTCGCAACCCCCGGCGGTAACGAACCCCGCCTCGACACTCTGTCCGACTCCTCTCTCTGGTTCCTAGGTATTACTCCGCTCCATCTTGCTCAAAAAAGAAAAAAAAAAGGAAGGGGGAGGGGCCAAAGATACTGACGGAGGGCCAGGAAACTACTACGAACTCAACCGCGAGAAGGACCTCATCAAGCGCCTCGACAAGGAAATCAACAACCCGCGCTCCCTCTACTCATTCGACGACGCCGAGCTCTCCACCTTCTCCGGTGTCTTTGTCCCCGGCGGCCACGGCCCCATGGGCGACCTGGGGAAAGACCCAGATCTCGGAAGGATCCTGAGCCACTTCCACAAGCAGCACAAACCCACCGGCGTATGTGTGCGATCCACCACCCGAGTATAAACCCCCGCTGACATTGAATTTTGGTGCGTAGGTGATCTGCCACGGCCCAATCGCGCTGCTATCGACGAAGCTGGCGGAGAATGGCGAATTCGCATACAAGGACTACCGAGTGACGTGCTATGCGAACAAGGAGGAGATGAGCAATGAGTTGATGTGGGGCGCGAAGCTGGAGAAGAAGGTTGAGGATGCGCTGCGGGAGGAGGGGGCGAAGGTAGAGGTTTCGACGATCCCGCTGATGCCGAATGTCGTGAGGGACCGGGAATTGGTTAGTGGGGAGGGGCCATCGAGTGCGTGGGCATTTGGACAGGAGTTTGTAAAGACTTTGAGGGAGGGTGTTGTAGTGTAGATTTTTTTTTTCACGAGGTTGTTAGCCAAATCGCTCTAATAACAAATAACTTGAAATTACGTAAAAACGTCATGGAAGGATGACCGAGTGGTTAAGGTGTGTGACTCAAGCGTATCTGCTTTCTCGCTTACAAAGCGGGGTTTCTCATGGGCCTAGCCCGCGGGGGTTCGAATCCCCCTCCTTTCAATACACTTTTGTTCTCATACCACATGTTCTGTGGTTCCAAGGCCATGAGATCTTTTTTACCACGATATCGGGGAAGCCTGTCGACGGGACTGTTGTGACCACGGCGCGGCACTGTCAAGAGACTTACCCCCACCCCCTTGTAGTATTGTTTGGCATTTTGAAGCGGGTTTTGTGCCGTGACTGCTGCAATTGAGGATGTGAGTAGTGAAGGTCCATAAAATAACAACCTAAAATAAGAATAAAAAGGGGGGGATTATTTCCTATTTTCTGTATGACCGGCTGTATTGCTAAGAATTAATAATAGGCATATTAATTATTTCAACGCCATCTTGCGCTTTCCGGGAATCCTGTTGGCTCTGCTTTTGTAGTACTTTGACTGTGAATAGGACGAGACTTCATTGACCGACTGACTATAGTGCAAGAGAGGTGTCTTATATACCTTTATATATAAGATGGTCACATATGTGTGTGTGTAGTACCGGGCAAGTAGTCCTAGGCACAATGGTTGGCTCCTAGGGACGGAAGCAACCGTATTACATCTGCGGATGATCCATTCTCGAGTGACAATTCGTGCTGCTAACATGACACTCCCAAGTAAGTTTTTTTTTTTTGTTTACATCATTAATCGTATGCAGCCTTAAGGCTATGACGATATCAAACCCCCAGAACTACCCCGCCAGCCCCTGGCCACGCCCAGTGAAGGGTATTCAGCAGGCTAGCAACTTCCGCCGCCAACTTCAAAAAACAAAACAAAAGGAAACACCTTCTCAACCTCCGCAACACTAACCAACTCGGCGCGCTCGCTGTCTCGAGCCTCATCATTCACCGCGCAAGTAACTCCCCAAAACAAAACAAAACTTCTGTCTCACACCTCCACAACACTAACCGACTCATCATTCGCCAAGGCAAACAAACAAACAAACAAACAATTTAGTCTCTTCTCACCCCGCCTTTCCATATGCTGTCTCGTAGCTCATGCTGCGGTGCGTAATGTAAGCTTGGTAGTGGCGCTGCGCGTTTATATCTGTCTCTTGGTGGTGGCGTCGGTGGCGTTAACTGCAGATGGCGGTGGCAGTGGCGGTGGCGATATTTTCTCTTCACTCCTCTTTCTTTCCTCGACACCGCCTACCTTTTCTTTCTATTATAGCCTCTTTGTACTAATGCCATGGCCTTTCTGCCAAATTTTCTCTCTCTTCAATAGGCGGCTTTGATGGGAGTGCCGTTTCTCCGTCTCGTAAATTTGCTTTCGATGTGGTGGTTTTGCGTCTGCGTGGAAGTAACCGTGAGTTTACGGATCTTTCGTGGCTGTAAGATCTTTCCGTTTAGTTGACGTTGTCTTGTACCGTGTTTTCTCGAAAGAGTTTTCTGGATGAGGTCTTCTGATTGGTGGAAAACCCATAAAGCGGGGTACCCCCCTCAACACCGTGGTGTTGAGGGAAATATGTGTCGACTCCTGATTGGTCGGTTCGTCCTGCACGTTCATCAGCAAGACTTCATTTGTCTCCTGATGTCTCCTGAGCCTCAGGAGACTCAAAAAATATCCAGGAGTCTCAGGAGACTCTCAGGAGACTCAGGAGAGAGTTGGGAGACTCCAGACACAAATGGTAGTTTGCTGATGTTGGTTGTCAAGGGAAAGCTTTACTCCCAAGTAAGAAACCATATAAAACTTCAACACCAACCATATAAACCGCCCTGAATAGGGCCTGTCATGGTACTTAGCATCGTTCATCTTCATAGATGTCCTCAGACACCGCCACCCCTCCAATTCCGTAGGTACATGGACAATTGCATAGGCACACGAGCACACTCAGACCCCAGTATGTTCATGGCAGGATGGCCGAGTTGGTTATGGCGCCAGGTTAAGGTCTTAAAAACTCTTAACATCAATATCCTGGTTCGGAAACGAGCGTGGGTTCAAGTCCCACTTCTGTCATTAATCTTTTCTCGTGACTGGGCATGGGGGTTTCGTTTTTGTTTTTGCGTTGAAGAGTTTTTCGTAGTGCATTAGCGCCATGCTCTAGCGCCGCCACAGCATTTCCGAAGCCGTTGACAGGGTCACCGGGACCCTCAAGGTTCAAGCCGAGAGCGTTTCTCGGTGCCTGTACCAGTGTCTAAGATTTGCTGTTTTTTTTTGTGCGGAGTCGTATTATGTACTTGTTCTGATATATGCAGTTGAGGGAATCATTGATTTTGATCATTGACCTCACCGCATGTCACACTTACTAGAATTTTAAAGATCGTGGTTGTGAGATGCGACTGGTATCATTTAGTAGGTGGTAGTACAATGTGCTAACTTACAAACTGGTTGTTGCCTTAGTAAGTACTTCATACCCACATCCATATAAACCTTTTGTTGTCGCTCGGAGCCCCATCCCCCGCCACCATACGCAGAATCAGGAGGTGCGAGACGTCAATCCTACTGGAAAAAGTAAGCAAATACACATACCCAAAAGTAGGTATATAGACTCTATGAGGTTCCGGATCCAAACCCCACAGGCTGCAGGCGGGCGGGCGGGAGCATTGTATATTTTACACCTGTCCCTCTGTAGTCTTATATGTAGTAAGTCTTACATTGGTGGATGATTTCGGGAGTCGTAGTTCGCGTTAGGATTTTTGCTGTGAAGGAAAGGCTTTAGTAGTGGGCCGGCCGGTGGTTTGTGTCCAGTCGGGTTGCGGCTCTTGTTGATAGGTTTTGTTGCAAATCGGATCATTGGTGCCTGCATACGTTAAGTACTTCTTATCAAACGATATCTCGCTTCAAGGATTTCGACCAAAGAAATGGGTAAGAAATGGCATTTGTATGATAAATAGCTGTCAGTTACAACAAAAAAAATATCGAGTTGGTATGTATCAGGAATGAAAAAGTGCGGTCCTACATCCTATGGTATTTCGATGCGTAGTATCAAGCCTATCTGGAACGTTAGCACTGGACAGGATATTTGCAGAGAAACAAGACTATCATCAACCATTACTCGGCGGAGGTAGGCATCTTGATACGCGGGGATGTAGGATATGAGGGCTTGGGTTTCTCTTTTTCCCGAGCCCTGCTCTCTTGAGGGCCCAGAGACCGGAAGAGTTACTGTATTATTGGTTCTCTTTAGAAATTAAGAACATTGGCTAGCATAGGTCTGGCCAATATAGGTTATTAATGTGAAGTATAAACCGAAAATACAGACATTATGCACCAGAACCATACATGGCCAGCTTACTGTCTTTGACGTACGTTGTGTGTAAACCAGCAGAAGTTTTTAGTTATCTCGGTATGGTTTTAAACTCCAAAGCTACCGGCGCATTCATTCCCCGGCGATATTCAAGCTATACCTTTTACTGTGTTGTGGTGATATGTCGGCTGAAAAATGCGTCAAATCCACCAACCATTCTCAGGTTCAGTCGCATCACAGAGACCTTTCAAGTTCTCACTGTCTAACCCAGATCTTGAAATCGCTCAAGTACTTATATAATATTTTACGCATCTAAGCGGCAGGCAACCGCCTTGCGACAACCACTTGACTCCAAATTGCAAATCTGGCTTTCAATTCCAACCAAAATGCCTAACACTATTAGTACGATTGATTCCCCACCTAGGTCCCCAAGTCCCTCACCTGCCTATGCACCGGGACCCTCCGGGACACAACCTCGGCCCACCGCTCTCTCTGCAGCTATTGGCCGCCTTAACGCCGCCGAAACAGCACACACACAGAGTAGCCGCCTGATCGCCGAGCTCCATGCGCAGATCCGCTATACACACCACGTCAAGCTCGACCTCCAGCGCCGCTACTGGAGTAGTAAACATGAACCAAAACTTCAAGTTGAGCTTCAAGTCAGGATTAATGACGGAAGAGCTCTCATAGCGGAGGCAAGGAACCAATTGAACAAGGCTAAAGAGACAAGAGTGAAGCAGTGGGTGCTGGTCAAGAGGGAAAGGGCTAGGGTGTGGGCGTTGATATCAAAAGAGCGGGTTATTAAGGGTGTAGAAATGTATCTCGCTGCGTCGAAACTTAGAAGAGGTGGTTAGGCCTAGGGTGATATGATATGATCTCGCGGGCTGAGGATGTTGGCGATTGTCCTGGGGGTGCTGGATCTAATACAAAGTAGTAAGGTTTACCAGTACAGTTCGTTCCTCGCAGAAATGAAAGGTAATTGTTGGGAGGTTGATGATTGTAATATATCTATAAATCTTGGGAATCGTGCCAGAGTTTTCTGTGGGGCTTATAGGTGATTAAAGCCAGCCGGGATGACATGGGAAGATTGAACTTTAAGCATGAATATCTTGAGCCAGGTTAGTAGAGATTATTTAACGAGATTGAATGAGAGGTGACGGTACTCGAATCCTAGCTATAGCAGACAGGGGCGTCGTACGGCGAAAGCTGACGAAGGGTTCCCGCTCCGCCTCCAGCTCATCTCAACACGCCACAGGTAGCTGCATCTGTTGGATCAACTGTCTCTAAGTTGGTTCTCCTCCTAGATGGCGTTTGGATTGAGGGAACGATATTGGGATCAAACGAACGAGCTAAATGAAAGCTGGCGGATATACTAGTCAGTGATGGAACCGCTGCCTCTCAATCTTTGATGTCTAGGGCCCTCACTAAGTTAGCTCCGGCGAACTCTTCGCTTGGTGGGGCAGTATTGGGTCGAGAGGAAGACTGACTGGGGGGTATGAGACGGAAATCAGAGGTCTGGTCGAAGAAATGAGACTAGCTGCTTGTCCAACGCTTTAGCATGAGGAAGACGCCTGCTAAGCGTTAGTACTTCACCTCTGTTAACTCCCCGAATTCACCCTACTTTGCCCAAAAGCAAATAGAGCCTTGCTCCATCTCAAGTATCTATCTGGGGGGGGGGGGGGGTCCGGGGCCGGTGGAGTTTGGCAGCACCTGTGTGATATAAAGCAGTCGAGAATCGCGGGGGGTGGTGAGACCCACATGCTTTGGTTCAGAAAGCGGGCGATACAGGAGAAACACAGCCTCGCTCTCTCAAACCTCCGTTGATACTCGGTCGAGGAGGATTAAAGCCATACCTGTGTTTGGACTCGCATCTATGATATGACGCCAAGTAGATGAAGCCGGGGTTGCATCGTGGAAATTTAGGTCATAAATAATCACTCGGAAGCCTGCATTTTGGGGAGTCAAGACAGCCCGCAGGAACCATTAGACGAGGGATGTTGAGGCTCAGATGGAGTGCATCCATTTTTGTAGGAAAAAGGAAGTGCCCTTTCTGGATAGAACTTGTTTTGTGGGGATTCCTTTGTACTTACACATAGAATTGGTTCGCGTCGAGATTGGCTGGGGCCTCCGAGGGTGTTTAAATACTAAACTCAGCGCCACAAGGCTTCCTTCCGTTCACAGACCATCCAAAGATAATCTGACACAACCTATTAAGCTGCGATTAATCGTGGGATAAGGAAAAGTTTTCACCTCGAAAAATCTATTGCAGGTCAACCACTAAGAAGAAAGAATCTTCTGCCTTGCGACTCTCCAACTTCGTCCAACTCCACCAAACTTCATCATCCCCACCCTACATCATCCAACTACACCAATCACTTTAAACTTCTGGACAGGAGAGCTGAGCTAAGGTAAGTTACCAGCAAATTTGTATAGGTTTATTTGACTAATCTCATACCAGCCTTCCCTGCCCACGCTTGCCCTGTTATTGGTATTCCAGGAAACATTGCAGGTAAGACTCTTGCCGGCCTCAACCTGTGCGTGCTATGGAAAACTAACTGTATCTAGCCGTGTACATCCAAATCGGCCCACTCCCCAACTATTCTCTATACCAGAGGTACGTTAGTGTTTAGCTACAGTGCTTTCTTCTTCATTGTATGCCGGCACCTAATGTCATCTTCTCCTAACTCTAGCTACCTAGACTATCACGTCATCCGTTAACACTCTTCTCTACGCTACTATCACCATTTTCTCGGGGTTTTCTTCGTAAAGATTTCCAATGGCTCCCAGACTCCAGAAGGCAAGAGGACATGAGCGCCGCACTATGGCATATCAAGTGCGCTATCCCACCGTTACCAATATTCAAGCCAACAGAAATTTCAAGAGGTTGGCTCCTCCAGCACCGCAACAGTTCAAAAAGATCGCTCGGCCTGCCCTATTCCCAGCAGCATTACCTACTTCCACAATTTTATCTCTTCTCTCTAGCGACGCTCCAAAGTACATGTATGCTCGCGAGTGCCTCTGCTGCCCCACCGGCATTACCATGGACACTCGTGACGGAATTGCCTTGAAGCTTGTTTATCGGCCAGGTTGCGAAAAGTGTGAAGCGTGCACATGCATCCCGCTAGAAGTCGCCGAGAATCACCCAGACCCGTGGAAACTCTTCTGGCAACTCAACAACACCTGTGGGTATTGTCATGCTGGCGCACCAGTTGTCAAGAGCGTCGTGAAGCAGAAGAGCTTTGACCAAAAGATCTGGGAGGCGTTTGCATTGTCCGATGGCGGTGATAGGGATATTGACTCTGCGGGAATGGAGGGGCAGGGCGCTGACGTTGGGGGAGCTGCTGAATTGAATAAGCCTGGCGACTTGGAAAATGCTACTGACTTAAGCGATGCTCTTGACTTGAAGAATGCTACTAACTTGAATGAGACTGCCGGTTTAGTCAAGGATACTAATGTGACTGGGGAAACTGAGGATGATCCATTTGCGGCATACTTTACGAGCACCGGGGTTGTGGCTCTCGAGGATACCGAATCTGATTGTGAGGACTCAGTGGTCTATGGGTCTATTGGTACTGGGCAAGCGAATGGCGGGGGGCCGGTGGCTGCCGAAACTGTTGCAATTGGGGGTCAGGTGGAGTCGGTGGACCATGGGAAGCAGGGGAGTGGGATACGGTTCATGTGGAAGGATTTTGCTGAATCCCACCTGAAGTTGGTTGATTGGAAGAGTTTGTTCATTCGCAAGTCATGATATCATTCTCATATGCGAGAGTTTGAGTAGTTTAGGGTTATCGTTCTAGCTCAGCTGATAGCTTATGGAATGTTAGTATGAGAAATTAAAACTTAACAGCATGAGATAATCCGATCAGGTTTAATGAATGAAGAAGAGTGGTCGTGTTTTACTAAATCTGGAATTTTAAATAGTTTGGAGAAGCGGGGTTTATAACCTGGACCGCCTTGCTCGTGTATTAGTTTAAGGAACGAATAGAGAGGGCGAGATCTACCTACCTTTTGTGGGCCCAACACTGGGCTACATTCTCTTATGGGTAGCTATGTAGGTGGAGTGGGGGTTCTGGGGGAGGGGCTAGCTCAGTGGGATCCAACTTTTGAGTGTGATCTATATCCCATGTTCTACTTTCCTCTTAACTAGACGTACGCCGTCTTTGAAATTTATAATAGGTATTACGGGGTGGGAATTTGTCCATCAAGCTGCAGCAACCTCTAGTTGACCATCCTTTCTCCAACGAACTTTTCGTCGTTTCCGATTTCATGATCATACAGCGTTCGAATCCCAGTAGCATTTATTGTAGGTTTAGTTCATAACTCAATCATCGAGGTTGAGACCATCACTCCATTACCGTGGAGCTTACCACCTATCACTACAAAACAAAGATCTTTCCCGGTAGCATTTCCAACTATACACATCAGATACAGCTCTGATCAGGATTTCGGAGGCGGCGGTACCTTTTAGCATTTCTTGCTCCAGGAGAGCCTGTTCATATATGCCAGGCAAGAGGTACCATCATCCTTGAAACATTGGCATATATCCCCATTAACAGGGAACCTGTAGCTTTCCTCTGGGGTTGGCGTGTGCTTGCGGCAAATCACATACGAAATTAGTTGAAGTTAATCTCAAAGGGGCGCACATCAAGGGCAGGCGGGGTACATACAGTCCAGCTTTGAGCCGCAACATGATAACGGACAGGTTCAGCTTGTATTGGTACGAAAGGACTGAGTAGTACCCGGAGCATGAAAAAAACGAAAGTAATTGCCGTTAAATAGAAGTAAAACCGAATGAGGTAACGGATGTAAGAACGTATGAAAGGGGTAAAGTTCATCGTGGAGATCGAGATATCTTAATGAGCTCGGAGTCCTCAAGCCGTGTTCGTTGACCTCGTAATTAGGAATACTAACAGTAGTGAGAGGGAGCAAAGAAACCTGCGCTTCCTTGAAGTGTGCACAGAGATTGTTGTAGGCGAGGTGCGCGAGTGAATCTAAGAATTTAGATCATCTAAGGGAGTCGACATTCAACTTATATATAGGTGTCAAAGCTAAATACATGTACGTAATGCAATGTATGTTCATAGCGCGTTCTTCGGAGAACGCTGTTTACCTACATGTATGTACCCAGGGGTGCCGGAAAGTGATGCAACGATGCGCGCAACCTCACGATGCAACAAAACTAATATTTTGTATTTCCTCCCTCTGCTTCTATTACAGCCAATAATCTCCTAGGCATACTTTCAATAAGTGATCTCATTCTTTCCCTCCCAATGTCATCCCATGCCTCCTGCAAAACCTCTTTAAGGCGAGGCAGAGTAGTAACCCTACCATATTTCCTTCCTATATACTCATTCATATCGTTCCAAAAGTTTTCAATTAAATTCAGATCAGGAGATTGCGGGGGCCAATCAATACTATCTACTTGATTGATTAACCGACACCTATATATAAAAATTAGTACTAGTAAAATTATTCAAATTTAAATTTAATATTTACCTCTTTGCAAACCCTTTGTGACCCGGAGCATTATCCTCAACGGTGCACTCCAGCCTTTTTTTTCACACATTTCATGCCAGAAAGGAATAAGAATAGGGTCTAAAACTGAAAGAGTATAAGAAGTGGAGTTGACTGAAGTATTCGTTGGAACAAAATGAAGTTTTGACTTTTCTTCGCCACAAAATGCCTCCCATACCATGACACTTTGACGCCCTGATCTCCAAGTCCGATCAATGCAATCTTCATTATAAGCTTCTGTCTCTCCATCTTTCCGCGTTACTGGAGGATGCTGACCAAATCCCGCTGTTGAAAAAACTGATTCATCTGTCCATATGAGGCATGACCAATCCTCATTTGTCCAGGATAGGTGTTCTCTAGCCCATTTGAGGCGTTTTGGACGTGAACTTATTCGTAAACCGGGTTTCTTTTGAGGTCGCCTCTTATGAAACTCAAGCCGATGAGCTTCTTGACGTAGGGTCTTGACTGAACAACCGATATCCATTTCGTTCCGGACATCTATCCAAGGTAATCGTCGAGTTCGTCTATCTTGTGTGATAAAGTTGTCTAACTTTACTCGCTTATTGTCATCAAAGAAAGTGGGACGTCCAGTACGTGCCCCATTATTTGGTGTACCTGTTTATTTGATTCGTTTGTAGATGCGTTAACAGGTTGACTTGTTGATGTCAAGTTTAGGTTTATCGACTATCTTCTGAAAACTGAATCCAGCGATCTCATGGAGTACTGCAATCCGGATTCTGTCATCTCTCGTAGTTTCCTCTCTCGTAGTTTCCTCTCTCTCTTCCCTTTCCTTGCCTTCACTAATCGATCCCTCGTCACGCATATTAAGTTGTGGCCGTGGCGTTTGCACTGTGATGTTGGTTGCTAAGTAGTACGTTACGCAGACCTCACCCAAGAAGCCGTTGCATCACTTTCCGGCACCCCTGGGTACATACAATCCTAGGAGTACAGGTCTATTAATTTGACTCAAAAGACTACCAACTGATAGAGCTGAAGTTTGAGAAGCACAATTTATCATTATCACGAAATTTCGAAAGCAGGCGCAACCAATTTCTGAACTGCGCTCTGTGCAGCTTATATATATTTCCACAGGCGCAAAAACAGCAGACGTGGATACTCGGAGTGCCCATGGTTACTAGCTAGAACTTTCTCGCAACAGCATGAACCTACCATCAGTGCCCTTGCTTCCGCTTGATAACTGTACCTGCATCTGCATATGAACCGGAACTTACGTTCTCTCATCCCTCTCAATTAACAACCCTCATGCTGGGCGCAAGCACAAACCCTTACCAAGACCCTTATAACACCGGCTACAGTAGTAGCAAATGTTATAAAGAAAGCGACTATGAAGATGAACAGACCCTGTGCACAGACTCTTCGAATTCGCTGACACATGTACACCCGGATCCGAACTTCATTCCTTTGGGTCAAGGTTATAAAAAGAATCTATCAAAGTTTGTCAAGATGAAGAGATTAGTGCAGGCTGTGAGCAGGTGGTGGAAGGGAAAACTGTGGGGCAGGAGAAAGCCGTACGCCCAGGAGTGACTACCGATACACAGGACTTATAGAACCACACTGGAGGAGACTGAAAGATAGTTTAGGTTAGTATTCGCGGAATACAGAGCGTGGAAGACAATGAAGGAAGCATGGAATAACAAATTATGATCCCACATATTGAGGAATAGATATCTTTAGTAGTGAACTTGCAGTATGGGGAAGAGGTCCTCGCTGCTACTTTTCATTTGATGGTTAAAGAAATTACTCATCTTGCCGTTGCTTTATGAACAACAAACACTGAACTTGGTAGAGAATATTCATAGGTAACACCGAACTGATCAGGATTATAGTAAAGAAAGACAAACAGTGTCAGTGCTTCATATAGCTATGTTCTTTTTCCGCTCCCCAATCCGTTCCCTATTTTAGCTATTATTAACCACGCTCATTGAGTTAAGAAAATGCAGACACTCCGAAGAAAGGTGCCTTGGGAATTCGTGGACCTGTTTGAAGATTAAATCCAACTTTTGCATTCCAGGAAGTAATAAAACATTATTGGAGTTATAATAACACGGGTTGCCCGAGAAAGACAGAAAACTCTGTAACATTAATTAAAACACATGAGGCGCCCTGCTTCCGCCTACCGAATCATGTACCTTGAGAACTCATACCAACCTATGTTCCTTGTGTCGAAAAGCTGCCATGATTGACTGAGCCCACATCCACACCCGTACCAGACCGTAAGAAACTTAGCTATGTGCTGATCAAAGCTAGCCACAGCTCGTTTCCACAATAGCGCCATCCGGCATCCACCACACTGGTCTCGTCAACTGGATTCCAGTAAAAGGGTTTAACCTTCATATCAGAAGCTTCCCATTCTCCACGATCGTTCAACACTCCGGTCTGTACTAATGCTATATTTGAGCGTGGCACAACCCCTCCTTCCATAGCATGCAGGATAAACAGGTGACCGACCAACTTATAAGTAGGCACGATATGTGTAGTGTAACAACTTGCATCGCCTTGCCTGAAAGAATCCAAATGAGCAATATGTATCCTCAACATATTGTTTTGTCGTTTCTGTAACCGATTCACGAATGTATTCCGAACGGATGAGACAAGGGATTTCCCGTGCGATAGAATGCTCTTCTTTTGGGTCAGTGAACGGCAATCAATGGGTATGACTTCGGACGCAGCAGGGCTTGTCGGGGCGGACACTCCGGCAGTGTAAGGCTTGAGCTGTAGTGTATCCCCATTACAATGTGAAGTCGGATCCAGAAAGCTTCTCCAGATTTCCGATGTCTCATCAAACCACAAATTGCTCCTCTTATTACACCATACCGACTTTCCAGAGGAATGGCGGATACGGACAATATCTCGTAGGCACCTGGCACGTTCAAGGGTAGGTCTTCCGCCGGCGCCGTCATATACTGTGGTCTCCGCCGCCCGGAGCACCATGGTACTTGCTGTACTCATATTACTGCCGATGTTTTCCCTTAGACTCTTGGCACCGCCGGGGGGACCAGCGGGTTCATTATCTTCAAATTCCGTGTGAGGCTTGAATTGTTCATAGACTTGAGCCATGAGGTCGGTTTTCTTTTGTAGTTCGGAATAGACGCCTACGTCGCGCCAGCGGAGAATAGATAGTAGATGTTCTTTAATATCTAGGGATGAATACGGATGATGTAGATTCAAGGTGGGGAAGCCAGATTGTATTATAAAGAGTCCTATGAGGTTGATTAGAAGCAGAGGTTGTACGTTGATCTTATGACGCACGCGCACCGGGGTTTCGACCACCTATGCGTCTGGCATACTATGTGCATTTACATGTATGTACCTAGGTATGTCAATGCCGGTGAGACACAAACTTTCAAGTCCCCAAAACATAAAGGATCGGGGGCTACTCAGCTTAGGCTTATCACTCTTCTATTATCAGCGCTCTCGATCTTGTCGGAATCTACTCGAGGGTATTGTTTCTCTGACCTCCCTGTGGGCTGTTTTCGTACTCTACATCTTAGCTGATTCGATTTTGCCGTTCGGTACGTAATAAGTGACTACATATCGGCCCTAGGGTAATTAACGTGAACTCATCATACAACAGACAATGTCATCAGGGCAAAGACCCCACATCTATGCTGCTCCTGAGACAGCATACCAAAAGTCGCTCTATATTGCACCCCTAAGACATAAATCCCCCTCACTTCCGGTGATGAGGGCACCTAATATGCAAAACCTCAATTTTCACCCTCTCGGCCTTCAACCGCTAAATTCTTTCAGAGCCAAGTTACCAACACGTCCTTTTGCTGAAAAGATGACCGCTGACATGGACCCACCTCCTCGGCCGCTGAGTATAAGAAAACTTCGAAAATCACCTTCAATGCCGGTGGGGCGTGAGCCTAAGCAGGTACACTTTCCTCGACGGCCACTCCCGCATTCAAGAAGCTTCTTGGGGGTTACTTTCCCCCCGCAGCCGAAGCAACGTAGCAGCTCTACCGGCGTTCTACTGATTGACAAAAGCAATGCCAATAAACAACATGCTGGCAAACAGACCTTAAGAAGATCCTCTACTGCTAGAACCGATAAAAGAAAGGACCTCCCTGGTGCCGGTATGGCATGGTTGCAGAGACCACGAAATGCTCGACAAGTGGGTGGTGTACCTATTACTGGTTCTCAGGATTCATCCGCTAGCAACTCTCTCGATGACTACACACCGACACCAGAGTCTGGTTATGTAACGGCTCCTACACATCACTCCCCGACAGAACCTGCAAGTAGAAATAGTAGCGGAGACGCAACAGCGGGCAGTTCATATAGAACACGTTCCGATGGATCTACAGAAGTAAAAATTGAAAATTCACCAAATCAGACTGACCCTGGCCTAACGCAACATGGAAGAAAGAGCTTTAAACTTCGCCGAGCTTCAAGCACGGGAGCGCAGGGGTCCAAGAAAAAGGCAGACTCAAAGTCTCCAAATACGTCATCTGAACCAATCGAAAAGCTTGCGTCAAAGGGGTGGAAAGAGAAGGTATTCTCAAGAGAATTTTTCACCCGAGTTGGTGGTGGAGGCAATGTTCCTAAAAAGGAGCCCAAGGCTAAGGTAAAGGACAGAAGTAGTAGCGGCTCTTCTGCAACAACTACAACAACGATGAAAGTGCAGGCAGCTACAAGGCCACAAACTGATGGGGGAGGGTCGAGCCCTGTGAAGCGTGTTGTTTTGCCAGCCAGTCAGAGCTGGTATGGGCCAGGGACCATGAGAGACCCAGGTGACATCAGTAAGACGCAATGCGACTTCAATAGTGAAAGCAACAGCACAGGTAATTTCTTGGGACAAGGAAATAAAGGAAATTTCAATGACAGTGTCCTCGGGATATTCGAAGGAAGTACTGGTGGGATAACTCGGACGACACTGAAGAAGACCGGGCAATGGAGGCCGCCAACCTTACAGCTCCAAATGGAAGTCGTCCCAGAGACTGAAAAGGTACCGATATCATATCCAGGGTTGCAAGAAAACGAAAACGCCATATGGGTCTCGGTAGAACTAGATGCCTTAGTTGATGGTGGTACAGAGGGATTTCAAGGAAGTAAAATTGGTTTGGACGTTGGGATTTTAATCGATACATCGTGAGTCATTCCTTCCATTAATGAGCTAGTATCAGTCATCTACTAATTACTACATATGAAGTGCCTATACGTCAAGTGCGTCATTTGCGAGTATGAAGGTTCATGCCAAGAAACTTGTTGATGCTATGGAAACATCTCGGGATAGAGTTGCTGTTATGACTTTCCCGAGCGGATCGTCAATCGCAGGAATCACAGCAAAGCCGGATACAGTACACGTTCTCAATTCATCCGGAAGCGTTGCAAAAAAGCAACTAATAGACGACATTGCAGCACTTACACAAAATAAATGGTGCAGTGACCCTGTGTCGAGAAATGTTCGTTCAGCCATGCAAGCCGCGATAAAGAAGTTGAAAGGAATGCCTTTAGATACGACACGCTACGGAGCCCGTAGGCATGCGCACCTATTTCTGCTGACCGCCAGATTGGATGACGGGGAAATAGAGTTGGTCCCTGAAGTATTCTTTGGCGAGCTGCAAATTCACATCATTGGTATCGGACCTTTGTTTTGGCCAAGAAGTGAAATGGGTGCTTCAGGATGGTGTGTTCCAACTGCACTACTTGGACCACGCCCCATTTTCGAGGACAAACGACCGAGTAACTGTAAAGCAAAGGAAGAGGACATTAAGAAGGAAATAAGTATGGAAGAGATCATCCGCCTCCTCAGGACAGCAGTTGATTTAGGTGTCCTACATGATGTTGTGATCGACCTTACCCCCGGGGAAAATTGCGCTGTTCGGGCTGTTATGGGGGAAGTGCGATTCCAGAAGCTGTTGCCAGGTGAAAAGAGGACCTTGTTAGTTCAGGTTCAGGTTGGCGATATAACTTTGTCAGATATCACAAATCACTGTGATCACGAGGCTATACCACGGTGGTTGCTGCTTGAGAGACATCTGGAAGCAACCCTAGGAGAATTACAGACTCGTCTTTTGACGGTTAAGGCAACATATTGCCATGCAAGCTTCCCAGACTCAACATCACTCTCAACTGAACGTCATGTCGAGGTTTCAAGGTTCACTCAGGACTCGTTGTGGAGATTTTCTCCCACCGGAAACAAGCTTGTTGATAAACAGGAATCACCACCAATGTCACCTATTACTGCAAAGGATTATGTGAAGAAGGTCTTAATTCAGCGTGTAGCTAGTATGCATAGCAATCCGACGCAGGCAATCAGAGCAGTTCAAGAAATAACGAATGGAGCACCGACTTGGGGGATTGACCTCACTGATATTTCAAAGGAGCTTGAATATAGAGAAAGGGTCGAGAGAAAGTTCAAAGATACTAGAGTATCAAACGAATACCCCGATTATCGGGCCAATTATGATGCTGAGAACAAGAAAGATAATTACGACCTTTCCGGGACTGGTTGGGACTCCGGAGAAGCTTGGTTGTCTGGCCCCCAGACATTTCATGATAAACCAACAGGTATCACGTTGCAACCACTACCTATCACACCAGTAGATCTGGATTGCCGATACCGTGGGAGTAAGGAACTAAGAAATGAAGATAGAGCACCTTTTATTGCAGGGATCGACTCATCCCCGGAAACAGAACTTCCAGATGATTTGGAACCGGAGGATGAAGCTCAACGTATCTGGTTTGAAATGAGACTCCGTCAAAGAGGTATTAGCAGTGGGAGCATAAAGCGGCGGTCCATGAGGTCCAAAAAAAGCAGCCCTGTATATGTCAGACCGCCACTAGACGACTGGTTTGGGATTAAACGTGAGCGTGCGGATATCCTTGGTACCGTCCAGGTATCAGAATATGTATCTGGGGATGAGAGTGGGGGTCAGAATCAAAGGAGGGAAAGGCCGACTAAAAATGTGGATCGAAGTAGTAATTCGATGCAGGATACTCTCAAAAGTTTGGTCACCCTGCGTGATGTCAGAGAGACAGACTTCGGGCCATGGGCAATGTGACAAGAAAGGGTGGTTTAAGTACTTATGATGTTTATTACTTCGGATTATTCACTCCACCTCTGTACTTCATACGATCGTTACGAATTTTCTTTAGCAATACCCGTTCTACAGACACTAAGGGAAATGTTGGTTGGAAGCATTAAAGAGATATGAATGAGAGCGAGGTCAATGACAATTAATATCCGAAACCCAACCTCTCTAACGCACTCGATTCCAAAAAATATATTCAAGTGAGCCATTTATCATGATTCAACGCTCGGCAATTTGGCAATAGCCCTGCTCTCACTTTGATCGCCTATCTCTCCTACGCAGAGGATGGAGAATGCCCCACTCCCCCGCTAAGTTTCCACTTCCACAACAGCTGCCGATAACCCCCAGCCCCGCTCGCGTGTAGTATCATTCAAAGAGCTAAATATGTTGTGGACCTACCCCTAACCATTAAGGTAAAACTATACATATATACCTGTACTTACATTCTAAGTGAGTAGGTACGCATGTAGTCTCGTGCCCACCCCCTATATATATATATTTTGGTGTGATTGGTGTTGTAGTATTTTATGTATTAGTCACACCAAGCACACCACCTAAAAAAACCCCATTGGGTCTGGGAACGGGACTAGTACGCATGTACATCTCACAACAAGCTCGTTGGTAGCGATCCCCTGAGAAGACTTTAGCACGCGTCTCTTTCACACCTAGTATTCATAGGACCTCTATGAAGATGATATATATAGTAGTAGTTTCCCGCTCTCTAACGGGTTTGGAAGTGCACTATTCATTGCTTTAAACCCAGTAATACACCCATGATGGAGAATCTTCGGGGGATTTCAATCTGCACACTCAGTGACTTCCAATTATGTCCAAAAGCAAGCCATTGAGGTAATCTCATGGGCGTATGGTCTAGTGGTATGACGCCTCATTTGCAATGGAAACATTGAAAATTGAGGAGGTCCCGGGTTCAATCCCCGGTCCGTCCAGTCTTCTCTTTTGCTTTTGGACCAGCTTGCACACCCGCACCCAGTCGGTCATCTCCAAGTATGGCAGACGCATCTGCTATGGTGCTCGTGTACTAACTTGCTTTTTTATTCAAGGTGCACAGAATAGAGGCTTATACTAAGGAGAAAACAGCCCTAGTAGTGAACTGCCAGTCCTTTGACCCTGACAGGTACGATCCCTGTCACACTTCCTAATAATGTGGCAGACCTGCCAGAATCATAAATTATCACTCGCACGTATCCCAGGATTTTATCATGAATTAGACTCCCGGGCTTAGGAAGATTGGATCCCAAACTTAAATCAACACCAACTAGATTAATGGTATGGCAAGCTATTATGGATTACAGAAAAATTATCACTAGATTACTATTCTATGTATTTTAGTACTTTGGCTGCAATTCTTCGTTCCTTCGTTACCTTAGTATGTATTATTAGTAACCCATCTTAGGCCCAACTCATAATCAACCACGTGCACCCGGACCAAACCCTCCACCAGGATAAGAGCGTATTCAAGTGTCCCTGATACCCCGACCCACAAGAGCCGAGTATTCATATTTCCACTGCTTCAAGACCCCTTACGCGGACCTGTATGAAAAGTGTATAAAAGCAGTACATCAGCTCAACCACTGCCACTCTACCACTTACAATTATATACTTGACGTCGACTCCGCCGCGCCCCCACTTTGAATTATAGACCTGGTTATAAAAGATAATGCCGGAACCCCCCAATAACACGGATCTGCAGCCGGCGGAACTGGGTGCTGAGGTATCTGCCGCCCCTCGATACCCCGACTCCAGAGGTGTGGTGGCGCCCACAAGGGCTCCAACAGCAGCCACCCCGCGCCCACCGGGATCCATGGCGCCAGAGGCAGAGGCTGCAGGAGGCGCTTACAACCTGATGCAAGAGGTCCCCCCTGCAGAGCAAGAGTACCGCGAGGAAAGCGGGTACGGGAAGAAAAAGCAGGACAGCCCGGTAAAGCTAGCTATGAGGAGGCTATCAGCTAAGATAGAGGTTGGCGGGGTAGCGAAGAGGTTTGGTGATGTCATGACTAAGCCCTGGGTCATTGGAGAGGGTGCAGAGGGGGGTGAGAGGAGGAGGATCGAGATCGGGAGAGGCCTGTATACGTTGGAGGAGGGGAATGGGGGCGCTGGGGATACGGGTGCGGGGGAGGGGGGGAGGGCTGGAGGCAGTGGCTCAAAGAAGAGGAGTGGGGCTGGTGACAAGTGGGATATAAATTGCGGGTGCTCCTAGCTAGAGTATCGGGAGTAACAGCAGGTATCTTCAAAGGAATTAAGAAATTTGATTTAAATCGGGGCCTAGTTCGGCGGCGCGGAGAACTCTGTAATACTGAAAAATTCCGAGAATCATTGGGGGGTGTGGTTGTTGTGGGGTGTTGAAAATAGACGAGGCACATTTTCCGGATTTTCTATCATTGGCCTCTCCTGTGCAACCTTGAAAACCCGCTACCATGAAATCCAAGCAACAACACCGCCCGTCTTGAATTTACCACCCCAGAAAATAAGCAATAAGAGCAGACACCAGCACCACTATTCTGCTCTCCATCTACCCCTCTAACTCAATACCACCGCCACTACATATACAATGGACAGCACCACTTCTCTGGACCGCCTGCTAGAGGACGATGATTCGGCCATCGGGTACTACCTGCCCAAGCAAAAGAGCTACACAAGAGGTCTCAAGAAGAGGATACTAAAGAAGCTACGGCTCAAAAACTACGATAAATGCTGCCCCTGCGCGAGGTGTGGGAACGTTGTGAAGGAATATACCATTGTTTACTACAATGCTGGCAGCCAGCCGGCGAAGAGGAGATCAGGGAGGATGATATCTATCTGGGACCGGGTAATAAAAGGCGTCAAAATATAGGAGCGGTGGGTGAGGCCAGAGCCTAGCAGATTACAGGGGGTAAGGACAAGGCTCGGTATTAATTGGGCTGACAGGATCGGGGGTGCTTGACTACCGGTCAGCACGTCCGGATGATACGAATGTTAAAGATAGGCATTATTTTGATGTACGAGTTTCCTTTGTATACACGCCGTTTTCATTTGTTTATCCATTTCCTTCCTGTCCGCGTATACTATATACATGACTTACGAACAACCGGCGACCTTCACGAAGATGAACATAAACACGCAACCTAGCTTAGAACCATACCGTTTATTAACTCACACTCAAACTCTGATCTTTACAAACACACCCGCCCTTGCCCGTCTCGATGTAGCATCTTGAGGCTGGCCACATGGGCGAGCAAGCCACGCGCAACAATAGAGAGGCAAAAAGCATCATAGATAGATACTAAGTCACTCTGTAACTATAACAAATACAAGCTTTTCTCGTCCACATCCCCAACGACAACGGTGAGGTGGTCCTAGCGAGCCGCTAATCAAATCAGGCATTAACCACTGCTACATCGTAATGGAGTATAGCCCCTCCACCCGGCACCGAAGGAGCTACTGTCTCTCATCCGCGCTTGTGGCGTCTGTTCTTGGCGGCAGCGGGTCAATGATCAGTATGCGGATATATCTGAAATTGATGACACCGGCGGACCGATATTACCACGCCTTACACAGACTACACCCACACTCCCGTCGCACATTCGCAAAGTCTGCTGAGAAAGACTTAACCCCGGTACTCCGAACAAGGCTATTGCCTTTACACCTTGGTGTCGATCTCGCCCGATGCAGACATGGCCTACCCAGCACCCCCCACCACCGGCTGCAACACCGCGCTTGTGCCGAACCCGTCGGTTGTGCCCTAGTTTTGCCTGTCCGGTCCGCCTCTTCCTTGAAGCAGATGTGCGTAGATGTCTACACGCCCGCATCGACCGGTTGCGGGTGCTTGGCGGCGGACTCTGGAGGCTTGAGGCGGCCTGGATGCCCTTGCTGCGCTTCTAGAGGGGCCAGGCCCCGGGGCCATCAGAGCAGAGCTGGTTCGGCTGCTGCTGTATCAGTCAGGGTGTTTAGGGCGTGATGATCTTCTTGATATACTGGCTAGCGGACACGGCTCGGGGCAGAGAACTGCTTCGGAAGTAGGTATAGGTACAGGTGTAGGTGTAGGTGTCGGCGTTATCTAAATAGCCCAGAGCCAGCGCCATCCAGCGAGCAATCCTAGTTTCGCTGAAAGATCATGGCCGGCGCAGGAGCCTACAGAAGGCGTGTTTAGAGGCGTGGCCGGGCGACCCTGCGTCGTGCTGGGGCCGTGGTATACGTAGCGGAGAGCCAGCGCCAGAGGGGAGGGAGGGCCGGGGCTATAACCGCTGAGCCAGCCCCGGGGGTGGTGTGGCGAGCTTGAAGTGCTATTGCTAACAGCCCTGCGAGGAGAAAGATTCAAAGGCTTCGAAAGGGATGGTGGGCATTGTTGTATTTGGTATTCTTAGTGCAGACGCACATGTCTTTATCCCGGCCGGCCGGGGCGGGTTTGCTGCCGGGGTGGGCCTGCGGTCCGGTCATATGGTCGTGTGAGAATCCATGTATACGCAGCCAAGGCCAAAGCTGCGGCGCCGGTAGCAATCGAGATACCGAGCTCAGCTCACATTACCGGACAAGCAGACTCCACACCCCTCCGATGGGGGGCGGCGACCACTCTAACAATGTACCAGACCGACCCGAGTGATAACCCATGACGCAGAGACACCCGGGGTACGGTGCCACATGCAGAGCGGTTGACCATGGGTGGGGCTCCTCGCTTGCTGAAGCGCCTCCGCTTGCAGGCGGCAGTACGTTGAGGAACAGCATGCGGCATCGCTCTCGTCGGCGGCGGTGCCGGTGGTCCTGTCAAGGTTCGGTGATAGGGGCCCTGTGGCATGGAAGCGGGTGTAAGGTCGCCGGTCGGACGTGGGGTTGTTTCCGGCCGTTGAAAACCCCTTGCGTGGGGTTCGGGTGGCGGGTTGGGTTGTAGTTGTATCTATAGCGGTGCATTCCAGGTTTGTACTTGACCATTGGGGTTGAAAGTCGATACCGAAATAAGTACTTGTAAACAAGAGCAAACATCGTTGAGCGCACATCCCGGCCCAATACACACCCACTACAGTCTCTGTTCTCCACTGCCTAGCTGTCCAAAGAGCAGGACACCCCATCTCCACCTCCTCCCATCGATTTCCAGCTCCCTCTCTGCTTCCGGCCGCCGTACACAACCACCCGGAGCCACGACCGCGGTGACGTTATTGGGGATAAGGCGACACTCGTCACTGCCAACACACCCGCAGCGGCGCCAGTAGACTGACTGGTCTGCGCAGGATCCTCAAGCTCTATACCCGCAGCGGGGGCGGGGTCTGGACTAGATGCATATATATGTATACTAATTTATGGGTCTGCCTGCAGGCCTGTGCGGCGCCCGGTGCGCACACCGGCCGTGACCAGCCAGCCGACCGTTTCGTCGGGGTTTATATATATATATTTAAAGACACGAGAGCTAATAACCTAGGCTCGTAAACAGCAGCCCTGAGGAGGATGAGTAGTTGGTGAGTGTGTTGGGCAGATGGGGGGGGGGATGGGGGGGCTGTTATATACCCCCCTGAAAGCCTACACATGCAGAAGTAGTATCCAACTCCCAAAGAGCGGTCAACACCAGTACGTTCTACGGGCTGCATGCATGTATGAAGAAGTATCAAAGTTCCGCCTCACAGCCTCTCACTCGCACCCACACAACCACGCACGGGTGATAATCGGTGATCGACTGGCTGGCTTGGCAACTCTGCAAACACTCGCAACAAGCAACCACCCACGCGCAGCGCACCTTCCACACAGGTCCAGAATTGGGCTATGCACCTACACAAGCACACCATGCACAACCGACGAACTAAACAAAAAAAAAAAAAGTACATCTGCAAACACCAAACCAAACGGTGCATACACGAACAAGGGAACCCCCCCATCTCTGCATGCAACAACCAACGAGCGAACCCACAACCATACAAAACCACCCCATGGCAATCGCCAAAAAGTAAAAGAAAGAAAAAAAAAACCTCCCCTACTACACTCCCGCGCGATACAGCCAATGATCAACTTCGCGCAGTCACGGATGCTCACTCGCAGCTGCTGCATGCACCCGGGGACAATCAATGATGGGTTTTACATATTTTCTGCGCCTCGCCTACGGGCGGGGGGGTTCAGCCTCAACGCAAACAAAGACACCCAACATCCACCGCTAAGCGAGCTCC
This sequence comes from Morchella sp. 2016-57, assembly GCA_024713875.1. Classification (NCBI taxonomy): domain Eukaryota; kingdom Fungi; phylum Ascomycota; class Pezizomycetes; order Pezizales; family Morchellaceae; genus Morchella; species Morchella sp. 2016-57. Next base: position 1,233,176 of record JAMGZE010000019.1, read on the forward strand.
CCACCCACGCCACACCCACGCCCCACAACCGCCCCTGCACGCCACAAAAAAAATTCAAATATTCCCATGGACGGGAATAAAAGTAAAGGACAAAAAGAATGACGACCAGCACGGGAGTCGAACCCGCAACCTCGGTCTTACTATCGGAATAGGAGGACCACGCGCTACCATTGCGCCAACCAGCCAACTGACATTTCCGAGTGTTCTTTGTTGCCACTAATCTTTTTACTATCTACGCTACTAGATGCTTCAGGTCTAGCCCGCCCGCGGCCACACCACAACCCGCCGGAGAACGAAAGCCGGTTGCGACTATGTTAATTACCTACCCCCACGTCATAGGGGGGCGCAGAACGTTAGTCTACACTACCTATCTAAGTCCACCCACCCGCCCTACACCAGCACGACCCCCTCCTCCACCACACACTTGACCACCTCCTTGACGCCCTCGACCAGGCCGTCCTCCACCTGGACGAAGCGCACCGGCCCCTCCCTGCCATACACGGCCTCGGCGCTCCTCTCGACCCCATCGCGCACCCTCTCCTCCCACCCGCCCGCCACGCCCCTCCCACCGACACCGACGCTCCACCCGCGCCACGCGCCCTCGTTCTCGGCCGCGCTCAGCGGCACGGCGTCGAGCAGCTCGGGCTCCGACAGCGCGGCCTTGACGTACTGGAGCAGGTCCAGCGTGGGCGTGGGGGACCGCGGCGCCGCTGGCCGCTCAAGGAACCATGCCGGGAAGCCGTGGCGCAGGGAGAAGAGCCCCGGCGGGGTGGTGGTCGACGTGGGCGCTGAGATGAGCGGGTGGTAGATGGGCGTTTGGAAGATGATGGTTGGGGCTGTTGAGGGGTAGGTGGGTGGGAAGGAGATGGTGAACTTGAAGATGCCGCCGTGGTAGGGGCCTGTTGGGTGGGGGTGTTAGTGGTGGTGGTGGTGGGTGTGGAGGTAGGGGGGTGCTTACCTTTGCGGACGAAGATTACGCCGGACCAGAGGGTGGGGTCTGGGGACGTGAGGGACATGTAGACGCCGGCGGGGGCGGCATGTTTGAGGCTTGCACTGGTTGGTGTTAGCTCCTCATCTCCACGCAGAAGCTTTCACAGTGGTGTATGTATTATATAGGGGTAGCTAATTCCATACAATTCAACCAAGAGGTTCTGACGCCGCACCGCAGGCGTGGACAGGAGAGCTGGAGGAGGAGGCATTTCGGCGTTTACAGAGCCCGAGCAAGTAAGTCTGTCCTAATTAGGGATCGGGGAGAAGTAGGGGGAGGAGGAGGGGGGGACTGAACATGTGTTAATTGGGGAAGAAGAGCCGCTCTCCTCTTGGCGAACAGCAATAACTGCCTGCATATTAATGGGTTAGGGTTCCTGTTGTGCCCCCTGCATGCATGCGACTCCACATTTGTCAGTATATTTCACATCTTAAGATTATTTCACATCCCAAGTTGCAGATAAGTAGATATCACGGAGCTGCTGCGAATGAATGAATGCAAAAAGTTGTTTCTTATCCTTTGCCCTCTCCCCCAGCAATGTTGTGGTGTTTGTCAATTACGTTGTAACGATCGTGTCTGTTAATTTTACAACCCCCTTTTTTTTTTCTTCCTGCTAGACGGGGGACCCGCACACACAACAAACAAAAACAAACAAAAAAAAAACACAATCGCCCATAGCCGCCCGTCTCACAACATATTTTTCCCTCCCCTTCCCCACATCCACAAACACACCCCGACTCCGAGCTCCGAAAGATTAAAAAAAAAATAAAAAAAGAAAGAGAGAGAGCGAGAATCAGATCATCCAAACTCACATCTAGCCCCCAGCAGTACCCAGCACCACCTGGCTGTGTCTTGTCCGCCCCCACCCCCACCCGCTCGCTCGCTGCTGGTAGGCATAGGTACCACCGCATCATGTCCTCTCGCCGCGTATCCCGGCAGCGACAGTCGGCCGTGGGCGCTACTGACGTCCTCATCATGCTTCAACGCATGATCGATGCAAAGGAGCGTGAAGTTGCCATGCTGGTAAGTAAGAGACTGCAGTCTCCTCCCCTTTCCTCCCCCCTCCGCCTCATCTAGTACCTCCCACCCGCCGGCCGGCTAACAGGGGCATAGCGGGATCTGCTGGCAGAAATCAACCACCCGGTACCAACTACTACGTATCATCGCCCTGCACCGATAGTGCATCCACGGCCATCGACCTTTATGGTGTGTTTACCCCCCTTCTTCCTCTTCCCTGTCCTGCACCATCCTGGTTGTGGCGTGCAGTTGTGGCTGATGATGGGATCGATGGTGCATGCATTCAGACGTCGACGTGCAGGAGGTGCAGCGGCCATGGGCCCCCGCCAAAGTCGGGGTCGTCGACGAGCGCGTCGGCAAGGAGCACGCCGTCGGTTGCGAGCGTGCGCAGGAGCACACCCTCCGTTGCCAGCTCCAGGGGACGCAGTACCGCGTCGTTGGATATGTGATCCCCCCCACCCTGCTGCAAACGTCAGGCGGGTGGGCGGGCTGGTTATCCCAGAGGGGGGAGACAAAAATGTCTAAACTCCCTTTGTTGCCCTTTCCTTTGTTGACCTTTCCTTTGTTGACTTATTCCTTTTTCCTTTTCCTTTCTTACTCTATTTTTACCGGTTGGGTTGCTACGGGGCGTACGGGTTGTTGTGCTTTATTTTTACTGTTAGGTCCGTTGTCTGGTGTGGTGCGAGAGAGATATATGTGTTTAGTGCTCGAGAGAGATTTCCGCATTCTTCATTTACGCTATTCGTTTACCCTTTTCACCCTGGGGCTGCATTGGTATTTTTCCACCATTCTACTTCTTCTCCGTGCAGCCAGCCGCTCCTTACCCGTTTGCTTTGCTTGTCCAATGCGATCCCATTTTTTTTCTGTGCGTGTGCGTGTGAAGGTGCTTGAAACGAACGAGGGGGATAGAGTGTGTGGAGCTATTGATGCGTAGAAGCCAAGTATGTAATAGAAAGACAAAAAAATGTGTTCCGGTCGTTGCTGGTGCGGCGGAGAGGGGGCGGTGCGTACATGTGGCTGCGTTGATGTCTACTCTCCATACTCTACGTGTGCGTGTGTACGGCCAATATGCGGTCCTTTGTGGAACGGGCCGCTGTCCCGTAATGCTGGGAAGCACGTCAAGACCAATACCGTCCTTAATTAAGCGCACCTCTAACCAGACCACCCACCCACTCCGTACGCCCTTAAGACTCTCGCTCCCTAGTCCTAGTGACGACCCCCGTTTTTCCAATTTATACTATTAATTAGACTTTAAGCCAGCGGGAAAAAAAAGATCGGCAAATAAAAAGATCATCTACCATGGCCAGCCGGAGGTAGTAGGCGCGGTACTAAAAATATTTTCTACCACTCTGAACAGAGGCCACTACCATGGTATCCAGAGTAACCGTGGATTATCTTCTGCAAGCGACGGTGGCTTAAAAGATCTGTTGCAGCCACGTGGACGGTCATTGGCAGGCTTGGCGTGGGTTAGGGCTTAGTCGTGGGAGCTAGAGCACCCGCTCTACTTCACCCGCCGTTATACTAGACCCACGCGCAGTGTCATCAACTGGGTGGTATTACATGGAGCAATTAGTAGCGGGGATCTCCTTGGGCATGTATGTAGAGCGGCCGCGGCGCTGGCGTTGGATTGAGGCCGGCGGGGGTGGGGTGGTGCATGGATCATCTAGATCTGATGCCTGGGATACGGCGAGCTCAAGATACCCGAACTAATCCGCGAGGACCCAGAGTAACAAAAAAAAAGCGAACAACACCGCGGCCAGCAACCGAGGGTCCGTTGGTGGTCCGGTCTATACCCAGCGTGCTAAGTAACTCAAGGGTTGATGGACCACATAGTTACCTGTATTGATGATTGTGCATGTGGAGGAGTCGAGAGGTTCTGACCTGCTCCTCACGTCTCTATTTAACAACTTCAGGGTGAGCAGGCACGGACACCAGGCATTGCTTAGTCACCCGTTTAGTCATCACCAACTATTGCAGGGCAGCCGCATCTATTACTTAGACCACGGTGAGCCCACAGTCAATGAGAGGTTTGGCATGAAAGTAGCCACCGACCTCATCATTTCCTACTAGTTAAGCCTGATTAAATACTCGAGTACTTGACACAAATTTACATAACCCCTCGAACCTGCAAAGCAAAGCTGCAAGGCAGGAAGTAATTCTGGTCGTGGTTGTACCTGCTTAGTAATCCACTACTCCGTTGCAGCGGAAGATGTGGCTGACGACGGCTTGTGGCTATCGCTAGACACCCTCCTTGGTGTATATAACCCCGTCAAACCACCCTGACGCACCAGCCTGTAACGGCCGCCGGTGGTGCCCTGCAGCGGCTGCCATGGTGACGTGACGTGACTGGCATAGAGATGTGGGTAATGATTGCATGTGAAGATGGCGTCAATGACCGGAGGATAAGGGGGGTTCGATATCTTATATACTTACCTGCCGAATTTTCAAGTCTGATGATTTTCAGGTGCAGTTGCCACGCAAAGTGTCAACAGACTTTAGGGATTGGCGAGTGTATATGTACATACACACCCGATGTGGTCGTTGATGCTGTCGGGGATAGTATTCCGCCCGGCCCCCCGCGACACAGACAAAGACAATAAAAACAAAAAGGCAGCCTCATTCACCTCTACGGGAAAGGGTACCCCACGTCTAACCACCGCGCTCACACCTAGACTATGTAGGAAGAGAGTAGAGCAGAGTAGAGTATATAGAGTACATACAGAGCGCCACCCAGCCAACAAGACAGCAGACACAACAACAACAACAACAACAACAACAACGGCGAGTGACACCCCATGAATCGGCGCCCACCGAACCCCAACCCAACCCACTGTTTCAACAGCCTGCCTGTCTGGACGTCACACAAAGACACGCACGGACCACACACACACATGCGCGCGCGACAGCGCCACCGTCCGGATCGGCGGTTGGTCTGGTTGGAATGTGCAGAAGCTTGTTTCCTCCGCTGCACGCACGAGAAGGGGGGAAAAATAGTGCGTTCTGTTTTGTTTGGTTGGTTGGGTGGATGGTTGGGGTGCCCGCTTCTATGTAATACATGGTGGAATCAACTCTGGGCGCTGCGCGTTCTCTAGCCGGTTAGCTAACCAGCCGTCCGCCCGTCTTCTAACAAAAGGCTATGCAGCATCGGATAAGAAATGTATATCAACAAAAGAAAGAAAAACAACCACAAAAAAGACGGACCAAAGAAAGAAAACAACCCGAAAAAAACAAAAACAAACACAAAATGCCAATCACGAAACGCTCATCCCACACCCATCCATCATTACCCCTATCCCTCCTTTTCCCTTCCCACCCCTTTCCTTCCCTCCAACCCAAACCCAGCCCAACCCAGCCCAACACGCCTAAAAGATCGCATCCAAGCAGCAGCAGCACGCCAACGCGCCGCAGAACGCCGCCAGGAGGCTGGTGGTGCCGCTGTCAGACCTGTGTGCGCCCGGCGGCGGCGGCGGCATCTCGTAGACCATGGGCTGCTGCGGGTAGCCCTGCTGGGGCGGGTAGCCATAGCCTTGTTGCTGGGGCGGGGGGTAGCCCTGGGGCGGGTAGTCCTGCGGGGGGTAGCCCTGCGGGGGGTAGCCCTGCGGGGGGTAGCCCTGCGGGGGGTAGCCCTGCGGGGGGTAACCCTGCGTGGGGTAGTAGCCCTGCTGTGATGGGTCGGGGTGCGCTTGTGGTGGGTATTGGGGGGGTGGGGTCTGGCGGAGTGGTTAGTTAGCTTGGTGGTTCTGTACCCTGGGAGGGAAAAGGGGGGACTGACGTAGCTGTCTTTCATGCCGTGGGTCATCTTTAGGGGGATCTTGTTTGTTTGTTTATCTGCTCAGCGGTTGTTTGTTTATGCGTCGGTGGACGGGGGTGAAGTGGTGAGTGAGTACGAGGAGATGAAGTGAGGTTGAAAGAAGGTTACGGGGGGAAAGACAGGTCCCATATAATGGGAGAGAGGATCCCACATGTCCTTGTAGGGCAGGTCAGACACACACACGCATGCAGGCAAGCGTCGTAATCCCATCCCGGTTGAGGCGCAGCACCCCCCGGACGCATTGCTGCTTCTGGAGGCGTTTATCGCACTGGTAAGCGAGATTCCTTTGGGGGGTGGTGAAACGAAACGCCGCGAGCCGGGGTGTTCTGGAAGCTCTCCTACGGGGAGTGACAGGTACCATTGTTTTCTTTTTTTTTTTTTGCTTTGTTTCTGTGCATAGGGGTAGAATAGCTTAGGGTAGCTACTTCGTAGAAATACATGTAGACATAATCCCAGTGCAAAAGGTACCATGATCAAGGGTAGCGTGATGGATAAGCCTGGGACGTGCGTAATCGTCCGTCCACATGGAAGCCAGTAGAGTAATATGGGGTGCTTTGCTACCCATACACACATACAAGTAGTAATCACCTTCTTCAGCCACGCAGACACAATTCAGGCTCATTCCGCGTGTATTTTTTTATTTTATTTGTTTCGCTGGGGGTGGTGCGGCGATTGGGCCGGAGCCCTCAGGTCCGAGCCGGTTGTCACTCGGTTGATGTGGGCATACAGGATGACATAATATTAGGACCGGTTCGCCCAAGGCTCTGGTGCGCCCCTCGAAGATGGTAGGGATTGGTAATCCATGTGTGGCTCTTGCTCATGTCTTTGGCTCATGTCCTTGGCTCAGGGCTGAACAGATGCCGCTAAGCGAGCAGGGGCCGAGTGCTAGCGCATGACCCGAACCCTAACCCTGTGCTTCAAGCTACTAGATTTGTGGCTTGTGAAAGGTTAGGAATTGTGGGTTACGGGATGTGTTTGGGAGGGTGGTAGGGGGTCTAATGGGGACATTCTCATGGGAATTTCATTGGAAGGCTTTAATTTGCTGTGGCTGAAACCGATACTAAAGCTAGGTTACCACTTTTGAAGAAGTCCCCTTGAACTGTTAAATTTAGGTATCATGGATACAGTAGCAAGAAGAGTGTTGAAATCAGGTCGCGAAGCAATATCTACCAACACGCAGCTGTCCCTATGGATTATGTCGCGGCCGGCATAGCGTTTTTTACACAGGCCATGTATGTAGTGCTTCCTTACCGGGCTGTATATCGAAAACTCCCTCTCTGGACGACTAAGCGGAGATTGATATATACCCCTCACGCCTATATACTAATGCAAAACCTAAGAAGCAAGGCGGAAAACTTCATGGGCCAAGTAAAAGGAGAGGGGAAGCACATCCGTCAACAGCAGCCTTGTCGTAGTCAAAGGATCTATGGCTTGTCCTATAGGATATCCTGACAAGAAAGTATCTTTTGATGCCGGAGTGGGGGGTGTTGACCGAAGTGTTCAAGAGATCCGGGGTTTCTCTCGCACAACCTAGTACACTCTTGTATGCCATCGACTCCGCACCAAGTACAACCGTCGAGTAACAGTCCGCGGTGTACCCAACTGCCACGTACGTAAAAACCTCGTACTATACGTATTGTCACCAACACCGGAAGAGACTATAAACAAACTCATGAAATGTTATAAGGTTCTGCTAAAGCCTATCACTATCCGGAACAAACATGGAGAGGGGAGAAAACGATTCTGCCTAGAAGTGCTAGCCTATATTTTTCTATCTATGGCGGGCTATAAGTGAGTACCGACACTACCAGCTCTGAAAAAGAATCGCTTGGTTCGTTTCCCTCTGAGGCAGTATTGGGGGGTGCATCAAGTGGTTCGTTTCGGGGGACGTTAATTGCAACAGGATTTTGATTCATTTACTTGACTCCTTTACTTATTCATTTACTGGTCCATTATCAATCGATAGTCCTTTTTACTACTTTCTCTTAAACAACATAATCTGAAGTGTTGGCGGAAGTTATAACACCTAGGCTAAAGACTCAAGGTAGTGAGAGTTCAACTTTCATCAAGATCAACTTTCCTTTCTTTTTTTGAGAATTTAGATATAAAAAAAGAGTGAAAACTTAAGTGACAAAATGAACTTGAGGTTCATTTAATTACTGATTTATTTCCCCATAGTTATTTGGTGCCTTATCACATGTCATATTTGATCCATCAACTCGCATGATTTTTCCTGATTCACTTTGATAGTTTGTAGAGCGATATGAGATGTTGTCCTAGTAGACTTATCTATTATTTATTTATACTTCATACATGCATTCAGCTCGTAGGCTATGGTAATTAACCATCCTCTCCCACTTCCCAGAGCTGGTGAATCTTTCTCTTCTCCCCTACATCCTCCGCCGCCCCTATCCTCGCAAGAAAAGAAAGAAACGCAAAACGCACGGAACACACAAATCACACAAGCACCCCACAACCATACAACATTCCATTCCTCCTCGTTCTTTCCCTTAGCGCGCTTACTCTCTCGTCATTCGCTAGGGGAAACTGCCCTCTCTAACCCTCCTCATCCGTATTTTCCTTCCTTCTGTTACTCCTTCTCCTCCTCCTCTGGAATGCCTTCCATATTTCTATCGCCACTTCGATGCTCTTTTTCTCCCACAGAAGGAGCATTACACTTTTCTGTTCCGGGTATTTCATTCGTACCTCTTTCGTGTACTCGCATTCTGTTAGAATATGTTCGATATTCTGTTTCGGTGCTCCGCGTTCGCACTCCGGGGTATTCCGTTTCTTGATTCCATTGAGGTATTCATGCAGACAATATGTCCCGTCCTCATCCTGGAGATTAACACGTCCCAGTAGACTTACTCCCGTGATTTTTTTTGTAGCCCCCCCGCAACCGTACGTTAATTCTTCAACACCCCCAATTTTCGAAAGCTGATAGGACTAAGTCAGTGCTTAACTTATGATATAGCCGAACAGCTTAGTGGCCGTAGTCCATCCGTTCGATCTGCTATATTTGGTTTCTCTCCCTTATTATATAATTCGCGCCTCCCGCCTAGGCCTCAATCAAGTCACCTACTGTGTAATCGGCTAGTTGTAGCCCAATTATTGGCTGACCCCGTCCCATCATGGCCCATCCAGACCTGACGTTTCTACGCTCGCATTTAAATTATATATGCTCACCACCACCGCCATCTTCCTTTCCCTCCCTCTCTCATTTCATCCTAAATTAAAAATCTCCTCCATTGCTTAATGGTTCATGATATATAGAACCTGGTGCCAATCCAAATGATATCCCGAAAATGTCCCAAGCCGTTTCGCTAGAAATACTTGTATCTGCGGAATTAAAGGCTCATTCGAATTGGTTCCGTAGATAAAACCCTAAGGCATATGACCAGCTGCTTATACGGCCCTCAGATCAGAGGACGCTGTGCTCAAAACTACGTAGAGCGGCCCTGCTCTCTCGTGCAATACATTGCTCCCGGCCGGTTAGTAAGTAGTTTGTGGGGTCATGGGCATCTCCGACACGTTTCGGTGGGGCAAGTCCATTTCGTATGTAACTCGCGATCGTAAGGTGCTTCCAAAGCCTTAGCGCAGGGCCCTAGATTCAGGAATCGGTGGTGAAAGGTTAGCAGATGTGGGGGTGAGTCATGTATTATCACTCGGGCGTCGATCATCGGGTTGTGTTGGATTATTGTTGCGAGCCGGGGAAAATATATCCTCCCTGTAATAATTGTGGCAAGGCCTAGACCACTCTTATATTATGTCATTACTGTTATTTCAAGTTGCCAAGGTTATTATTGTTATAAAAGGGCTATTGAATTCCCTCCTGTATTACAAGCGGACATCACAAGAATTATATTCGCTGCCAGAGTCAATATTCAGAACAGGTTGTCTGTTTTAGAAGGGCGGGGCTGCAGCGCGGGTGAGGTGTTATTAACATGAATACTCAATACTATCGGAAAGCTGACCGTACTATTGTGTATGAAAAGTATTACTATTTTGAGCCTAAAGGGGATGTCAGCTGCCTTGTGATGTGCTTCGTTATCCCGTCCCCAGCTGGTCAGAATGGAAATCGCGTCTAGCCACGTTGATTGGCTGATCAATACATCATGCATCCAACAGTGGGGTATGTATCCCTTGCACGGCCCTCCTCTTGTAGCCAATTAACCTAGTGTGGTAAACATTTGGAAGGTTTTCTTTGGTTGCTATGTAACAAGCAATATAATTCCTCTACTAAGTGGTGCATGGTCCAGGTCGCGAATTTGACAACTTTCATCCATGCAAGGGATATTAATGAATCCAGTTAATAACACATAGCTAGTGTGTTAAACGTGTACGCTTATTAGAAGCTGAACATCCATAGGAAGTGACGGGCTAAGTGACTTTGCCACAGCCCGAACAGGAAGTCCTGGATTCCGTGAGTCTCACCAGCCCAGGGAATAGTTAGGACCGTGACGGTAAATACATGTAGCATAAAGTATATGCTCCGTAGGTTTATGGCTTGGCTGGGAAATTTTCCCTGTTAGCCATATGTAGTGAATTAAACAAAGGGGGGAAAAAGAAGCCATGAGGGTCACAATTTGTCACTCGGAGGCGCCTTGATCTCGATCGCGCTTGGTTTTTTCTTTTTTTTTGGTTGCATTCTTAGGGTCTTGTGTGTCTTCCAGGAGACACAACCGTGTTACACTAATCAGAACGTTTAAGATGCACTCGGCGCCAGAGTTGAAAGTGTCCCCTGTATGCCATATAAAAACCATAATTATCCTCAACAATATTTCGACTCCACAAACAACAAACATATCCCAATTCCCTAGCTCCGTATCCTCGACATTATATCCTAAAACGCTCAAATAATGTCGTACCCTAAACTAAGCGAGCGTACTACCGAACGTAATAATGCCTACCTCCACCTCTACTGGGCCCAGCAGAGCTTTGCCGGCATCGAAGAAATTTGCGCACAGATTGACCAGAACGGCCCGCTAACACCGGAGGAGCGTGTGTCGCTGGAAAAACTTTACTGTCTTCAGGATGCAGAGAGGGAATGGCGGAGACTGGAAGAAAGGGAGGCGATGATAATGAAGATGGAGAGGGAGAGGGATACGGAGAAAATGATGAGAGAGAGGAGGGAGCAAAAAGTCCGGATGCTACAAGAGGCTTGTAGAGCTCAGTATGAGCAGGGTGAGAGGTAGATGCTGATATTGGGAGTGCAGGCTTTTCATGTGCTTTGGGATCGAGGGCGGTGCAGAAGGAGTGCGAGATGCTTCCTTTTTATTCTTTCTTCTCTTCGCTGGATGTTCAGTACTGCTGTTGATGTGTTTGGAAATGGTAATTTATTCTGTATTTTTTTTTTGAATCATATCATTTCGTTTCTAGGTACAAAGTGTTGCGTGCAGTCATAGACTATGGCATAAATTCTTAATCTGTGTTCCGGATATGATCATGATAGACCAACGCACGCGAACCTCTCAATAAGTATGTTTGGGTTCGCCATTGAATCCCCGTAAAGGCCACGATGGTTCTCCGCATCCTAATAGTCTGCTCCTTTGCCTGGCAAGTGAAAAAATGAGTCTTGGATTTTGAGGTACATAGGAAGAGGTAACGTAGATATAGCTGCGATAGTGTCTGCCTGTGAGGTTTGGCCGGTAGCTGGTTGTTAATATGTAGATGTGTATATATATGGTGGATGCGCACATGTTTCAATGGCTAAAAAGAGTAGAATTAAGTAGAAAAAGCAAGTCCAATGCACGGGATTATTCCCTGGCCTGGTGAGATTTGTAGATTCGGGACCCCCCAGATTTGGTGAGGTCCTTACCTTGAAGGAGAGTGCAACGGCCAATGGAGAGCAATGGCAATGGTCAAGTCCTGCCCCTTCCAGGCAACGACATCACCAAACCTGGGGGGTCTCGAATATGCTTGTGTCACCAGGCCAGGAGATACCTATTAGGGGGCGTATCCCTGCTTGCGATTAAAAGTGACATATCACATGCAGAGTGGTCCTGGGACTTCTCATTTCTTGGCTAAAAGACTCTATTGGGATACATACATGTAGAAAGGGTTTAGACCGTGCCTGTACCGAGCATCTTATCTGACCTTTATGGCAGTCTAAGTGTCTCAGGTTGTAATACGGACTGCATGTACCCGATAGGTCAAAACCTGTCGGCATATAGACCAGCTTCCCCATGAGGGAGTGCGGCCCCTCAACGAGCGTGCACCCAAAATTTGGTGGGTAGCATCCGCTGCAACGGGAAATGCTGATGGGCCGTGCTCGTTGATGGGCAAGCTGGTCTAATGTCACGCATGCCAAAAACTACAATTCAGGCGTTCTGCGCGTTTGATTTATCGCGTTGCCATTTGCAATTCTGGCTGACCGTCTATCACATATCGTTTTTTTCGAATTCCGTGCTTAACAATGCGCCGTTTGATACTTAGAATACCTATCCCTAGAATTATCCTGCGCGAGTATTCCTCATACCATGCATGCCAAGGTTCCCTAATGCATGCATCAAAGTCTTGGGTATCCTGAAAGTCGATGGGTTCATGTTGTCCCGGCCAGTCTTTGAGACCTTCCCTTTTAGGCTAAGACTAAGACTATGAGCCCTAGGCTGAGGCCGCCTGAATCTGGCAAGAACGCGACTTGAGTATAGAAGTAATGCCCCAATCCAGCCCCGAAGATCAATTGATCATGAAATCCATAGTCAGACCGCAGGCAGACTGTGGACTAGTACAAGGCAAGCAGACTGCACATCTGGTCACGATTCAGTCCCGCCTAGCCCTAGACTGGAGATTTGAAAATTAAATAGTAACGACTGGTGGCAACGGGCTTAAACACTCTGCTACATTTCGAGGCGGGCCGGCTTCTTCGTGGGTTTATTGAAGTGTTTCCAACAATTGTAACCGGGTGGTATTTTCAGCCAAACTGAACTGAACTGAATAAAAAGAGCCCGCAACTGAACCGACCGAATAAGAACCAGTTTATACTGCAGAACCGTTCTGAGGTTTTGGCAATGGTCTAACAGGAACTGTACACCAAAGGTGGTCAGTGTTAGGGTCTCCTCTAATGAGTAGTTCCAGCTGCATACAAAACCGGTTTTGTCACACCCCAAAACTGAACCAAACCAAATAGAGAGAAGACAAAACTGAACTGAACTATTCCGTTAAACGATTCTATAGTAAACCGGTTTGAACCGGTAAACCGGAGAACCATTGGAAACACTGGAACTTTATTCTCACTCAGTACCACGTCTATTGGACAGGGTAGGTGACTAAGCACGACACATCAAAATCCTGAAGAGCGGTCCCGTGAATTGAATTGAATCAGAGGTCCAACCGGGGAGCAGAGGTGAGGCAAGACCCCCATAAATACTGATATTCTGTCCGCCGGTACGCGATGTTCCTGCTGTTCCCTAAGTAATGACATCTGATTTCTTGGGACTTTCCATTTGGAATTTTCTACGGGCAGTGGCTAAAAGACTCTAGGGCCGCCGTTTAGGCGACTACGGGGAGGCGTGGCAGAAATAGTTGTTAGGGAAGGGTTAGGGTTCGCTCTAACTGGAGGAAAAAAAATTGTCAAGGCGTAGAAACTTGACAGTATGGGTTTGTGTTTAACAGGACCGGTTGTACAATATTGGGGGCCGCACCTATGTAAAAGATATTGGGCCGCGTCTTTCTACATACAGTTCAGTGATAAAGTACATATAATTGGGAATAGAAGCGCTACAAACGGCATCCCCCTCCCCGTAATCCTTAGAGAATGGGACAAAAGTAGACAGGTTGCCTGTCGTACATATCAAACTTGAATAGGTGCCGTACTTGGACAACGCTACCCACGGTCTCTCTGAGCGCAGGGTCTAGGTGAGCGTCCGCACAGGGGGATTTCCGCGGCTTTATGGCTGGGCGATTATCTTGCTCCTTCTGGCCCTCCGCTCGCGTGCGATGAACCTGTTGTGGGCAGTGTTTGTGGGCTGTGGTGGTGGTGGTTCGCCATCTGGTGCGAGCGGTGTCTGCTTGACCGATGGCGTGGGTGGACAGTCCATTTTCGGAGGAGTGTGAAACATAAGTATGAAAGAGGGATGCCTCGGTTTTTTCCTTATAATTATTGTACTACCATAAAGGGGATTTGGCAAGCCTTATGTACCAGCTTTTGGCTTGGCGTAAATCTGGACATTTCTCCATGGAATAACATGTTTGACTGCTGGGTATTGGCACAGCAATGGCACGGAGGGTGTATTTTCCCGGCCTCGTACAATAACTCCGACGAGGAGGTTTAAGGCCGAAGGATACTACGGTTAGCTGTGGCCACTTGGGAGCTTTCGATGATTGTATCTGAGCTAGGTCTGTTTGGGAAATACAATGCGAAGCTAGTGGACAGACGAGTGAAAGGAGGACACAGTTACTAGGTATTTCGAACTCTGTGTATAACAAATGCTGCTAAAATGATACGTTCTTATTCCTTGATAAAGGTGGAATCAAAGCTGATATAGCCTGCTCATAGCGAAAGAAACGTCAGAGAATTTACGTATGAGCTGGGAACCTGCTGTGTTGGTCTGTAGGCTGCTTCGAGCACGTAGAAAGAGGGTGGTGTTCTGATGGCTAATGTATACAAAACAATAAAGCATGAAACGCTCCCCGTAAGACTCGAGTACGTACGTACATGTTCGTTCGCGTCTCAGTAGTTTGTCCGCCAAGTCTGATAAGTGGGGTTAGAGGAAAGGAGAAATCAAAGTTAGTCATATTTAAATTTTTCCTTTCTCACATTTGACGGCTGCTGTCTGGATCACGATCTTAACTTTCTTTTTACGTGTATTGAGTTATTACAAAGTACTGGGGTGTGGGTACGTGTGTATTGAGCTAATGTTTCTACCTTAAGGTGCTCTGCGCTTGAGAGGTTAGTTTTAAAAGTCTGAAAAAATTCTATTATTGCCATAGTAGTAACTGCTGATCAGTTACTAGTGTAATGTGGACTCCATTCTAGGTGATCTATAAGATATCAATGCTCAGCTGCAGAGGGTATCACTACTCGCTAGTGGTGGCTGTCGGTGCTGGTGCTCAAGTAACGCATTTTACTTCGTGTTAGCCCGTAGAATGGGTAAATATTCTACGAAAGGGCCTTATCACCTAGCTCTAGAATACGTGAAACTCAAGCATAGCCATGTAGCCTTTATAGTTGGGATGACAAAATTGAAGAGAACCAAGATCTTATAGAGTTGGAGAGGCGGGCGTATACCGCCAAAGTTACTAAAAACTGGGGGCGTCTTGCAGAACAATGATGTACGTCATAATAAGATCCTGTCTGCCAGTTATAGAGGGGGTGGTAGGACATGTGGAACTTAGAACGTTGGTCTTTGCACCCTCGGAAAGCATGGGAGATTCGTTGGGCAATAATCTCGGTTTAGGAAATTAGTTTGTGTTGAGGGTATCAAGTAAGACTTTTTCAAGCGTAATGTTCTAGACTGACAAGTTAGAAGTCTCGTTAGCCAAACCCGATAGCGGAGGTATAGTAGGGTTAGAAGCCGGTTTCTATCGGGTGTCAATTGTATGTATAGCTTGAGTTTAGGAGTGGGGTGGGGGAGTGGGTTGGGGAAGCCGGTGTGTAGCACCTAGAATTTTCAAAGGTATCGACTTCTAAGAGGTACAGATGAGTTACCTCGTTTTTAGTAGCGCCGAGAAGCAGTCCTGCACCTGACGAATATTGAAATCTTCTACCAGCACTTGAAGAACCCTAGGCATTTCTCAGCTCCTGGGTGGAATGCGTCAAATTTCAAGTCTGCTTTGAGTACCTTCAAGTCTCCGTTACCAAGTCCCCTCTATTCAAGTAACTCACGAGTCAAGATCCTCCTCTTGAAAATAGGCTAGGAAATGTGAGTGCATCTTGATTCAAACACCCCCCCGTCCGGCGCTGACAGCTTCTGGTGGAATATGCTTGAAAAATAGTATCCAGGTATAAGTTCTCGTTAAAGCCCCCGAGATCTGGACTAGGCATCCCACTGCCGACTCTAAGATTATATTCCATTAGCGCCACATCTTCTGTCTCATCTTTTGTAGCGCTAATATTGCCTAATCTCACTAGACTTTATTGTTGTTCGAATTCCTGCATATCGATCATTTCCGCTATACAAGAATGGGCCCCAAAGCTAATGAAGAAGGTTCGCTCGTCCCATGTCCTTACAGGATTGGGGAGTGTCTTGGGGTGGGCGGGTTTGGTGCCGTGCACGAATGCGAACATATCCAAAGCGGACTTTTATTTGCTGTAAAGATATACAGCGAAGAGACTCTTGAAACAGAGGAAAAAGCGGTAACTATGAGATTCCTTCAGTCTCTATTGGCTTTCGCTAACTTGTGGTGGAGGTTTATCGGGAGCTCGAAATCATGGCCAGACTGAGGAGTGTGAAGGGTAATTTCGTCAAGATAATCGATATATTTTATGTCGATGACATTCGTAAGTATCGCCTTTCCATGATTGTTTAATATTAGCTGACGACAATTGGCACTAGTGCATGTTGTCATGGACCTGGCTGTCTACGGTGATATGAATATGTGGAGGAAAGATCATGGGTATATTAAGGAAGCTGGAATGATGAGGATAATACACCAGCTTCTCCAAGCAGTGGCCATCTGCCACGATAAAAATATCGTGCATCGAGGTAAGTCTTCCTCTCTGCCTTTGGGGTGGCAGGTAATCTGACCGCAAGGGATAGATATCAAACTCGGCAACATTCTGATTGAAGAGATGCTCGGCATAAATGATGAGGAGGACGAACCTAAGAGAGTATTGCTGTGCGACTTTGGACTGGCGACTACCCTAAGTAAGGGGGAGAAATTGACCGGAAGGGTAGGAACATTAGGCTACCAGGCTCCAGAGGTTTTCTCAGATGGCGGATATGGCTTTGGCGTGTGAGTTACTTCCGCATCTGACGTTGGGAACTGGGGTAGTGACTGACAAAGATATAGGGACATGTGGTCCGTTGGCGTCTGCGCGTCCTTGCTCATCATGGGACAGCTCCCTTTCGCTAAGGATTCCGACTCAGAGGAGTACGTTGACAATTGCCATGGGTATCTACAACTGGCGTGCTCAGAAACCGGTAGGTTTTAGACTCGCTTTTCTAGGAGTTTAGCGTTTCCCTCGTGCTGATATCAAGTAGTAGAGATTTTCATTCGACGGTGCCTGACCGTCGATCCGGCCCAACGATGGACCGCGCGGGAGGCGCTGCAGTACCATGCTTTCGCAGGCTTTCCGGAGTTTTCAGAGAGTAGCGAGAACTTGGCATATCGTAAACAATGTTCATCGATCGAGATCTTGTGGGGTGCGACATGCGATTGGCCGGAGGATATGAGTGAGGATTAGGGGCAGGCTGATGCTCTGTGATGGCT
Organism: Morchella sp. 2016-57; assembly: GCA_024713875.1. Lineage (NCBI taxonomy): Eukaryota > Fungi > Ascomycota > Pezizomycetes > Pezizales > Morchellaceae > Morchella > Morchella sp. 2016-57. The sequence continues at coordinate 1,250,365 of JAMGZE010000019.1, forward strand.
AGGTTGAATGACGAGTAGGTGATCGGTAACTAGCGACAGGTGATTTCAGACTTCTGTTTAGATGGGGCGGCTTCGTGAGAGGAGCGGTGAAGATCTGGGATAGACGGCGCAATCTTGAAGATTTGGTAATAGAAATTAGAATAGATTTAATTATAGGATTGCCTGGTAGACTGAGTATGAACGAAGTGTTGGCGATGAAAATTGCATCCTGAAAGAAACGTGAACTAGATGTTAAACACTTTAGCTAGCCAGTACGATGTCAATCAGCGGGGAGTTCAGGTCATCTAATTAGTTGGCAGGTTAATGTCGAGTTCGATCTCGGCGTCAACAATCTAGTGGGAGCGAGGGAGATCTCGAGAAAGAATATACTTCTCAGCTCGCTATAAAGCACAAATACAGGTAAGGGTGCTGGAGAGAGAAGGAGGGGGGGGGGGGAGTGGTTGAGTTAAACGCGACTGAATGTGATGTGGTAGGTTACAGGAGGTCACACCTTTGGATATTTAGAAAGCCGGGTAGTGTCGGCCATGCTTCCTTTGTTGCCCAAGACTGAGAAATACGCCAGATGTGTTACTTTGCCAAGCGTGTTAGCCTGTCCGACCTCTAGCTCCGAATTCATGGACCCATCACCTGTCCTCTTCACCCCGCTCAAAACCCCACTAGAACACAAATATACCTCAACTCAACACACATATTTAGGTCTCGATCGGAGGCTGACAGGTTACGATCGAATTTCGTCGATGGTTAGGGTCAACAGCAAGTTTTGGAAGGATACGTGAACCGAGCAGTTAAGAACACAAAACCGCGCCGACTACTAGATCAAGGGACTCAACCTGTACCAATAATTTATCTTGACACTTTGAACCGGTTTAACTGCTTAAACAGTGGTTCGATGCCTGGAAATAATCACTATGATAACTGTGCTAAAGACAGTTTTTCACGCTCTCAAACAGGGTGTTCGAGCTCACGAACATAAGGTGTATAAACGGCTTAAACCGTTGGTATAACTGGTTTTTTGGGATCTCTAAACCGCTCAAACCATTTATTGAGGGCGATAAGAACTGCACCAAGTGTTAAGTTAAACGGTTCAGTTCAACCAATTTGAACCATATAACCGGTAAACAACTGGAAACCTTGACCCAGGCGCGACGAACACCCCAGCGCGTCGGGGTCAATTCTCTAATAATCTTGGTAGAGGGGCGGAGGGGTTGAGATTTGTTAACGTGCCATAAAACTGCAATGCTGAAAAATGACAGGAGACAGCCTATTGAGGCCTTTACGCAAGCAATAGAAGGTAGAGAGCTACTACCCAATCTAAAAGTGATGCTACTTTCGATCACAGGAGCAAGGATGTTAATGACAAAATCCGTTACTAGGCAGTGGATATGTCATTGATGTAAGAGATCCTCCACTAATCAAGGCAACATGTCCTTGAAGTGAAAGGGCCAGGCAACCAGCCGAGGGGAAGCAGTAGGGAGGTATCAGGGTTCTCAATAAAGCGGTTAAGACTGTGCTCGCCATAGGGGCGACGGGGATTAATGAATGAGGGATAGATTCGGTATGCATACACCTAATTATATTCCATCACGATGCTACCTTCCTGTAAATCCGCACAGATCTCGTTGAGATCATCATCCTGCTACCTAGCTAGTACCATTTGAATAACATGGGGCAGATATATCAAAGAGGTTTCTTATACTAGCACCGGCAAAAGCGCGAGAGCAGGCAGAGGCAACAGCTGGGGTTGAAGGACGCGTTGGTGCAGGTGGTAGAGAGGATCATTTCAGCAAGAGTTTAAAGAACTGAAGAGATCTTAATTTCGGGTCAGGAGATTGATGAACGCATCCAGGAACCTGCCTTGCCGCCGGCCAGTACACGAAGACTATTAATACCCCTCTATGTTTCCCCGCTCTCATAGGCAACGGTCACTAGTCTGGGAGAGCTGGGATTGCACGCTGCATACGGATCACTGGCCATAGGTTAGGTCACTATCATGCAAGAAAAATATCACACGGCGCCCGCTTGATTCGGGAACACTGGTGGCGTGAAGAAACTTTCATTGATAGGCATCATTGAGCATCTCAGCCCAGGCAGGTGAGTGACTGCAATACGTCCCCTGGCCTAAGCACTGTACCCAAACGAATCCTCGTAGGCTGCCTGAAGTTTAGCCTGCTAGGTCCCACCTCATCAGGGTCCTCAATATCTCGTTCGCCTGTCTCGCAAGCATAAGGTACTGTGCCAGGCGACGCTGGTGAAGGGCGACGATATCCGGATCCAACCCGCCAGCCGCAGCTAAGACGAGCCCCACCTGGGCGTCGTAATAGCTCTCCATAAGCTGTCGAATTTCGGTCTGGAGACACATGACGAGCTCGGGTAGGGGCCTAGTGGTGCGAGGAATACAAATATCGCTCATGCTGCAGCACGTTAGTGATGGCTATTGGTAGTACGAGAGGGGGTGGACACACTTCCTAACTACTGGAAACGTTGGTACAATTGGTGTTGGGCTTTGATAAAGAGGGGAAGGCTTGACTGTGATGTCGAGTTTGTTTTGCGTTGGGTGATTGAGGGAGAAGGGGTGATTGAGGGGGAAGGGGTGATTGAGGGAGAAGGGGTGATTGGGGGAGAAGGGGTGATTGGGGGAGAAGGGGTGATTGGGGGAGAAGGGGTGACTGTGAAATGGATGGTGGGGCAACGGAAAATTAATATGGCGGGGTTACCCAGGCTTAGCAATCGATATATGGCTTCTGGATTAACGATTTGGGACGGTCACCGCGCGCGTTCCAGGCCACAGAATGTATGGGAATCAGGATAATCCAAAGACATCACCGGCGGCGAACTCAAACCATGGCTGCTCCTTATCGAGGTAGGAAGTAGGATGGCAGGAGACGGATTCCACATTCATACACTCGCAAAAGGAACGAAATATCAGCGCTAGGACGCCAAACCACTTCACTCTCCTTCGTTACAGTTATACACAAACAGACCTTTGAGATCTATTTCCCTGACAAACATGATACTGACCGTTTTTGTGAACCTAGAGAATGTTTCAAAGAATACATGAACATGATATTTTCCATTTACGCCTCCCTGCCACGCCTACCCTCCTGCTTCGCCTCAGCCAACCCGGTGGAGAGGTCTTTCAACCTCCGTTCTTTCTCCTCCACGTCCTTGAGGCAGATTTCCATCTGTATTTTGATAGCATCCATCAACTCAAATGCGCGTTGAATGACAACTAACGGCAAACGATTTTCCATGTTGTGAGTTGAGTGCGCCTTCATGAGGAGTGACTGAAACATATCGTGTTTCTGCAGAATGATGCGAAGCTCAGCTTGGATTGAGGCGAGGTCGGCCGCGAGTACCTGAGAAGCGGTGGGAGTGGGTTCGACACTCATACTACTGATATTAGAGATAATCTTTGCAAGCAGAGGGGATAAATACCTTGCTCGGTTTGGATTCTGAGTAAGGGGGAGGGGTTGGATTGTCAAGATCGATGAGAATGGTATGGCTGACTTGATGGGCTTAGAGATGAAGGGAATGACAGAGAGAGTCTGGATAGGTGGGCTCAAAGTGCGGACTGATGACTGCTCAAGGGTCTGAATCAGTAGGTTAAGCCCTAAGGTCCTACGTATGCGTATGATACCCTAACGATGTATCATGCCGTTTCATCTGGCGGATAGTCTCAATTTATATTGCCCCGGCCGGATGAGCGGTATCCGGTAATGCTGGAGCGTGCTACTGCCAAATATAAAAAGCTTAATTGGCCAGAACGGCTTAATGATAAGAGCCATTTGACTAGTTCCAGTCTAGATCCAAACTGGTAGCATATCTCACACACCTTGTTGAATGTGAAGGGTATATATATATTGCCGTCCTGAGCAAGTGAGGGAGATACTGGGATGAGTGGGTCGCCTCGAGCCTGGCGGTAGGTGGAATGCATATATACAAAGAACATTCATCACAAACGACCCGCGGCACAAGTGAATATGCATTATAATTTCATAAAATAGCATAAGTCCCACTACCCCAAGATGGTGGAAACTCTGACCCTCCGAGGTGACGGCCGTTACATTGAGGGATTATCCTATTGTAAGCAAGCGGAAAAGCCTACTAATGCGTGCTAGTTAGAGGGGGAGGTGGTCTGTGAGACGTGGTGTTCAATTACAAGTGCCCTGCGCAGTATATATCATTAGAAAAAGATAACCTAGAGATGTAGTATACATGTAGTATATACTAAATTAAAAAGCGGGTGGGATCACTACACTATATAGCTATATCTATTCTCCTCAGTACCTTAATTAATAAGGGATTACAACCTCGCGACCGCGAGTTGTGTAAGTTTTAATCCTCTAGCTCTCTCTACGGTAGGTATATTTATATATACCTACTCTAGCTATGGTAGGTATATTTATATATACCTACTCTAGCTATGGTGGCCTTCGGCCTCCCTCCCCCCAATTTTGGCCAGTTTGACCTTTCATTGCCCTGTGATGCTATTCAGTTCATAGGTTTTGATGTGTTGCTAAGGATCTTTCCACAAACGGAGGGCTCATAAACCACAATGACACCAACAAAAGCATCGTGGCGTGGCCTAGTGGTAATACACTGGGCTTCGTCATATGACCACATACTGGTTCAAGTCCTGGTGGGAGCAGTGATGAGAATGCCCAACATGGTAGCGACGCTCTTGAGGGATGGTACTCATTCACATAAGTCTTTTGTTGCCGGATTTTTTCTCATTTAATGACGTTTTTTAGCCTTGGGTGCCCCCCTCTATGTTAATTATGGAACCTTCTGGGTAGAGTTTCGGTACCCTCATGTATCGTGCTTAGTCGTGTCCGACCAATGATATTACAGGAACATTTAAAACGGATGTAATCCAGTACATGATAGATGCTGCAGTAAGAATATAGTATCCCCCCTCTATGAAATGCCAATTTCATTTGGTATTTGTCACGGAATTCAGTATTCATATGGTAGTGATTCCACCTCGTCTCCACGTGCTGTGTTTATGCTACTAATTTCTTTATTTAATAGAGGTATAAGCTACACCTACTATAAATATTCGGATGTGGTAGCAGAATTAATGAAGGAGTCACTAATTCGAGTTTATGAAATACATTGTGCTGGGGAATTCGGAGAACTAAGCTGGCTATATAACGGGAAACAGTAAAACACGCTTTGATCTTCTTGCCCGATTCCAAAAGACAGAAGCCCATGAGATGTCCAGCTCTTGAACGATCACAAGATCGCCGTGGTGCTAACGATTACGAAGGTTTGAATCTTATCGGGTGGTGATGTTTGAATGGGGTATCTCAATCTCGATATGGAAGTTAACAGCCGCTCATTGATTCATAGGCTATAAGTAAAGTCTCCAGGCGGGATCAGTGTTCGCAACGGTCAGGTCCAGATTATAGATATATATAGATGACTTGGCAGTGCTTCCAGACCGGACGGACTACATGGTCATGGTCCGTCCAGTCCCTGACTTTGTCAGGACTATAGATAACGTGCCGGACGATAGATATCTGTGGAATCATGCGAGATCACTCGGTTTGGGCGACTATATTGAATTATCTGTGTGGGAGAATCAATATGTTGAGCACCTGTACAAAATTCGTATGTGGGAAGAGTCCTGACCCTTACAGACCATAAATCAGTGGTAGGACCACAGATATCTGTAGATGTCAATGCAGGACTGTAGATATCTGCATGGCAGCCCCACAGCCTATGCCAAGCTATAACCCTATAATCCAGACTACAGTCGGTAGTCCTAGCCCAATAGCCGGTAGTCGGTCCCCGATGCTTGCTCAAGACCGACTACAGCCCGTAGTCGGTCTAGTCCTTACCCCCAGGACCGACGGACCGCCCCATTGCGAACACTGGGCGGGATAAGGGTGGAAAGGAACCCTCCGATGGTGACGATGGGACTCCCCCACCGTGTAAAACACGCTGTGTATAGGGATGTGAGCACTCGAGAGCGACGTGGTTTAGAGTCTATCATGGTTTGGCCCCGAGATCATTCTCATCATTAAAAATATGCAAGAGATAAGGGCCTAAAAAGAGATAAAAAGAGAGGCTCCGAGGTTGAGTAACATCATGAACAAGAGATATAGACTAACGATCACAAAAATGGGCAACACACACAACTAGTCCCTCCGCAAAACGGAACATCATCACAGCAGCGCCAGACTGGGCAGGGATCTTAGATAACGCCGGACCTACAGACACCCCTGGACTAATCCCCTCCTCCTACCGAATTGATGGTAGAGTTGTAACCACAGGTTGCCCTATTGGGTGCAGGGTATTAAAGAAATCTACAAGGTTACTGGTTGCCATTGCAAAATTGAAAGAGGGCTACTGGAAACGATTCTTGACCAGGAGCCAATGCGCAGGTGATTGAGGTCGAGGGTCATTATGATTGGTCCAAACACATGTAATGGGGGATCGATAAACAGACAAATGTATATATTAGAGATTTGGAACCAACGGGACAAACATAAACAGATATAGAATATAGTAGAAGAACAAAATAAAACGAAACAATAGTGAGACAGAGGGGATAAAGAATGATATAAATACGGAATAATAAAAATAAAAAAGAAAGAGAAATAAAAATAAAAAAGCAAAAGAAATAAAAATAAAAATAAAAATAAGATAAAAAATTAATAAAAAATTGATTAATAAAAAAATAAATACAAAATAATTAAAAACATAAATACAAAATAAACAAAGAATAAACAAAAATTAAATAATTAATAAATAAAAAATAAATAAAATAAAACAAATAAAAAATGAAACAAATAAAAACAATGGAAAAAGGGGCGAAAGAAAAAGAAGGGAAAAAGGGGGGGGGGGGGGGAAAGAAGGGAAAAAGGCGCGAAAAAAAAAGAAGGGAAAAAGGGGCGAAAAAAAGGGGCGAAAAAAAAGGAGGAAAAAAAAAAAAGAGAGGGAGGGAACTTACAAGGCACAAGGAAGGGGAGCAGAAGAGAAGAGCCAAAGGAACCAAAAAAAGAGTGATAAACCCCTTATTGACTCCTCGCTATCAGCCAGAAGTCAAAAGGGGTAGTGTCTCCTCCGTGAGGAGAGAGACGAGGAAGGCAGGGGAGAAAGGAGTTTTGAGGTGTGGCCACCCTCAGCCCCTCACCACTGCAGCTTTTCCAAGGCTGCAGATTCTGTGAGGGTCAGGGGTGGCGGGTGTTGAGACCGCCCGTAAGATACCCGGAGGAGTGTCCCAGTGGACTGCTCCATCCTTTGTCCTAGGGCACCGTGGCCTGGCGCGTTGGTGTTGCCTCTGAACGGGAGAGGTCATTTTCGTGTGGATTGGTGGAAAGAAGAGGGGTAAGGGGAAGATGGTGATTTTATACCCGGATTCTAGGGTGACGCAGCTGCATGTACATGTAGCTATAGGGTGACATAGGGCTTACGGCTCATACGGAGTTCAACGCTTGGCGTCGATTTTGGCCACCTCTAGCGCAACTTTATAGATACATACATGTACATGTATAAACCTTCACTAGACGGATCTAGCTAGTGCATGTCCAGATTGATAAGTAACTCCTGAATAATGGATGCAATAGTGAGAAAGTTCTCCAGTGTCAGGTTTATATTTTAAGAAAGAGGAATCAGTTGATGTTTTTCTTTTTTTTGAAAAGCTCGCGATTCGGGGAGAACATAATATATCTGAGAACTTTGATTTCGCAGGATGTTGGCGTCTGAACAACGGTTTTGCCTAACCCCTCACTGGGAACTTCAAGTACAAGATTGTGTTTTATTGTATAAACGTCGGGGGATATCTTGATGCATAAAGCAATGCCATTGATATCTGGAGAAGCGCGGAAGGTCACTAGATGGGTATCACATCATTCTATAGGCTTCGCCACTATCAAATAGTTAAAATCGTGTCTTTTAGACAAGAGGACACTCAGCACGCGAGATTCCCATTGAAGCTGAGACCTGCCTTTCCAGCTGCCCTCAAGTGATTACACTCTGTCGCTCCTATGTGATAAAATTTTACTACCTCACCACTGGCTTTCCTAACCAACGCCTAAACTTGCTTCCCTTTCAATCTATCCAACCTAGTTTTTAACAAACATGAATATGACACAAAACAAGCAGAGCTCTGAAACTTCATCTGCGCGAACCACGTACGTGGACTATGATGAGCGCCTCAACAACAACAGCACAGGCTTCAGGGTGTACCAGTTCATGATAAGGAGAGCTGGATGCGCCCTGATTGACATAGCCGCTCAGATACTCTCAATCAATGAACAACTAGAGGTACAAGAGGACTGGCTAGGCATTCGACTTCTCATTTCAAGACGGAGTAAGCTGAGTGAGCAATACAAGGCAATTGACTTCCGTTTGAGGAAAATGGAGGAGCGAGGACTTCAGTTTCGTCAAGAGCGGCGGGAGTTGCTTGTGGCGCAGTATTATCAAAATTGCGATATAATTTGCGGGGGATCCATGAGATGAAAGCAGGAGATGAGAAGGAGAAACCTGAAGTGGGTGTGGGGGTAAGACCTTCCGTGGCTACTTAACTTTAGCCCGGTGGTATACTGGTTGCTTGGAGGTTTGTGGAATACGTAGAAGGGCTGGGGGACATGTCGATTGGGGGCAAGGAAGAAATTGTAATTGTTAGGGAGTGAGAGGGAGCATCACATGATACCGAAAGAGTACATAGTAGAGAAACCCGTAAAATCTCCTATCATTGAGTAGTTTTAGACTGAGGAGTGAGAAAGGGCCCTGACTCCATTGAATCTAGCCTCGCCCGCTCTGTTGCTAGAAGGGCCCTATAGACCACCGTCCGTAGTGTAACCTCTGCATGATTTTGTTAAGGTTGGAAAAAACAGGTCTTTCTCTATACACGATTACTCTATTTTTGTCCGTATTCACACTAAAATCCATGCAAGACGTGCGGGGTAGTAACGGCCCTGGTTCCTCACTGCCACCAAGTGAACCAGATAGATTTTATCGCAGTCTTATCAATGTGCCTGCCACAAGGTCATTATTCCCGCAGGACATTTACATCAACTACACCACCCTCCTGCAACAGAATAATGCGCGCCGGCATGGGCTCTTGATCTGTCGCCGACGGGCCATTTTAGCTCTAAAGCGTATCGCCACGAAGCTGGAGAAGGTCGATAGGGCGCTAGCCTTAGATTCCGGGGCTGATACATTTAGCCATATCAATATTAGACGCAGAAATCTGTGCAGGTTTGCTAGGAGGATGAATGAGTGGCTTTTGGCCCAGATGGAGGTGGAGATCAAGCTTCGGGCAGAGCGGCATGAGTTGCTAAAGGCACAGGATGCGCAGAATAAGGCTATCATGAAGAAGAAAGTTATTAGCCACGAGGAGGAGATTGAAGAACTGGTGGGGTACATGGAAAGGTATGAGAGGCCGCTATTGCCAGAGGGGGGGATATATGCAGATTGGTTGCAGGTGAGAGGGGCTGTAAGAGCCATAGTGAGATGGAATAGTCGGCGGATAGTCACTCTAAAGGTATTGGGTGGATTTTTGGAGAACGAAAATATATGGGCGGTGCATTGGATGTGTGAGCAGTCGATGTTGGCGTTGATCGCTATGTCACCAGATACATGTAGTTGACGCAATTGAAACCTTTTTTTTTTCTTTCTTTTTTCCTTTTCCTTTTTTTTCCTTTCGTATCTCTCATGCGGTTCGAATTCGATGCAATAAAGAAGAATCGAAATAACCTTAAAACTAATCTCCTTCCCACCTCGTGATCAAATCTTGAGGCCGGTCTTCAATGAAATAAAAGGAGGATAAGGTCGATAGTGGGTATAGAAGACATTATATGCGCTGAGTAGGGCGGTGAGTCTCAGGCCCTCGAAGTCTAGCTGAAGTTATAAGTGTAAGGCTTTAGAAGGTCGACCGTTATTTTGTTCGGCGCAAAGATGTATATTGTACGCTTTATCTGAGAAAAGAAACAGGGGAGTTTTGGTAGCCCAAGTGGGGCCTCAAGATAGGCCATGATAGTCCTGGTGGCCTTGTCCTAGCTTGAGTAACATAAATAATGTGCTGGACACGGTAGTAGGTATAGCACACGACCACCATATATCGCCTTCCACAAAATCGTCTGTTGTGGGGCAGGGTGTTCAAAGCCCCAAGGAATAAACTACATTCACTTGTGTATCTGCTCTGCCCAATACGTGAACTATGCCTATCCGTCGACCAGGTCAAAGGGTCTAGACCATTCGTTGACGTCACTAAAGGGTCCCAGCAGCTGGTCAACCATTCAGGTTTGCAGGTAGTCAGACAGTTCATCAATTGTCCGAGTTTAAAGGTGGTTGAAAGAATATGTCTACATACACATGATATTCTTCTGGGTGACTCAATATGTTTACATCTTGCAAGGCATAGTGCTAGGTGCCGTAGTATATGATATGAGATCAGATATCAGATATGAGATGCCAGTATATCACGGATGACTCATTCTATGTTTATTTGAATGAAACCGGAAGTATATTTTTATTTATGAAAGAGTCAGCTAATAAAAAAAATAGCTCGGGATCCTCAAACATTAGGTATATGAGTGTGACTAGCAGCCTTTCAATCCGCTACAGCGTCCTTCTCTATCAATCAATCATGTCTCAATCGATAGTTCTAAAACCTTCACCTTTTTCTGAGCAATCCAAACTTGCATGGCAGTCTCACCTAGCCAGTGCAAACAATAAAAACCGCTCCCGTCCCACTATTGAAAAAATCCTCTTGATTAATCAACTTCTCCATACTCAAGGAACAAACCAATCGCCTCAGGTTTCAAAGCAGTTAAAGCACGAGGTGAAGATGAAGTACGACCTCCGGGATGGCCGGTTGATGTATAGAGTCAGAAACCAAGATCATTTTCGATTTGTAATTAATGATCACGAAGTGTTTGATATAGTCGTCACAACGCATTTGAATCTAGGACACGCTGGAAGACAGAAGACATTTGATGAGATAGATAAGGACTACTATGGGGTAACACGGAGTGAAGTTGACTTGCTACTTAAGTATTGCAGTACCTGTATGGTAAAACGGTCCCAGAAGAGAACTGCACCGATAAAACCAATTATTGTCAACAAACTCTTTGAACGGGTACAGGTGGATCTTATTGATATGTCAGCTAAACCTGATGGTGCTTATCGATGGATATGTCATATGCGGGATCATTTCAGTAAGTTCTCACAAGCTTATCCACTTGAATACAAAACCAGCAACAATGTAGCAAAGGTGGCGCTCTTGTGGATATCACATCTTGGTATACCGAGTATTTTACAATGCGATAATGGTAGTGAGTTCAAGGGAAGCTTGTTGGTTCTATTGAAGACACATGGGATTAAGGTACATGAAATTGTGAAGAAAAATCATGATAAAACCTTTCTGATATTGGATATAGGTCATTAATGGGCGTGCACGTCACCCTCAAAGTCAGGGAATGATTGAGCAAGCAAACGGTGTTTTGAAAGACAAGATTGCGTCATGGATGAGGGATAATCAATCAGCAAATTGGTCATTGGCAATTCCAGAAGCAATTTTAGCAATGAATTGTCAGAAACACAGCACTACCGGTAAAGCACCATATGAAGTAGTATTCGGTCAGAGAATGTATGGAGAAAGAATTACATTTCTATATCGTCAGAATGAAACAATTACAGACGAGGACCTACCTGAGTTTACTGTTGGAGGCATCCAGGAGGGCACAGTATCCACTGACAATATTTTGGGCCCAAATATTGACCCTCAACTGCATTATTTATCCTTACAATCCTCTACTCGCGAATCCATCAACAAATCTGTCCGGCAATCAACTGCGAGAGCCCGACAAAATATGATTACTCGTGATGGGAGAAATAATCCAATTGAAAATATCTGTATTGGCGACCTTGTTTCCCTAAAGATTCCGGAAGCTGATAGGTCTTCAACTGATCCTAAACGCCTAATCTGCCGTGTTTTAGAGATTCCCCATCCTCATTCCTTCCGCTTATTGAGCGAATGGGGTACAATTAACACTTTATGCTCGCTTGATCAGCTTGAAAAGATCGATTCCACAATTGAATTTGATCTTAGTCATACCAGAAATGATAACATATCAATCCGAAGCGCTGCACGCTTGACAGCTTCAAGTAGAATTATACAGGTTAGTAGTACACTAAGTTGATAAAGAAGGAACTAATTACTTAGAATCTACGCCTGCCGCCAAGTTTTTGCTTGACCAAGTATCAAACGAGCCGATGCAATTGCTTCAAATCCCGGCGGTCCTGTCATAAAGATTGTCATCCCCCTACGAGGAAAGGCAAGCATATTGGATGTCAGAATTGTTCCGAAATATTAGAATCAACAGCCATGATTTCTACAGCTCCTCCGGCTACAGATATAGGTATTAATCTTATATGAAAGCGCTTGAATTATTATTAACTAATTGAATAGGTTTGACTGAGTATGAAGAAATGATTTTTGTTGCTCAACCCATAGTTCAAAACCGACTAGAAGGATATATACAGAATTTTGACCAGGAAGAGGAACGGATCATAGCTTTAGCAAATAGTTCCGGTTGGCCTAAGCTGAACTGGCTTCGCCAAAACCTGACAGAAAGCTCATTGACAACCCGACTCGAGACTCCGTTTTTTGAACTCCAGATAAAAGAAATCATAAGAGACTATAATACGTCTAAATACTATCCACCATTCCTACAGAGGAGAAATCTAGCTCCTGTCCCGGGCAAAAACCCTATACACTTGGAAACATTGAGACAGATGGACGAGGTCCCTTCAGGATACTACAGCTCTGGTAAGTAATACTAATATTCGATCTTAATTTCCTAGTACTAAAATGAGAACAACAGCACATGGTAATATTGGGCCATTAGCGATGGAAGCAGGACATACACCTACATTGAGCGCACGGATGAAAGAGATTGGGACCCCCCAACGCTACTATGTTCAATTATTGATTGAGGTTATAGTTCCGGAAATATTGATTGAGTTTATTCAAGAGGATATGCGATTGGACTGCTTGGAAGCTATTGAAGTACTGGAAAGTAAGGATGCAATGGAATATGGAGAATATGTATTTGATAGTAAAGAAGACCGGGTCAGGTTGAATAAGTATCGTGATATGGCTACTGCAAGCAACATGGATAACCAAGTCCAAAGTACTAGGAAGCGTAGGAAGTTGAATTAGCTTCTTATGATTTATTGAAAGCCGTTCTAGTAGTATTAATCTTTGAGTTTCCGCTTTTCTTTATATAGAGTAGTTGGAAACACTCAATATATTCTTATACTTTAAACATCTGCATCAATTTGGAGTGAAATGATCAACGGCAGTTGATTGACTGGACGCCATTGGGGAACCATGACGGTTGGTCAACTGTTTGGACTCTTTGACCTGGTTGATGGATAAGGCCGGTTCTCGTATAGGGCAGAGCATATCTACCACTTCCAGCACCAGACGCAACCTTTGTGAGCTCCAGGATTCTGCTGGGTGGGTGCATGCTCGCGCTATCGATATTTTTCTCAGGAGTGAATGGCCATATGGGTCATCATTAAGGGAAGCTGACTCGGCGGATAAAGAATTTAACTTCCCTACGAGGAAGGGATAATTATAATCTTATATTGAACCCATCTTCCAATAATTTAATTTCGCCACCTTTCTCTAAGCTATGTATTCCCCTACTAATTGAGTTACTCCCTCCTGAGTCCCCATGCATGTAACCTTGTGCCTGTTTGTGTGTGGGGCGGCTTGGCGTAGTAAGCGATCGTCACACCTAATCGGTCATGCCCTAACCCTAATTGTGAGGTGACTACTCACTCTCTCTGCGAAGGATGCAGGCACGGAAATCAAGGCTGCGAGGGAGAGTCCACGCATAGATCAGGAGTATGTGGCTCATTGCAGCAGTATGGCTAACCTCATCAGCGTTGTAAGATAGGCTAGGAAAAAAACTCAATCAACTCTCTCGGGCACTCATGTCACCCCTTAGTGGCGGGCGTACAAAAAACGAATGTTGGTAGGTGGTCGGAGACATTAGGTGCTCATGGTAGTCGTGATAACCTCTGAGTCCGTCGCAGGAAGGTGGAATTATTTGGGGACTTTAGGCGCTTGATCGTAGCCTGGTGTCTGTACCTTCGAATTTGAACCTAAAAGGCCTAACTCCTCAGAGGAACGGTCTAAGTCGCCAGCTCTCTCTTTTACCATTCTTTCTCATCTTGAATAACGCAATCAAGCTGCCGCTCCTGAGAACATCGGTGGAATATGGGTAGTGTAGTTCTGAGAAGCGAGCTAGAGGTTTGGTCTCCCGTTATATGTGATGCAAAAGCTACTACGAAAAAGATCTACAGGGTCAGGGGTAAGGCAGATAAGGCTAGGTACAAGACCAAAACCAATTGGTGACTTATATACCAGTGCTGGGTATCATGGTATGGGGGCAAGCTACTACGAATGTTGCTACCTACCAGGAGCGTGAAAAGTCAGAAATTGGAATTACTAACATTCCTGGCTCTATGAAGACAATTGGCATGGAGCGCAAGATCCTTGTACGTACGTTGTTGCTCTCTTGTCTGGCAGTAGTAACCATGGGTTAGCTGGTCTTGATTTCTATACTTCCTTCATTTATCGGCAGCTTTTGGGTTATGAAACCGTCAAAATGTGCTTGAGATTACAGGAGGGGGGCGGATTGTTGAGGTGGTGGCTTTGCCCTGCTTGTCGTTGGAACTCTACACGAGGAGATCACAGACGGTAGCGGGATCAAATCAAAATTATTACAATGGGATAGGGAGATAGAGATAGGCAATAGATAGATAAGATATAAAACGAGAGGAGAAAAGAGTTAAGGTTGGTACAAGGTTGGTACAAGGAGGTGTGCCAGGGGAGCTGTTGTGGGTCAGAGCGATGGGGGAGGTCCAAAGCGATGAAGCTACAAAGAGGGACTGGACTGGGAGACAGCTAATTATATGGTTTACTGGTATGATTAAGGTAGAATAAGAATAGGGGGCAAAATGAGAAAAGGGAAGAAGCGGAGAAAAAAGCGGATGAGAGAGGAAAAAAGTGATCGAATGAATTCATCGCATGGAAATTGTCTAATTAAGGGAGGTTTGGGAGCCCGGTGAGAGTTGGTATAGGATGACAAGTGAAACAAGAGGGGAGAGCGATGCCAAAGGGGAAAACTCACCTCTCAGGTTTACTGCCGAACAGTTTCTACCACGCCAGGAAATGTACCATTTGCTGCATTACCGACACATTGCCCATACAAAACCGAACATGGTACTGCATCCCTTGATGCATTACCTGTCGAGGGCCCTCCTGATCGGTATACATGATACATTTTATAATCACTTTACTATCTTACTGGGAAAGGCATCAGGAGGTACATTAGGAAATGTACAGTTAACTTTGGGGCAACGCCGAACCTGGTGCAACGACGAAGACACAGATTTCAGTCAGCCAAGTGGTTGCATATGAGCCTGAGCGCCACTTTCTGGTCTTGGCGCACTCTGTTCTACATAGTATCTGGTTTATGCTAGTCTCCTACCCATCCCCTACGAGTAGCTAACACTAACATACGGAGCCGCAGGTCCTAGCTGTACTCCATATTCCCATTTCATTCGGGAGACGTACGTAGGGAGATCATCGGCAGTTCAAATTCGCACAGAATACAAAAGGGAGGTGGGCCTCTAAGGTCTAACGATATTTCGAGCAAGTAGCACAACGACCCGAAAGGGCAAGTAAAGAGATTGAGCTTTCCTGACAGGAATGAGGTAAGTATTCCAGCTACAGAGAGTGTTGACAATATGGGGAGCGCGAACCACTATAGATTCGGTCTGGGAGTGTTGGTATTGCATACACACTCGATGTTTTGGAATGGTTTTGGTTCATCGTAAACACATCACCACCCCGCGATACATAACAGTACCTAGCTAAGTCTCACTCCTTTCTAACAACAGTGAACGTACTCCAGAGCCCTATAAGACACCTAGAGGATGAGGGACTCGGAAAGAGATAAATTGTATACTAAGCCGACTATCCATAGGGATTTATTGTCATCTTCTCTAATCGGGGGGGTGGGGGTGTGTGTGTGTGTGTGTACAACTAGATTATTTCTAGCAGATCCACAATTCTCCTCGGATCTGTAGTACGTACTCAGCGTTCTAGCATCTTGATACAGCAGGATTCCTATGATGGGAAAAGCTGGGGTATTACCACGCAGCACCCCCGCTAGGGAGTTGAGTATAAAATAGCATATGTCAGTATACCACAATCTGCTGGTCGTGAGGCTGGCCAGGTTCAGAGTCCAATCCCATCTGTGCATTTATAGGTAGGCCGACCTTCTCACCTTAGGCTAGTAACGTTGGGTATAATGAGGTTAAAATCCGGCTACAACTGAAAGTATAGGCATAAAGTTCTCTATCCCGGCGGGGAAGGGGGTGAGTAGTGGGCTCTGTCAAGGGGTGAAAGTACATGTAGTTCAATGACCTCGGCGAATGATTAAATTGACGAATGGGGTTGAGGTATTATATATTTTCAAGTACTAGGGGAGATTTATCAGAGGGTGATATATGGAGATTTAAAATCAGGGGATTCTGAACCTGAGCGGCAAGGCAACTTGGTAATCTGTTAAGACCCTCATAATGCCGCTGTACTGATCGTTATACTCTAGTGGTAAAATAGAGCACAGAATATTCGCAATGGTTGATGGCTCAAAATATCCAAGCGTTGCCCTGGATCCACTCTAGGTCCATTTGGAGTAGAATCTGTAACGTAGAGGAACTATCAGCAAGTGTATCGTCCTTGTATGTGGGAAGGGTATGCAGGGTAACGCAACGGTGCCGAGGCCACATGATGACAGCTATGCTACTATGTACCAACGTCAACCCCCCACCCTATATATCTTCTTCGGCTTGTACTCGTTCATCTCGACACAAATATTCAACAAAATGGCGCCCAAGCATGACCGTACAGCTTCGTATTTTTTTGATAATGCCTTGATGGATCTGGGCCTGCACGACCCCTCCGACGCCACCACGGATGACGGGGAAGCTTCCACAAGTCCGATGGATTCCGAACGTAAGCGTCCGAGAATGGGAACGCCGATAAACAAATTTGTATCTACGAAGGACGATATAGATGTGAGGGCCCCGTTGATGCTACAGATAGCTCTAGAGATGTAAAAAATTGCTGATATTTCTCAGATACCTATAGATAATTTAGAAAAGGGCATAGAGGAGCTTTCCACGAGGGTTGGGCAGCTTGGAAAAGCCTCCCTTGATCTCTCTATTTCTGCAGGCGGCGGCGGCGTGACCGAGCAAGAGTTAGCTAGCGGGGTAATAGGATTGACTAATATTGTACAGGATCTTGTTATCATCATCAGGAGGCTCGCCGGCACGGTGAAGAAGGGTGAGGGGCTGAGTGCAGTGGCGCAAATGAAGGAGAGCGCTGAAGATACTAACATGATCGCAAATGCACTTCGTACGAATGCAGCGGATCTGACAGATATATTGATTAATACTAAGGCTCCGGCTGAGCTGGCTCCGACCGAACTGGTTCCTACTATCCTAGCTCCAACTGACATGGTGCCAACTGGCCTGGCTTCGATAGACCCGGCCCCTCACATAGATGTAAACCTTATCGATGCGGTCTTAGTTCCGAGGCCAGAGGTGAGCATGCAGATACCTGAGATCACGAGTACTGCTGATGCCGCACCGAATCTTTGGGAGGGGATGGATATGGCGGTACCAGAGATTGGGAGCTTTACTGATGCTTTGGCGGATGTGGGGGAGCTAGTATATCCGCAGATAGGAGATGGAGGGGAAAGTATTAATATTATTGACAGTGACTTTCAAATAACTGGCGATGGTTTGGACAACTTTGGTTTGGACAGGCTCTACGCCCCATCATTCTCACCATCTCGCAGCAGCGGTTCCGAAGAGTTTCTTGCCGATTACAAGGAGTCACTTAGGAGCGTCATGAAGATTAGGCGCCCGTCGACCCCCGGGACGAAGGAGACAGATGGGAGTGGGAGTGGGTCTGGGACTACATATGCGCCACATCCCATAAATGGGGTTCGGGGGAGTGGATTTGTGGGTCCGTATATGCTACCCACAACGATAAACGAGGCCCAGGGGAGGGGCGATGGGATTGCACACGCACCACCCCCATCGATGAGCGATGACCAGGAGAGAGGATCTAGGGCCGCGCAGATGGGGGGACAAAGAGGTCGTATCAGGGTTGGGAAGGAGGTACCGCCGCTACATCAAAAGCCTAACAGGGGGCGGCATAGAAAGGCAACGTACCAAGGAAAACCAGATACAAGGTCCCAGCAGGTTGAAAAACGTCCATCTGAGCGCCCCCAGCCAGTCAGATACCCACCACCGGCTCTACACGAGAAAGAATCTAGGCCATCTAGGACCGTCTGTATTCTGTGTAGATGCAACGACCAAGTTTCCTCAACACCCCTTGTTATGAAAAAGACCTCTCGTGGTTGTAAGGAGTGTAATGTGGCGCTTTGCGAGGCTTGCTTTGATGATTTTCATGGTGTACAGTAGAATGATGAATTGTAAATACGTGTAGATGTACAACAGGCGTCATTGAACCTATGTGAACTTCATTGAAAGCTTTTCATTTACGTCATTATTAAAATTGCTAAGTAGGGGTAAAATCGGCTCGGGCTATGGCATAGTGGGACTAGATTTTGAACGTTATGCTTAGGATACCTGACAACACGTTGCCTTCGTTGCATCAGAGGAATATGACCTGTCAGAACATAAACCTCAACATCAAACCATCATCACGGCATTTTCTCACTTCCCATCGCCACAAGCCCCATTTACCACTCTCCTCAATCTACTCTGACACTGCTTATTCCACCAGGTCCCCGCCCCACAGTTCTGGAACAGCTGATCTCCGAAGAGAAAATCGCAGTCACAGTCCTCACCTTTTGGAGGTGACGGAGGATCACCCGGTGAGCCATGGTCCTTCGATGTGTTTTCGGGGGGGGCTAGGTAAAATGCTTTAGTACTTCTACGCAGGCTCCATGGCCGGGCTGACAGATGAAGCGGGGAATCTGTCGTTCCTTGCACTAACATCGGATGCGATTGTCGGGGCGGTCGGGGCATAGATGGTACTCTTATGGCGCTTTCCGGCTGGTTTGTGGCCGTGTCCCACTCCGTTATCGGGACGTAGGTTCTTATGCGCGCGTGTCCCGGCCTTGTTCTTGCTAAGTTGCAAGTTGCGACTGATCTGAGAACCCACATCTCACCATACTCTAGATACCTCACGACCCTTTGTGGAGAGCTTTCTACGCTTGCATATGGAGGAGGTGATATTGAGATAGCCAAGGACCGGGAAGCTTGGGATGGAGGGGGAGGTTCTATAGCAGCGGCCCATGTTGTTACTTAAAATTGCAGTTGCTATAGTAAGTTATAGAATGCATTAGTATATATAAACCCTATAATGTCCTCCTCTACAACAGAGAAACCTATACTTGAAAGAGAATTATCAGTATGAATGCCGGTGCTTCCTAACCAGTACAGCACAATATACAGGGTGGTAGCCACCACAACTACTATGGATACCTAGCGAGCCCCACCCCCCTCTATAGAATCACCACTATCTTCTTAAAGCATTTTCTCCTTACTACTATTAAAGAGGTATGCTACACTCAGTTATTCTTAACCCTTTTCAGATTATTAACATATTCGCCATAGAATTAGGTTTGGTATCAAATGCATTTATCGTACCGGTAAGGGCCGCGCACCCCACAAATGGGCGGGGCACCTGGCAGGAGCTGGTCGGCTGCACCTCCACAGGATTGTATCTATAGCTAGTGCATGGGGAGTGATGGTAGTTTGTATCTATGTCTATCACTCGGATATGGGCTGTATTGCAAGGTAATTCATAGATCCAAGGCTGGAGTTCGGGGGTTTGAGGACGGTAGTGAAAGTACCAGACCTATAATCAGGAGAGGTCCCAGAGAGAACTACTCGCAAGATTTTTTTAAGTCTGTCCCTGTTGTACTGGGTGTTGCGCTGGTTGCGTGCAATCAAACGCTAGGTACCAACAGGGACAGACATAAAATTTTGGCGCGCAGAGGTACCACCCAATACCTACGAACAAAAATATTCTTGCAATGTCTGTTTATACCAAAGCTTCTAGAGAAAACAGGCGCCAGGAAACAATCCGGGAAATCATTTGTAACGGTAACAACAAGCATGAATTGTCGAGTTCAATATACTAACTCTATAATGGGACCTGAAAGCCATCAGATATACTCAAATATACGTTAGATATATATGCACTGACGATATCGTCTGTCTAGATGGCATGTGTTATTTTGGCATACTGTTTGTCTAAGGGACGTGGAATAAACATGTTTCCGATGCTCCTACTAATTCGGATTCAATAGCATAGAGTGTCATGTGATTTGTTATGACCTCCCCAGTCTCAATGGCTAAGCTAGCATCTCATT
Organism: Morchella sp. 2016-57; assembly: GCA_024713875.1. Taxonomy (NCBI): domain Eukaryota; kingdom Fungi; phylum Ascomycota; class Pezizomycetes; order Pezizales; family Morchellaceae; genus Morchella; species Morchella sp. 2016-57. Next base: position 1,270,818 of record JAMGZE010000019.1, read on the forward strand.
AAAATTCTATTCAGACACCGCCCTGGAGCGAATCTCCTTTTTCCTTACTAGACAATGCAAAGACTTCCCACGACATGGCTTACGCCGATCGCTAGATATGCTCACAAAGCACATGAGCATTAGAGGGGTGGCTTGAGCATGAGACGTTGTGCGTAACTATTAGAACATGAGCAAAGCATTATCATATCAGAGGTAGAATGAAAAAGAGGAAAATTTCGGTAAAGACGGACCAGGACGGTAAAGGTTGACTACTGAAAATAGAAAAATGAGTGATGGAACGAAACGAAAACCAAAGTATACTATGCTGTATCACCGTTTAGCGGCATAATAGAGCTAGAGGCACATATAAGAGCAAGAATGAATAATAGATGCTCCTAAACATTTCATACACATCTCTGAGACGACCACTAATCAGAACCCGCCCGCTGAATGCAGTACTCATCATACCGCTTCTGTGCTTCATCCGCCTTGTCAAAAGCCTCGTCAAATAGCCTCTTTCTCCCCCCGCACCCGCAATACTCCGTGCCGACACGGCGCTCGATGTCGTCAAACGTTTCCATGATTCCCTTCTTGAGTTGTTCATAGGTCGTCATCTGTATATCGGCCTCGTTCAGCCAGTAGTAGCTGTTCTTGCGCCCTGTCATTCTGTTCAAGTAGTGCCCATCATCCGTTAGGCGCTTAAAATCTTCGCAGTCCTCAATCATGTCATCGAACAGCTTTTTAGCGATGCTGAGAGGGTCGTCTAAGGTATTTGAGCTTGATGTTTGGTTGGACATGTCGGCGCAAACTTGGCAGGTGATTTCTTTGAGGTATGGGATTTTGATAGTTGTTATATTCTGGAGAGATTTGTGAGACCGAGTATTTGGTATTTGAGTGATTGTGCTTTAATATCCGGTCGGGTATGGGAGTTATCATATGAGAAGGTGGGTGAGGGGCGGATTGTATGGCTATGATTAATGCATAACAACGGTGGATACCAATTCTAACGGAAGGGTTTTATAGTCACAGTGTACGTGGGGGCGTACAGAACTATAACGGCTCCTATATCCTATTGCATCTATGTGCGACCCGGTGGAGATCGATCTGTCGGGAAAGCAATTGATTGGTCTGGATGAGCACCCAGCATCCGGGAAAGCAACTTGGTTGGTCCGCCAACCAACTCTTTACGATCACCAACAACGGGTTGAGGGAATACAATCATTGGAGCTCTGCCATCCACCACTGTTTGTGCCCTATTGAATGCAGCCATAACTCCGGGAATTTAAGTCATGAAATCTCACTCGGTTGAGACTTGTCCTCGGGTTGTACAACAACGGCTACATGCAGGTATCTCGGGAATGGTCAGGAATTCAGGGAGGAGGCCCTTATAGACTGTGCTATAAGGATTTGAGTCAGGGAGGTGAGCGGTAATTTCTGACTAGACCTGAGGATTATCATCTCGTTGGGCCTGGTGATAGGCGTATAGCCTTTAGATATGTTCGAACGATGTATCTAAAGACATGAATCAAACCCATAAAGCACATCTTAGAGACGCACAAAGCTCACAAACCAAACAGGTGGTCTTCCTTCACCAGCCTTCCCAGTTCCATACAGAGTCTGGTAGAATTATTGTCAATGTGGATTTACCGTGAACCAATAGTCCTAACTTAAAAGATTTTTTTGCTGTAAGCATAGACCAAGAAATTTTAGAACGGTACCTGACTTCAATTCTAAACGGCTAACCTCCTGGGAATTCTTAGGCGCTGGATATAATCCATCATTCTTTTCTTCCCAATCACTCAAAGGGGGTTGGGAGGGCAAAAAGGGTCACTACCACCATGCGTTGAGAGGCTGTGGTCTAGTGGTTGTCGGGGATGGATATATATATATGGGGTGGTCATGCAGGAAGGGTTTGATCCCCAGCCCCCGGAGGACTGTGATTCCTCTACTCATTTTCCTCTAGAGGCCAAAATGATAAGACTCCGGGTCATGCAAGAACCAGTTTTGCAACAGTCCTACGAGACTCTGAATATGATCCAAGAGTACATTGCGGTACGATTTAACTTCGGCTACCTAGGGTTTCATACGTGGCTCCCGATCGGAGACTTCTTTAGCTAATAGTAAAAAATTGTCTCATATTGATAGGTCTCACGATCTACAGACAGCTTGGGATTACCAATAATTTGGGTCCTGGTATCCTAACCTATATCCCGCCTCTGTCTGTATTGAAATCTAATCATTCCTCCGACCCCGAAAACACATAGGAGCACATTGGAAAGGACTAGAGTAGCACCGGCCAGCTGCATAGCATCAGGCGCGATTTGTAGCACACTGGGAATAGTTGTCGAGAGACCTAGATCTCTACTTTGCAAGTACAGGTTGAAAACAATATTCTACGGATATGAAATAATACTCGTCTCTGTTGTCCTAGATACCACTATATCCGGCCCGCAGGACACCATATGTGGGAAAATAAAGGCCCCTCCTTTGTGCAGTCGACACAAGAAGTCTCCCCAGGGCGCGTATTGTTAAAGCCATGCCGGTTGCATTGGAGTGCTATTGCTATCTCCGTCTCGTACCGCCAAGTGGTTATATAGCTAGAGGTGGTGTAGTAGGGCGGATAATGGTTACCAGTACTCCAGACTATGTGCAAGAATACGATTTTTGAGGAAAAGATGATGTTAAAATTATTACTAGACTAGCCAAATGAAGAAACAAAACTCTAACTGTTCTGGTTGATCCTAATAAGAATATACTCAAAGATATAGGCAACCCCACGCACCTAAAATATGTGTGCATTGTTACACTAAGTATATAGTCTATCTCAACTAATCTAACTTTATGGAGAATACATCGCGCCTTCTAACGCAATACTCGTTGTGAACCTTCAAGTGAGCAATCATTGTACCAAATGACTTATGTACCATGTACTTCCTCTTAACCAATGCAGGAAAGGTCCGATAATTGCATTGATTCCCCTCCAACTTGTCGTAGATTTCAATTATCTTATTTAGCACGTCATCAAAACGTGCCTGCTGCTGTTTAAGTTGCTGATTCCAGAACACGAACCCATCACAAAATGCTTCCTGTGCAGCATCATAGTTCTGTATGACGTTCTGCTGGAAAGTCTCTATTATGCTAAATGTGCTGTCGAAGAGCTCGTTCCCATAGGCTTCAGCCATAACTTGAGACCTCTTGTAAATTTAGCTAGTTGATTCGGGTGTGTTGATAGTGCGTGGGTGCGTGGGGTCGTGGGTGCGTGGGCTCGTGGGTTGTGCTGGAGTGACTTTTTGAAATAGCGGACGTTGTTGGAGAAGCTTTGTCAAGTAGTGGATGGTTATGTTTGAAGGGGCCTTTTTAAAAGGTGGATGGCAAAGGAACTACGTTCAACGATGAGTGGTTGACCAGTTCATGCAGGAAGATTTAATTGGGTTTTCACAGCGAATGGGACGGCTATCCGATATAAAGTACCAGAGCAGCATGCATAATTATATTAAAGAGTTCGAAGATTGTATTTGTTGTTCTTTATGGACCATCGCAATAGCTCTCGATACTAGTATACATTTAAACTTCCCACAGAGTTAGATATTTAAGCTAGATGGCCCATGCATTTATATCACCTCAACACTCTGGCCTCACCCTCTCCTCTTGAACACAGACTCGATCCAGCTCCTCCATCGTTTGTTTTAGCTTTTGCATAGCTGCCGTCACTTTTGCCCACCTCGCCCTCAAAACTGGGTATTTTTCGTACCCCGAAACTTTCAACTGCTGCAGGATGTCGCCCGTCATGTATTGCAAGGTCTCAAGGTTCGACCACTCCTCTATCCTTTGCTTTTCAAAGTAGCTCTTTTTCGCAGATTGGAGGTTTGGGAACCTTTTAATCTTGCGTTTCAGTTTTGTCTCAGCTTCGAGTATCCGTTGAAGCATGCTTTCAATCATTTGATTACCATACATAATGGCATCGGGTTCAGGTTTGTTTTCCATAATTTGGGGTGAGCGAGTTGGAGGGTTTAGTCGTGGTTAATTTTGTTTACGCAGGCCGGGTTGTGGTTTGTGAATAATTGATCCACCGGGACCTATAACGGGCTTTTAAAGGATCATTGTAGGTCCATAGGGTAAAGAGTCTATTGAATCATTTCCTCGATCTCAACAACTGTTCGGTTGGCAAGATACATATAGAATATGTATTTAATTCTGCTAGGAAGGCGTGCGTAGGTTTGTATGGAGAGGTGTCTTGTGAGATCACACATACAGCTTCTAGGAAGAAGTATGTCCCGGGCGCGTTAATGCAAACCGTACTAGATCACCGGGCTAGGAATGAGCCATGTCATCTGTAATAACGCCAACGCGGGAGAGAGGCCTGGTATGGGATAATTTGATATAGACACGGAGACCTTCCTGTAAGCCTACCTGTCCCTTCATCGTAACCTTTGGTCCAGCATGTCTGCGGTCGACCAACAGGTTTGCTTCCTTATGTTCGTTTCGTAGTCCTAACACAAGGCACCACCCGCTTGTGAGTCACAACCTATCACTCGACGGAGCTCACCAAATGGATCCGAATTATTTGGTTTTTTCAGATCTTGACTAGACAAGAACTGAAACTTGCGTCTTGGAGTACCTGGTCTCAAATCCGTATTCTATCCTTTCATAATCCTATGGGGCAGGAACAGTAAAGATATTCCTTTAACTCTGAGATATTGACTTTGCCCCCGCCGGATATCATTACTTAAAACCTTTGTGCAATACCTTCACCGCGCGCCTAGATAAGGCTAGTGACACCTACCAAAATGTTTATGTTGGCCCAGGTAAATTATTTTCCTCAACCCTCGTGGGAACCAGCAGTCATCGTCTAAATCAGGCGGTAGTATCAGGGGATGTAAGATAATAGGTTCCGGCGATTCACCCTGATAACAAGCCTCGTACATGTCCCCATGCAACTATGAATGTGGTGGTACCTTGATATTCAAAAGAGTCAACGTTTGGAGGTCTTTCGCATACTCAACTCAACCATATACTTCAGGAACCAGCAGACAAACGCCATATGTCTAAATAACTAGCGAGCTGGCTTAACTGTTGCTGATGTGATTGGTTAGAAAATATAGCTACTCTTGACCCTCATGATTCATGCTTAAAGAGGGTTATTTACAATTCAGGAGCTTCGGAGTCTAGCATTGTGCCAAGATACACCACTACAGGACCAGATGTCAAACAGTTTGTGTCTGTATTGTCTATCCTTTATCATGACGTGTAGGGACTGTTGTAATTACCCCCTGATAATCGAAAGCAGCTACACTGTCGACCGGGAGTGTTTCTGAATAGAATCAAAACTCATTGGGGGGTGATGTGAAATGTAACGGTAAGAGTATAAAGGAACTAAATGGACATCTATCTAGTGAGCCCGGGTGGCCCAATGAGAAACCTCATAGATTATTTGAGTCGAGTTGAGGGATCCGAGTGATCCCCTATGACGCAGACTCTCTATCGTAGGTTTGATTTTAAGGGTATATGATAGATATTCTCTGTTTCGTAGCCTCATATTTGTAGCTCCTTTCTGCCAGGTTGGGTACAGGTTTATCCATTAACTAGGCCGTTCGCCCCGCTTGCATTACGGTCTCGTGGATCAAGGGCGCCGGTGATCCTGAGGCACTGAGCTTTGTGGATAGTGCTGAATTATGGGTCCTATGGGACTGCTCTTTACCTACTCAAGTTAGATATGTGAGTATGAGGAGTCCGGACAGGCGTCGTCAGTGAATCTAATACGAAAGGGAATCTTTAAGTACCTCTATCTATGTAGTTTTCTCGTTTCTATGCGGGGAAGCCAGGCACAAAGGGAGATGAGATGAAGCTCGGCGTGATCGTTTCTGGCCAAATACACGAGATTTTTTTGTCATGTAATGCTTATGGAACGTAAAGCGAGGGTCATAGTAAGAAAGGTGTATTGGAACTATATAGCTATGGGCCTATCTGAGGCTGAGCACTAGCCCCAACCTAGCAGTTCAGAATACAAAATGAGGTAACAAAAGTTAAAGGAGCTTAGGCACATTTCCCGTGATCTCAATGACTACATGTACGCAATGCAATGATGGCCCACCTAGTTGCCTCTTTAGGACTAGAATCCCTTTAGAAAACGTTTTTCTCGGTAGTCTCAATATAAGCTGTCTAGGACATACACCCGGTGTAGGCTATCTTATTTTCGGGAATGCCGCGACTCAGTAGCTCGGGTGTAAAAGGAGAATAGAGGTATCGCAAATATAGAAATAACGAGGTGGCTCACGAGGCAGCGGAGGCTATAAGAGTTGTGACAGAAACATGAAAAACACGTTAGGAAAAGTGGTATAGGAGGGAAACCCGCTCTTGAGGTCCCACTCGGAGTGCTTGTAAAAATCTCCAGAGGTTATTCAAAAAGAAAATAGTCAAAGTCCGCTAAGCCACTGTCATCGTGCCTGCCGAATATGAATTGCATAGTGTTTGGTGTTTGATTACAACGCGTGCCAGTTCCGGGATTGTTAGGATTTCGATGTGTTCCATCAGTTATGGGCCGCGTATTCATCCCGCGTGAGTACCGGATGCTTCTCCGCCGAGGTATACGGTATTAAAACGATCGTTGAGGCAAAAAAAACCATATTGATGTTCAGGTATATACTGTGTTATATATAATTATAGCCTAGGGTCGCCCCTAGGAGCTATTCTCCTAGCTACGTGCCGCATATGTTATCGGCAATTCACCATAGCAACCCAGCCATTAAGGGTATTTAAGCTAGTATAAAGGTTGTTACCCTACTGCATGGGGGGGACAACGTTAATATCTCGAGTCCCTCTTTAGAAATAAATACACTCACCATTTTACCCACCAGCCTACATTCTTGAGTCTATATCACTGTGTTGGCGCCTGTCGTGGTATCGACTCGTTTTAGGCTCCTAGCTCTGGGCTTCGAGTGTGAGATGGTTGGTGAGATCAAATGAGAGGCCTTCGGTGGAGACCAAGCTAACTAATGAAAATTAGCCACGAGCGGGCGTTTCGGGTGGGAGTGAGTTACATTGGGTATTGGGTGTTTTTAGGGTACTTGGCCTAGGTTAAAGCTTTCTCGTGAAGTGTGGTAGAAGAAGTCTTAGGTTCCGGACACAAGAGAGGTTTCAATTAACTCGCATCTGGATCCCGCCGACGAAGGAGATAACATGACGTAAATAAAGGTTAGAGCTCTATAGGGGATTTGTAGTGTGGTGGGCGGTGCAGTGCTAATGAAATGTTTCTCTACCCAGCCACTATAGAGGGGGGCGTCATGAGAATGCCTGGAGCGTATATGGGGATATGGGGGCTCAACCAGTACTATTATATTGGGATTTAAGGAAGGATAAACCTTCTAGGACTCAGTGACAGCTGTATCTAAGTCCTACCACTAGTCACTAAGGGATTGAAATGCGGAGAAACCAACAACAAAGCGATCATAGGGGCGGACGGCACTTTATTTTTTGTTTACATCAGTAATTACATGCAGCCTCAAGGGTATGGCAATATCGCACCATTTTATCCCCGGAACGCCCCTCCCTCCGCCGCCATCTCAAGAAAAAACCTAGGCAAACTAGGCGGACGGCACTCAAACAGTGTAGTGGCTGGGTTAGTGCGGCCAGTAGCCCTGGGTCTGGGAGTTAAGGGTGCAGAACATGCTCATGCTCAGAAAGGAATTCTGTCGCCCCCGCCCCCTCCCGGGGGTGGGGCGTGGAGGTGGAGCTTTTGGGCTGGGTTTCGGGGTGGTGGGGGGGGGGGGGGTTGGTCAACAATTATCTAGACCAGCTAAGGCCAGCAGTTAGAGGTCCACGAATCAGCACCGTATGTGCGAACTGATTGAATCGCAGACCTTAACTGCTTCAAGAACAGATATACTCTATCTGAATGGGGGAGGGAGATGTTTGACCGAAGGCGCCATCTCCCTTTAAGCGGGGTTCCGGACCTAAAAAAGCATGGCCCGAGCTTCCGCAACTGCAGTTCTGAAGATTGATGCTTATCTGGTGGTAGCCTCTTCACAAGTTTTGCTGGTGGAGGGCAATGAAGAGCCCGCGAGGAGCAGGAGCTAGTGCCTGCACGAGGGCTTGCCAGAAGAAACTTGAACAGTTCCTGCGTCCGTCACGTACCGGGTAGTTCTGCCATTCTGGCGGGGTATAGAGAGCGGTGCTAGTATAGACCGCGTGACGAACTAGGAACATTGATTTCCCGGGAAGGGCAGTTTCATTCTGGGGCGTTCGAAGGATAGGGTCTAATCCCAGGCAAAGATGGTTCTTCTCGGAAGTTAAATCTGGATAGGTGATTGTCAAATTCTGACGCAAGTACCAGAACTCTAGCTTTACTACGTAAAATCTGTCAGAGCTTGAGTGGTATTTTGGATACGGGGTAGCTGTGCCTTGTACTCAGCCTGCTTCACGTTAGTGGAACCGTTCACTGTACTATGACTGTATTGTGTTTGAAACATCGCAGGAAATAGTGATTAACCTATGTTGTTCAGGTAATGAGCTAAATTATTCTTTATGAACAACCTCCGGTATTCTTCCTTAATTGATTGTATTGTTCTGCTTTCTTAGTATAGCTAACCCTCTATCGTCGGCCCATCGTCTAGGGAACAGAAGTGTCGTAAGTTAGGTAAGTTAGGTACGTGCATAAATACCCCGTTGCAACACCCATTTTCACTCCTCTTACCTACAACACCAAAACTGAGGAACATATTCTCACAACCAAAATATCGATACAATTTTTTTACCAATTTTTTTTCTTTCGATATCTTTAAAAACATTTTATAAGTGCTGGTCGATTATTTAATAATAAGCAATATGTCCCGCCCCCTCATCGGCCACCCTGGCGAGCACGTGCCCTACAATCCAATTCGTGGTCCTGGAGACAGGATTGGAACGTATATCCTTGGCCCATGCATCGGCCAGGGTTCTACCGCTAATGTCTTTTGGCTCTATGATGGGGACAAGATGCTCAACTGGGCGGCAAAGGTCGTCAATAAAGCTAATCTACGTGCCGCCGGAGGAAGTCGTCGAGCTGTATGTATCAGCCACAATCTTACCTTACAACCCAGACGCGCCTTTACTTACTATTTCTATGCCTATGCATCAACTTAGATCCGAGACGAGATTGCACATATGAGGGTTATCTCGGTCATTCCTGGCCAAAGCTTCATCAAGTTGCACGAGGCAATTGAAACACCCTATGAATGTAATGATCCGGCCCCGTCCCCTACCAGTACAATTAAGAAAGCAAAGCAAGGCACCTGATAAGGTGACTACCTGTGGATCCAACTTTGCTGACCTTCCCACTTTTGATTCCAGTCGCTCTAATTGTCACTCGCGCTGTTGGATATACCGTTAAACACCTGAGAGGATACTATGAGTCTAATTACACCATCCTTTCAAAAGTCGGGTTCAGTGTAGTTCATGGCCTGTCCGTCTTGCACAAGAATGGATATATACACAGAGGTAAGCCGCAATCCTAACGAAATGGTCTTATCTGAATACTCACTTCTATGCACCTGGTAGATATCAAACACGAGAATATCATGTTCCCCGAATTGGACCTATTCACTGGAGCAATGATTGGTGATTTCGGACTTACCATAAAATACGACATAAAGAGGCCTTATGATTCAGCCAAGGGTCCGTATGGCAGTCCAGACTACATGCCACCAGAGGCTTGCAGCGGCAAGCTATATGGCATTCCATTGTACTACACCCGTCTAAGTATGTCTACTACGCCCGTGCTAATTGTGGTGTAGTGATATGTGGTCGGTTGGTATCTTTCTCCTTTGTTTCTTAGCCGGCAGGTTCCCGTGGGAGAACCGCTACAAGCAAGACCAGTGCCGCGCGATGCTTGAAGAAATTTCAAACTTGAAGGAAGGTTGGGTTGAGAAGCACATGGAGGGTATTGGATGTCCTCTAGGTGAGATAACGATAACAATCAAGACCCCTATGCCAGCATTACTAACACCCACGTGTCTTTATATAGCGAGAGATCTTATCACCAAGTGTCTAGTTGTGGGCCCTAGGGAGCGCTTGACCGCTATTCAGGCCGTGTATCATCCGTTTTTCGAGGTTGTGCGGGGAGAGACCAGCTTACCTATCATGACTCTTGAAGAAGGAACTATACTCGAGCAGTCCGCCTTGGCATCATTTTGCGGCGGTATTAGCTCCAGGTTTAGAAATATCTTGGGTAGTTAGGTAGGGGATGGATGATCTGCACTAGTTGGTTGAATATAGGCGTTCCTGTTATAACGGTTCGAATTACGTTTTTGTCTTTTGGGCGGTATTGTATACGTATCCCTGGCAGCCTGTTAGCCCAGCCTTTATTCCTTGTGCCAGTGTCAGTGTTGAAGAGATATTTAGCTGGTCATGAAATTGGTCATGGATTTTATCTGTAGCTTTTATCATGCCAGCATTCTTTGTAGGGTATGGCCAGATCAATTTACGAATAAGCTCATTTCTACCCCCCTATCAGTTATTACATACCAATGAGTTCTATATAACCAATCTCTACATACGCCTGAGCCCTGTTGGAGATCGCCGAGATTAATTATGTACTGCAAGCCCTTTACCATCTGTAGGTACATCTGGGTCACTATTCCGCGCTGTGTTCGACTCGTAGTAGCGTACATGTATTGTTGTAGCCGGACCCCCGGCAATACCACCTCCGTATGCCTTTCTATAAAAGGATTACATTCTTACGAAATAGCACCATACACCAGAGACAGAATATGAAAGAAAACGAGATGGGAGGTCACCTATGTTAGTATGGGGTGAAAGGGCGTAAGTCGGTGGCGGCCCAAACTCTATGTAGTCATATCACTATCCTAAAAAGTGATCTCTAGTCGGAAAGTGGATTGACACTGATAAAGAAATATACCCGGAGCCACAACTACTTCTACTTCGTGGTATGTAGGTATTTCTACCTCGCCATGCCTAGTTGAATCACATGCGATGCGACAGGAAGGAATATCGGTTGTTGCTAATGAACCCCCCCCCCCCCCACTCTGATATCACCAATCTTGTATCACAAGGGATAAACATGCGAGGTCCATTTAATGACCGAGACTCTGGGATTTCTGATTGGTGCTAAACAGATATAAAGTTATAGAAACACGTAACCTAAGCGGAATTGGTGACCATATTGCCATTACAAATCAAACAAACGATAAGCGAGTTAAGAGATAATATCCCGGCGGTGTAACGTGGGCTTCCAGAAGATTTTTAACTCAAACGATATGCTTATAATTATAAGATCTAGAATGGCCATTGTGCAATGGGTGGCTGCTAAACGTATGATTGGCAGCCTCAGCTCCTGTGGCCATTTGAGATCCTGGGTGCAACCAATCATGGTGTGGTGCGTCCAAGGCGTAAACCTGGGGCGGGTATATCATACACCCATATTTTAAACACACGAAGGAATCCCCTGCATATCTCTATTGATACTATCCTTTTACCCTGCATAGCACATAAAAATCCGCTACTCCATGATCCAGCTTTCAAAAAATGATGTGTAGTAGGGACATTCCCGGTGTCACAGAGGATCTAGCCAAGCAATGAGTCACACAGAAAAAATCTGACCATGGGTGAGTGAAATCCGGTGCTTGGGAACGCACATATTCCACCCGATTTGAGTATTTGTATAACCTAGCCCGCACCAATCATTTCGGTTATCCCATGTGCCAAGGACAGGTGCAGATAGCCGGGGCAAATCGGGCGTATATAAGAACTCTCTTTGACGTACCTTGCGTCACTTTCTCCTCCTCCTCATCCCCAACCAATTTAAAGAATCCTTCAAACCTATTCCTCATCAAACCATTTCGCCAATCCGTATAACTGTCACAAGGCAAAACAATCGACCTTGCTGGTATACAGCCGTCAAAAGTCTATCGTAGTCTCCCATGTAAATGACTTTCACCGCTCTCCCGTTTTTGGACTACTCCGTATGTCAGCCATAAGCTAACATTCTGCAGCTGTATTGAGAAGGATCCTAAAGGCGTCTCGCCCAAGGCACAAAAACAAACCAACTCCAGCTAAGATCAATATAAATGCCGGAAAGAAGAAAGATTATCGATTCGTACAAGATGGGGCGCGAAATAGGGAGTGGATACTTTGGAAGGGTCTATATATGCACTCACCAGTACACCAAGGCCGCCTTTGCAGCCAAATGGATATATAAGGCGAGGCACCCCGACCCGTCTGTTGATATCCGGGCCATATTCGATACCGAACTTTGTGCGATGCAGCGTGTGAAGAATCAGATACCCTTTTCGTTCCCCCATTTAGTAAAACTAATTCACTTGGTTGACCGAGACGACGCCTGGGTCCTAATCACCGACCTTGCCAAAGGTGGAGATATTGAGACAAAATATATCCTTCCTCAAAACCCCCCGCCGCTCAGTGAACTCCGCTTGGGAGAGATTATTCTTGATATAGTCCTTGGATTGAAGGAGCTCCACCAGATAGGACTTGTCCACCGCGATATCAAGCCAGGAAACATTGTCCTGCTCAGTTCTGAGGTCAATTCCCGCCTTGCTATTTGCGATTTCGGGTTCTGTCGTGATTACCGCAATGGGCCTGTCGGGCGTAAGGGAACCCCGGAGTTTATGGCTCCAGAGATCCATTTACATCAGGAACATGAGGCTCTTGCTGATATGTGGGCCGTTGGGATCACCATGTTCAATCTGTGGTTCGGTAAGTTCCCGTGGAAAGCGAGCGACAATAGGGTGGACATCATATGTGAGGTTGTAGGACTCAAGGAGGGTTGGCTAGATGTGGGTGATTGTTTATCGCGTATGGGGGCGCAATTCATGGAGCAGTGTTTGACCCCCGATCCTTTGAAGCGGCTATCCGCAAGAGATGCGCTACGACACCCATTTCTCCGAAGGGCGAATGATGCGATCACGAGGAGACAAGAAGCTCCAAATGCACATGTTGGTCAACAACAGTGGGAAATGCGAGGACCTGAATTTGAGGGAGTCTCAGCGGAAGATAGGGATAGAAGAATGGAGGAATTGCGTGAAGGCTCCCATTACTTGTGGAAGTGATTGTTGGGGCTAAAGGCGGCAAGACTCTCAACGGTGTGGTCGACGTGTTATTTCTACCATGCAGGATGCTCTCTTTTTTTTTTTTTTCTTTCTTCAATTTCATTTCATCATTTTCTAGTTTTACATACATTTTGTGCTATCCTTACCATAGGATTTATGGCTTCTTTGTACCCTACGTCTACTTATTTGTTACTCTGTTCCACTTTTCTACCAGCCAGCCTTTTTTCCACTCTTCTAGTTTGTTTCACCTTTCTCAAATAGTTCTTTTGTTAGCTCTTTAGACCTTACTCACGATACTACCAGCCATTAGTTCTCATAGGTTACAAGAAGCATAGCTGTTCTACTCTCTCTCACGTGGCTCCTCTCATTCCTCCTCCTATATGCCTTTACCTGGCTCAGTTGCGGGGTAAATTGCGGGGTAAGGTAGGCAGGACACTCTCAACCACTCCGAGTACAAGGCCTCCTTCCTGCATCAAGCTCCAGTCTTACATGTAATCTGCAGACTCTGTACATCGCGTTCTCAATCATGTATAATTAGATATATTATCAATTAGGAGATCGAAAACATTCTGGTCGTTCGAAGTGTACTAGCAAGGAACCAAACCTAGAGTAACGGATATACCATTATTCTCACTCGTACAGAGAGCTCAATAAGCAGTCATCATAGACAGGTTTTCCGGTTTATTTCTTGTTTCTCTCAGGGCCATCTTCCCCCCCTCCCACCCCGCACGCGTACGCCGCTATATTCACGAATTCCTTCCTTTTGCCGGCCTTGTATATTACTTCGATAAGGCGTATCCGTTGGCGGGCTGTGAGGCTTCGTAGTTAGATATTTGCGCGCGTGTCGTGCGGTGACGGTGTGCCATACAAACATAGTGGCAGGAGGTGATTACAGAGAGTTGTTCCTAGCTGATTACTACTGTATTTTCGGGGCGGCGGTTTGAGGGCAAGCCTACTTTGGCGGTGGTTTAGTTGATGACATGGGGCGTGGGTTGGTGGCCCGGAGTGTTACTGGGTTGGGAGCCTTTATACACAAAGCTTGCACTGGTGTAAGATAGCTGAACACGATACGGCTGGTTGTGCTAAGCTAGAGTTAGAGGTACAGCCTTTTGTATACCCACTAGGCTCTACTGGCTGCTGTTCAATACACCAATTAATTAACCTCACCGTTGTTAGATGCTAGGGTCATTTCCAGGGGAGCCCTGGCCGGGGTCTTAATCGGGCATATCAGTATGATTTAGCGCCATAGTCTCACAAAAGAAATATGTTGCATTTCCGCTCCACAGCGTTGTACTATTATGCGACTTTGACAAGGTGCTCTGTTGAATATTTGGCTTTTTAAATGATGCCGCGCCCGAACAGGTGTTCTGTTTGATGTGAGTATATACGTATGCAGTCGATACCTGTCATCATAATATCTGTTCCCCTTGATCCTTGACTATAAATATAGATAGGTCTATTATCCACTTTAAGTCGCATAACTATCTCGCCTCGCTTCTCAACATGTTCTATCATAGTGGGACGAGTGATGTCTCATGTTTGGAAAATAATTCGGGCAGAAAGGATACAGCTTAGAAGAGCAAAAACGAAGAGACTCTTAATCAGACTTTCAATTTAAGCATGATACTGTACGATACATTCCATTTCCTCAAAGTGCTCATGTCCTATTTACCTATTGCACTACCAGAGAATTCATCCATCTCTATCTCTATCACTCCAGCGCCGCAACCAGTTAAAGTTGGCATCCGCTGCTGGGAAGGAGGAGGTAGTGTTGTCCATCCGAGGTCCATTGGTACAATCAGCATTAATTTGTGTATGATTTCAATGTCTATTTTCCATATCATGGAGTGAAATGGTTGCTTTGCTACCTTAACATTTTAACAGCGCAGGGTTCCTACAAAAGGTATTTTGCGTCCCAGTATATCGATACTCTGGGGCATTCCATGGGGTTTGTGCCCCTCTCGCCCTACGGTGCTCATGAGATCCGGTTCCCTACGATATTCACCGCCTTAGCTGTTTGGACCGGTTTTGATACAAGCCCGGCCCAGCAAGATACATACCCAATCATATACTTTGGAGTAGTTCCTAGCGCCTCAGTTTTCCTAATGCTATAAATACCTCCGAATTTCTCCTTGGCCATAATATTTTTATTAAATTCATCACCCCCACCCTTAGCACCGAAGCACCTTCAAACAACACTGAACCTTTATCCCCTCAACAGGTCAAGAAGAAGCTCTCTCCACCACTCATTGCCTGTGTGTGCATCACGAATTCATATCACAAGACATCAAACTTCCAATCAATACACAAACACCAAACACAATGATGAGTTTGTTCACAACGCAACAGATCGAGAACCCAACCAGCTTTACTCTTGGGAGAACTCTCGGATCTGGGTCATTCGGCGAGGTTAGAGTCGGTACTCATGTTCAGTCGAAATCAAGTTATGCTATTAAGATTATTCCTGCGTCAGATGATAAAGACGAGGTTGAAGCTGTAAGTCTCCCTAGCTCAATCCTTTCACTATTTAATTCACGGACCGTATTCCATAAGGTACTAATCATGACTCCATAATACAGTACAGGAATGAAGTAAGGTCTATGGAGAGCATTCGTGGTGCTTCCGATAACATTGTCGGTTTTGTGCAAGCCCAGAGTCGTCATGAATACTGTAATAACCTATCCTAAATTACTTTGCTCCCATATGTGTTTAAACCTCTAGCTTCTAACATCTGCATTCTTTCGAATAGGGTATATTGTTATGGAGCTTGCCACAGGAGGCGACCTTAGCGAAGGGCGTCCGTTCAGCGAAGACCGAGCTAGATCCATCACCAAGGACATCCTTCATGGACTCGGAGCTATGCACCGTAGATCGCTCGTCCACCGTGATATCAAACTCGAGAACGTTCTGCTTAAGACTACTGCCGACGACTCTCCAGCAATGATCACCGATTTTGGTCTCTGTCCTGACCGGCTCATAGGAGTATCCTATCGGTCGGAAATATGGATAGAATGACCCACCCATAGAGAATATGAATGGAATAACCTACTGACCAGCGGGGTGATCATATGAAAAGTATAACCTTCCATAGGACGGGAGCATATCAGACAAGATCCTTAGGTGGTAATATATCATTGACCTCGACTTTGTGATGGATGAGATGTGATATAATAATAGCAACGTGAAAACATTTTATTATACTATATCCTTATTTGGATATTGCTTCTTTAGATATACGAATCATGAATGTAAGATAACTCAATATCAGACTATATTGTTTATATGTGTCATGCTCATTGTATGGCTATATTTCTACGTATCTCTTATATCATGCTCTGCGTATTCACCAAGTGATCTGAAGTTTAGCTATTGGGGTCCTAGCGGGTTGGGTAGAAAAAGAGTAAAATTACTAGTCCAAATATACTATAGCGCATGAGTTGTGTAATTGCTTTTCATACCAACAGGAGGTAGCGGAAACTAATTCAATTGATTTCTAATCGATTGGTATATGAACAGCTTGAGTCCCCCATATTAAGAGAGTCTCAAATCCATGACTCTGAATCTTACAAACAATACGAATATGGCTAATCGTTCTAGCCAAGATATCAGTCAGCCTTTTTCTAGTGCAGCTCGAGTAGTTTTTGATAAATATCTGAAGGCACCTACATATCAGAACCGGTTCAGAGTTACTTATCATCAGTATGACTCTATCAGAACATATTGTATGAATCCTAATACACCTGCGAATAATAATCAACAAGACAACCTTCGGACGAGGGCAAAACGGAACTTTTTATTACAGAATGGCCACCTGTATTACAAAGATACTAAAGATGGACCAATGAGGTACGTAGTTGCTGAACATGAAACATTTGACAAAATTGTTACAGCGCATTGTCAAGGAGGTCATAAAGGAGTTTCCAAAACCTATCAAGAGATATCTGAAACCTTTTATGGCATCAAACGAGAGGATGTTGAGTTCCTACTACGACACTGCCACACATGTGCTTTACGAGCTACCAGCAAAACTGTAGCCCCACTTCAACCAATCAAAGTCACCAATCTTTTCGAACGAGTACAGATTGATCTTATTGATATGCGTGGAGATCCTGATGGAGACTACAAGTGGATCTGCCATCTCCGAGATCACTTTAGCAAATATTCTGTAGCCTATCCATTAAAAGAAAAGGATAGCTCACAGGTAAAAGAAGCATTGACCTTGTGGATCATACATTTCGGACCACCGCAGATCTTGCAATATGATAATGGTACAGGGTTCAAAGGTTGTCTACTCTCACTGGCAAAGTCACATGGAATTAAAATCATCAATGGCCGAGCGAGACATCCTCAATCACAAGGTCTCATAGAACAGGCAAATAGGGTTTTAAAGTCTAAAATTGCAAATTGGAAGATTGATAATGCGTCAGGATCCTGGCGGCAGGCAATTCCAGAGTGTGTATTGGCAATGAATAATCAGCGTCATTCTACGACAAAACGTACTCCTTTTCAAGTTGTATTCAAGCAACGAATGGAACTGAATACCGTCTTGCCGGCAATGAGATCTGGTGTAAATGTTGAAGATGAAGTTGGTGGTTCAGAAGTAATCAATTTATTAGATCACTTTCTTTAAGCATATATGCTCACTGGAACATAGGTTGAGGAGCTCAACTCGATTATTCGTACTTTGGATCCTATTAGCAACGTGACATCAGTTATCGATCCACAACTCCTCTACGAATCTACTTCAAGCATTTCATATACCAACCCTCCCGACCGAACAAGCTCTTCACCTGAACTGAATATATCTCAATCTCTCTATCTTACCGTATCCAATGAGGAACCAGAACCGGAATCTATTGATACACAAGCTATGTTACAACAGGTCCGAGAAAATACTGCTAAAGTCCGATCAAAAATGTCCAATAGGGCAGATAGGACCCGCAGATCACTAAGATTTGAAGTGGGAGATGTAGTAGCAGTTAGAATCCCACAAAGAATCGAGAATCAACTGATCCGAGTAGACTCTTCTGCAAGGTTTTCAAAAAGCCGCATCCAGACCGGTATCAACTCCAGTGTCAATTTGGTATCTTAAACCGCCATTTCCCTACACGTGAACTTGAGTCTGTACCTGCAACAATCGCTACTTTATCAGACGTCATGCCTGAATTGCCAATATCACTAGCTGCAGCAGCTCGTCGCTCTCTAGCAACTACCATACAAGGCAATATTTCCTGTAACTGTAGGAATAAGTGCACTGCTGGGAATTGTCCATGTGTCAATGGCATGCGCCAGTGTAATATCATGTGTCATCAATCAAAGTATGGTGGGAAAAGCACGTGCCGCAATCCAGTGAGCCTTATCGCTAGCTCGGGTGAGGATGTCTCAGGCCCGGCTACTATGGAGAGGATTGAGAGTGAAATCAATGAAGTAATTCATGTTAATCCTACTCTAAACCAAGTGCGTATCACTAAACTTTTAACGTATATCTGTTAATATATTAGGTGGTATTAGAACCCAAGCGTCGTCAAATGATATTACGGTAATATATTCTAATTACTTGTCTGTATCGTATCTTTGATCAACTAGATCGTCAATTATTTAAAAGCTCAACGTCGGTTGGATGGATGACCCTCAATTAGATATACTAAAAAGAGGCAGTAACCGTAAAGTAGCAATTCAAGAACTCATGGTTAAAACACAGGAAGCCAGCATCCGTTCCCGTATCTCCAAATCGCAGTTTAGGTCAATTCTACTCAACCTGATCCGGAATTATTCAAATATTCCACTAACGGAAAGATTCCGGAATCGGAAGAAGATGAGAACAAGTGGGAAAAAGCTGGATACTATAGGAGAAGAAATAGAGCAACAGATGAATACTGTACCGGTAGGGTATTACACAGAAGGTAAATTATAGCTCTAAGTTTACCTTTTCTTCACTAATTATCATCTGTTTCTGCCCTACAGCGCATGCAAGCCTTGCAGCAATAGTTTTTGAGGATTATACTATTGATTATAGAAAGGAACTCGAGACAGCAATGAAGGAGGAGGGAGATGATATCAGGTATTCATATGCTTTAGGCGTGGAAGTTATTGCACCAGCAATATTATTGGAATTCATTGTTGAAGATATGGGTCTTCAGAGTAAGCGAAAGGTAGCATGGGGGATTTTGGGTAGTAAAACAGCTGAAGAGTATGGGAAGTGGGCTGCATATGAGCAGATCTATGCTAATATGAGGCACGGAAAGCATTGATTAATTCAAGTATTTACTAATACTGTATTACTATCATTATATGCAACTCGAATAAATATATCTTATGACTCGGGTCTATCTCAATATCCTTCCTATGAGTCGTATGAGCCAGCCATAGTTCTATGGGACTAACGAACAGTACATACGCCCTGTAAGATCAATCATTTTCTGACAGATCGTTTGTCCATTCGATATCCCATACCGATAGGGTGCTCCTCCGAATCGGTCAGAACATCTCTCAGCTTTTTGCAACGTTGCCGAAGAACCACTCCAAGTCAGGTGTGGATCCAGGGGCTACATGGCACCAGAAATGACTTGGGCCAAGAGTTATGGCACCGAGGTCGATATCTGGTCTCTCGGTATGCTTGTCTGGAAAATGTGTTTCATCACTGAGCCAGCTATCTTATTCGAATTTGAAGGCGATACCGAATGTGAAATCGAAGCTTTCCCGCCCGGTCTCTCAGAGAATGGCAAGGCCTTCATCAAAGCCTGCTTAAACGGAAACCCGAAGACTAGGATATCTGCTGAGGAGGCACTCCAGCACAACTGGTTCAAACAATAAGCAAACCACTTTGAATATTGGTAGCGATGGCGACCACAAGATATTCGACTAGGGGAATGAGATAAAGATGGAGAGAGATTTGGGGGTGTAATAAAGATGGAGAGAGATTTGGGGGTGTAATCCTTGAGATGGTTCAAGATTTCATTGGCGTTCCTGTTTTGAAAGCATTCTGTTCCAGATATTATGAGTTTTGTGTATTTCCTTCGGAGTTTTTGATCTGCATTTGGAATTCTCGAAGGAGCGTGTTTGTGACGGAGTTTACACGCAATATAAAACTTTATTATAATGCCCCGCAAAGGAATTACTGAGAAGAAGCTAAATGGGGTTAGATGTGGCCCTCTTTTGGTACTTGAACTATTCTACTCGATATAAGAATGCTCCATTGCTACATGAACAGCAAAGCTCAGATACAGGTTGGAGATAGTACCTAGCCCTTGTGTAAACTATATATATTCTCATATATCATCTCATCATAATACATATACCGCCAGTATGGACTGGAGTATTCCCTTGATCTTAGCAAGGTGGCAAAGTTGTAGCTACTATACATCTTTCTTACTACATGCTATATGTATGGTTTCGTATCAAACTCGGGCTTTTTACCTATTACCATTGCCACTCAAGCTTCACGATCATTGTACTAGGTAGTTACTATGCACCTAGCTACCATAATATCAAAACGGGGAACCATTGAGCAGCTAGCTAGCTAGATAGTAATTATATTAATTACACAAAAGCAGCACTCCGGTCCACGATCGAAGTTTAAAGTAGGGAGAGATATATCAGTGTCGACAAGGGCGTACGTAGGAGTATGATGCTATGACGGAGGGCTGTATAGGGACTCTACCCCTACCGGAGTGTGACATCGTGGGGCCTCTTCTCTATCTACCCACAGACCTGCGGGGTTGAAGCGGGGTCTTGTACAATAATATAAGGCAGGGTAGTTGCACCTCCTTGCTAGCTGTGACCCGTCGCTAATCCATTTTGGAACGGGATTTGGGACTGAGGTTCGAATCACTGACTAGAGTTAAATCTGTAAGACCTCTTCACTTTCTTTCCATATAGCACTTTCTTTCTATATATAAGTACTTTCTTACCCCTTTGCTTGCCTCTCTGGATCACCTGGTCAAGATAGTGCCGAGAGGTAGTAAGTAGAGCCGTACTTGCCGTGAAATTCAGGGTGTCTCTCGCGGATGATAGGAACCGGCCTCGGCGTGTTAGTTCAAGTGGGATATGATTATTGATTTTGGGGTGGGGAAATAGCCGTGGCTTGACTTTGTTACTAAGCTAGAGACTGTGGTTGGTGGGGTTGAATGGTTGCCGTGCAATGTAATTGGGACAATACTTAATTTCACCCCAAGTGCAAGTACTACAATATCATGAAAGCCCATATAGGCTGTAGTCTGGAACAGTGTTTAGTCCTGGCCTTAGTCTAACCCACATTTCTATTACGTGCAGAATCCAGAAGGTTTCCGTTCGAAAGAGCATGTATATGTACTTATAGTCTGTAGTCACACGCGGTATTGATGTAAAGGGGGCTCTCCGCCGGCACCATCCGCCCTCTCTGCCATAGAATGGGATGCGCACCAATCCTCACGGCCTTTTAATAAATAGCAACCACACACAAGTCGTACCGTTTAATGCCGAGCAGAACCCCTCTTCGTTCATCCCTCCTTTCATCTACCTTCTAAGCTCCCTCTGTTACACCTTCCGTATCATCTCGAGTCGAACTAGATCTCCCTTTCTATTCCCCTTTCTCCATCTCGACTGAGTCTCATTGCTCTCAGAAAGTTCATCACTTGCTTAACACTCTTCTTTCTCCGATCTTGTGATATCGCAGTTAAACACTAGTCAACTCACCAAAACCTTAACTCCAACCCAACGCCACTATCATTCCCCCCTAGGACTACCGCGTTATCTCATCCAATTCACTCAAATCAATGCCCCACGGTTCGCAATATCCAACACCCCCTATGAATAGAACAAAGACAAGAATGAACAGAGCAAAGATTGTCAACGGTTATGTGCTCGGAAACACAATTGGTGCAGGAAACTTTGGTGCTGTTAAGCTGTGCACGCACCGTGACACCGGTAAAAAATGCTGTGTCAAAGTAATGAGCAAGCGGAAAAACGCTGCGGAGAATGTAAGTTACCTTCACGCATGATGACAGTCTTCATTGATGCTGATGCTGCAAACAGGTGGAGAAGGAGATTGCTATACTGCAGGCCCTGAGCAATATAGATGGGAATTGGGCCAAGATTCTCGATGTCTTCACAGGGGATGACCGGAACTGTATGTATTCACACCATGTGTCATCCTTCTTATCTAACAATGGGCTTAGATTATATTTTTATGGAGCTGGCACTTGGTGGTGACCTGTTCAGCAAGTACGAGTCCAAGGACCGATTCGATGAGTTCCGACTGAAGGAGATCTTCTATGATATCCTAAAAGGGCTAGAAGGTCTTCACGCAAGGGGAATCATGCACAGAGGTAAGTGAACTCCCATCGTACCCTTTCCGCCGAGAGATCTGTGTTTCTAACGCAAATCAGACATCAAACCTGAAAATATTCTCTTAACAACAAAGACACGGGCTGCACGTGCCATCATCGCAGACTTCGGTATCAGTATAGAGTGTCATGGAAACAAGGGAGTGATGGCTGAGCGATTTGGTACCCCCCATTACATGGCGCCCGAAGTGTGTGCGGACCGTGACTATGGCTTTCCAGCGTATGTATTACTTACCCACCAAAGCTCGACTTGCATAAATCTGATGTTTTTTATCCTAGCGATATCTGGTCGTTTGGCATGCTTGCCCACAATATGGCCTTTTATAAACCTCCGGTTATCTGGCCTGAAGGACGCGTATATGAGACTACCGCTGCATTGAAGCCGGGCTGGTTTACCAACAAAGCCAGGATCAACCCAAACAGTACTTCCACAGACATTCTCCGTTTCAATTTCTTTGATTTCTGTGAGCTAATCGTCAAAATGCGGTAGTGTTCGCCTTCATTAAACATTGCTTTTGCATCAATCCTGAACGTCGGCTCACCGCGACTCAACTGCTCAGTCACCCGTATTTGCACACTGTAAGGCAGAAGCGCAACAAAGAAGAACTGGTCTGGGAATTCCGCGTCCCTACACCGAAGAAACTGGCAATCGACCGTACATCAGGCGTTAGAGGTTCTGACGTCACACCTCTATTACGTCGTGAAGATTATCACGACAGTCACCCGCATAGCGGGGACCATATTGCCGGGCGAGCTCGGGGACCTTTAAGAAACGTCCGGCCTAGCTCCAACGGCAGGTTGGCAATTCCGCTCCGGTTCCAATCCACCCACAATCAAAATCCGTTAGACTCAAGTTCTAGAGAAAAAAAAGGTCCCGCAGCTCGACAGGCGGATGGTAGTTCTAGAATCTCGGTGCCTATCAACAGCAACCTTCTCATGGATACCGACGGCGTAGTCGATACCAACGAGGATATGTGGGCGATTGAGGCAGAGCGAATGGCCAACATTTTACCCCTAGCCACTGAGGACCTATGGGCGGTAGAAGCGCAGCGGACCTCAACAATCGAACCCGCAGCCGGAGATGATATGTGGATCTCCGAAGCCCGGCGAACTCCAATTACCAGAACTACCCCCCCCAGTTCCCCATTTGATGAGGTCACAGAATCGCCTCAGAGGATGATCATTTCTCAGGTCATCGCGCACCCTAAGAGGATGACTGGTATTCCAAGATTTGCCGGGGTGAATCTACGCCACAGAAACCCAGCTGCTGATAGCCC
This sequence comes from Morchella sp. 2016-57, assembly GCA_024713875.1. Classification (NCBI taxonomy): domain Eukaryota; kingdom Fungi; phylum Ascomycota; class Pezizomycetes; order Pezizales; family Morchellaceae; genus Morchella; species Morchella sp. 2016-57. The sequence continues at coordinate 1,294,455 of JAMGZE010000019.1, forward strand.
CAACTCCAGCCCGCTGCAGGATCCTACTCGTGATGACTGCACTCCCCTCCACAAATTTGGATTCTCGATCAAGAGGAATTTTGGAGCTGGCGTTTCAAACATCCCCCGTCTTGTTGGAAACCGATTGTGACAGAGGAAGTATGTGTTATTTGGGTGGATCTCCTAGATAGTGATTGGGGATTAGTTTAAGCTTGTCGGGACCCTTCGGGGTTGTAGAGGAGGGATTCGATGGAATGAGGTATAAATCTCTTGAGCAGATGTGTGGTTTGGAAAGTAGGTATCAATGTCCTTTTACTCGAATCGAAAACTATGTACCTCTAGTGTATAAATGAAAAGGTATTCAAAAAGTAAACTGAACTTACCGGCAAACTTGCGACAATTATTATGTAGTCTAAAGTCAAAGCATTAGAGATCTAGACACCTGGAGTGAACGAGAGATCTAGCTTCTAAGTGATACATGTTCTGACTCTCCAGGCCTTGCTTGTTGTGCCCGCCAACTCTCTATTTGTTACGACAGAAGCGAAGCTTTCTTTTACGTCGGAATTGATGCCGGACATTTAGGCGAATATATCAGAGTTTATTTTTCACGCCTCCAGCTATATCCGATACCTCTTCCCTTATATTCATTTAGTGACCTCTTATGACCATTCACTACAGTCCAGTTGTCGGATCATTGCCAAGAAACACAGCCGAAGGTATACGTGGTATGGCTCGGGGGCAGCACAAATATGAAGGCCACTTTCACTGCCGATAGCATGCTAATGGCGATTCTCAGGAAGCCAGATGACGACAGAGCCTAGTCCATATCTGAACTTCTATCAGAGAGAGCCTCTGAGAAGAAGATTGTTCACCTAGCTTGGGCCGTATCTGACGATTTAGCTTGGGTCTGGTCCCTAGCTCCTTTAGTCATTTGCCAACTTGGCTAGATCAGCTAGGGATCGAGTGATATAGGATATAACCTAAGGATCTCTCTTTCTAAGACACTAACAAGGTGAAGCAATAGATTTTAAGAGAAGGACGGTCAGGTGATATTTGTACCAGTAATCCAAGATACACGGTGTCTACCTTTTTCTCAAGACATGTGTCCTTCATATAAGCCAGGTGGGGTTTGCTAGGGCTACTGATATAAGTTCTAAAGTATGTCTAGTTGTAAACCGACGCCGGAAATTAACTAAAAACCAAAGTAAACCCTGGAGTGAGAGCCGAGTGATACGCCATGATTCATAAAATGCTTTCGCACACACGATGGGGACTATTTCGTCTCTCTTCAATAAAACGCTGGCCTACAGCTTTACATCGAATTGAGTTCCAAGATCCGTTGTGGTCTTCTTGGGAAACTCTATAGCTTTACATCCACGCGCTTCATCCATATACCCAAACCCATCTATATACACCATGTAAAGGTTAATTCTAGTAATGGTGGCGTTCGCGGTACCTAAAATATTACACTGCAATGCTCAAGACAGTGGCCGAGACTGGCCTATAATCACTAGGTTATGTAATCATTTAGTAGAGGGAGAAACATGGGGTCCTAAGGTGGGGAAGTCTGTGAACTTCCACCTTGAGTAGCTTTGAACGTATCAGCTCAGTCGTCCACTCTTACAAAAGACGAAGGTCCCACCTACGAGGAGCAGTCATTGTCTATACTCTAGCTGCCAAAGATAGCACAATTGTAAACCACTCCTGCAAATGCTCAATTAAGAGAGAGAGGTATTGTAGCTGGTGTCGTTCGCGGCCTGTGGGGTACTCCCCCTCCCCCCCCCGAGTGGGGTTTGGAGTATGGTCAAGTCGAGCTACTCCTATTGATTAGAGCCTTTAGCACCGGAGCAGCAGTTTTCCGTATCATAACCTGGTAAACAGAAGTGTTTGGTAATCTCCTAGATAGCAAAGGTCTTGCTAACTCTGGGAGTGAGTTTCTCTCGTAGTCTAATTATGCTACTATATTTCTCCTGTAACTATCACTATAGATGAAAGCTACCCCCTTGCCTGGCGTAGGGCGTAAATTGGCTCTGGTATTTTATTATTTTGAGTGGTTGTGTAGTGTGAAACCCCCTTTCGGTGGGAAAACCCCTCAAAAATAGGTATTGGCACTAGCATCTACACGTAGATTAGCGAAACTTTTATGAGGCTGCCAGCCAAGAGACGAAACACAAATCCCTCCCAGCCAATCAAATCTCTCATCCGTATTGTGCGGGGCTTGGCTAAGTTTGTTATCCGAATTAAGATTACCAAGTCTCTTTCCTATCACCAGAGCAGTGTTTTTTTTTGCTCGACTGCTTCCATCACACTTCATCAACCGCATCTACCACTACCTATTTTGTGCACTTGTTGACCAACCACGAGATTTGAAATCAAAAATTAAAACCATCAAGCCTGCTTGTATCGCCGAACTCCTCCCTCCTAACACTATCTTTCACAACCACGATTTCATTTCAAAACCTTGGACCTTTCACTTGAGTCCAAATAAAAAACAATCGAACACTACAAAACCTTTAGTAAATTAACACAAAATGCCCGAGGTATGGAGCATTCCACGAGAATTCCGCCGCGGTTACACCACCAAGAACGGTAGATGGGAGCTCCTCGAAAAAGTAGGCAATGGGTCGTTTGGCGTCTGCTTCCGAGCAAGGGACTTAGCTGGCCGGTACCCCGATGTTGCGATTAAGATTTCCAAGACGTGTGCCAGTGCGTCTCCAGAAAGAACCATATGGAACGTAGGTTACAGTCATATATTAAAAAAATCGACCCGATTCGCTATTTGAGCTAACATATTCATATGAATAGTATACAATGGCCAAAGATGAGGCTTCTTTCGTCAAGAAATGTCTCAGGATAGACGCATTCGTCCCTGAGTACTATGCGTCATTTAAGGAGCTGGGTAGCCGTATGTCCCCAATGTTCCCTCACCTCGCGTTCGTGAGCTGACTGTTTTTAGGGTTTCTTGTGACCCAACTCCTGGACGTCGACATGGCGGCCCATCGAGGCGGAGATTGGTTCAGCCCTACTTTTGTTGCTGAATTAGCTCATGATTTATCCCAATCACTGTATGGACTCCACAGCGAGCTAGAGTATTGCCACCATGGTAAGTCCTTCTCTTCTTTGCTATCAACAACCGAGCCATGTATCGATACTAATATCTATAAAGATATCAAACCCGAAAATATTCTCATTATCAAGAATGGCTATAATAATGGAGGGCCTGTTGGTTTCTTAACCGACTTTGGCTTAGCGGAGCCGATCAAAGATTGTCACCCAGCGGGGAGCGGGAGTGGGGTTGCTGGTACGGTCCTGTATCTAGCACCCGAATGCTGGCTTAACGGAACTCAAGAAGCTCCAGCCGACATCTGGGCCATGGGGCTCTCCCTTCTGTTTAGAACTCGGGAGTGCCAGCTAAGTGCATACTACCGGGGTAGCGGTACCAATCGTCAGATCGCAGCAAAGATCCTGTCGCTACAAGAGGGTTGGCTTGAGTTTACTGAGGCGGAGACCGAGGCGAATCCAATGCGTAAGTAGTCACTATCCCTCCAACCCTTAATGAATCCCATATATACCTCCAATCCCACTCGTACTCAAACCTGAAAGCTAACCTTCTGTAACAGTGTGCTCTTTCCTTACTGGATGCTTGATGCGTGATCCCCGACTCAGAATGACTGCGGGGGATTGTGTTTCTCACCCATGGCTTGAGAAAATCCGCCAATCGCGCCAGAGGTTTCATTTTTCGCGCACCTCGAGGTTTCTTGAACCACTCAGCCACCACGAGAGGGGGGGCGCAGCTGGAGCCGGCCCCTCAACACATAAGGTCATCAGGAAGCAAAAGATTGCAGCCAAACGTTGTCCTCAGCCAGGTCAAAGCAATGAGGGAATATACCAGAATGGTCCCAAAGTCAAACAACAACCCGTTTCCCGAACAGGGGGGGGTGGAGCCGGCACCGGCGCTCCGGGGCCGGTGCCTTACCGTCCACTCCTCGCCAAAAATGTTCAGCTCCTCGCTCCCGTTGAGACCCACATCATCCGTGTTCAGAAGCCGGACTTCAAAAATGCTCAGCTCCTCGCTCCCGTTGAGACCCACATCATTCGTGTTCAGAAGCCGGACTTCAAAAATGTTCCGCTCCTCGCTCCCGTTGAGACCCACATCATCCGTGTTCAGAAGCCGGACTTCAAAAAAATCAAACTTGCGAAGGCCGAGGCACTTGCCGCTGCGAATGAAGCCAAGAGATTCTAGGCTGGGGTGAAGATAAGGAGGTGGATGGTAGTCTCGTGCCCAGCTTGTGTTGATGACCTTCTGCAGAGTGTGGTGTATTAAGTCTTTTTCGTTTGGTGACTTACTTTTCTCGGAGATATTAGCGTTGGAGGGCTCTCGGGGTGCTCTTGGGGAGGCTTTTCCGGGGTATTTTATATGGGACTAGCAAGCTGGGTCACCGGAGGTCCCGGGAACCTCCGGTGAACCCTATTTCTTTGCTGGTTTGCCATACAAAAAAAATACCCCCGAAAAGTCCCCCCGAGAGCCCTCCGACGCTAATATATCTCCGAGAAAAATAATCACCAAACGAAAAAGACTTAGTACACCAGACTGTGCCGTACCTGCACAGTCTGGGTACGAGACTAGGTGGATGGCATTGCGTAGTACATAACTTTTTGAAACTACCAGTGCTGAATAAACATTTTTTTTTATCAAGTCATAGTCTAACGTTCTGTGATGATTTAATCATATCTCTTGACAGACTGACATTTGCAAGGAAAAAAGTAAATCTTAGTGGCCCGGAGTTCTCTTTTCTTATAGTTACCGGATCTGTTCCGGTTGCCATGCATGCGCAAACCGGCGCTAGATCTGTTTACAAACGCTAAAATAAAAACATCACCGAAAACCAGGTACATAGCGATAGACACCACAACCACTACTTCAAAAATTAAGCTTCTTGTTATGCCAGGGGCTCCCAGTAAAGACAGACTTCTCTATAACATGGTTTACCACTGAAGGGCACTCCACTGTTTACAGTGCTGCTCAGCACGTACGTACGTGCGGCTCCCAGAATATGGGCTACGCACGAAATTATGAACATACTTTAGGTTAACTATGGAACTAAGAGAGTAGAGGCCCAGAATATCTGTATTTATTTGTATTATGAAAACTGAAGTGACTTTCCATCTGTATTTACGAAATAAGTCTACGCGTTGGAGTCGTGTAGTGGAGGACTACATGCCGATACTGTACATGTGACTCCCATAAACACCTATAGCAACGACATCTTCTCTCTTCTTCTCCTCTTCCTTTTGTCTCCAGACCTCCGTGTATCGAACGACCAGATTCCTCAACCAGCCAATTAACAATCCAACCTCTATCGATACATACAGTTCTACATCCTTGTCCCACCTATAATCTCCCGTCACAAACCCCTCATCCATCTTTAGACTCTTCGAAACTGCTGTTAGACCTACCTTGAATTCCTAGATATCACGGCCTCCATCTGAGTGCATAGATCGATACTAAGGACGACTCGGACTCACCACATCTACCTCTCCCTACGACCCCAGTAGACCCCCACTAGCGCCATACTAGATTTTACAAACCCAGTTGATCAAATATCACTGAGGGGCTTGATTGAAACTAGAGACTGACTGGATTCACCCCCAAAGAATTCTCAACCGCGCAATTTGATCCTGCCCGGATCTACCGTCACCACTCCCCCCTTATCTCTCCCGTACAACGCCTCAAAGCAGTTGTAAGACGCTACCAAAGTCCTACTATCTGATTCACCTGCTGACAGTCGATTAATATCACGGAAGCTTGAAGAAACTAGAGACGAAGCAGTCGAAACTAGAACCCCCCTCTCTCAGCACAAAGAAAAAAAGTAAGAAGACTTGTTGAGCGGACTCTCAAGGCTTTCCTACGGAATAAAGGACTTGCAAAATATCTCTACCTCTTCACCGACCGATACCACCCCGGACGGATATCACCCCAAAATAAATCACAGCTCTCGGAAAAAGGTATAGAATTACCTCCAAACCTCAACCCCCACTTACACAAATTACGAGATGAACATGTCCGAAGATCCCGATCCCTCATCTGTCCCGAGATTTATCCCCGATCACTATTTCGTGAGAGGACAGGTAGGTCAATGGGTGCTGAAACGAGTGTTGGGCGAAGGCGACTTCGCAACCGTTTTCCTAGCAACCTTAAGAGGTCAGGGTAGGGAATATGCTTTGAAGCTATATATGAAGTCTGCCGATCCTAATGGGGAAGGAGATAATCATCTGGTATGTTGAAGTCACTGCCTATTTACTATTGATAAAAAGGCGATTCTAACACTCGTGGTCACATTAAGGAAGAGAAAGCAGATGAGGAAATTGAGTGTCTCAAGTCGCTGATGTTCACTCACGGCTATCATGCAAGGTATCATAGTTCCTGGACCGAGCAGGACGGTTGCAGTAGGTCTCATCCAACAACCTCTGATTCTTGGTACTAAGACTCTGTAGAAATTCTGGTGATGGACTACATTGAGGGCAGGAATCTCAGCGAGCTGCAGCAACACCTGTCTTTGAACCAGGACTACTTCATCGATATTGCGCACGACCTCTTTCAAACCCTCTATTCCATGCATAAGCAAGGCGTTCTCCACCGCAACATTTCGCCACGGGCAATCTTGCTACGCGAACACGCAGAACGGGCGCCTCATAGTTCAAGGGTAGGGCTAATTGGCTTCGGTTGGGCTAAAAATCAAATGGCTATTTATGAAGATATAGTGTTCCTAAAAGGATGTCCGTTGTATCACTCACCCGAGATTTATATGACAGGAGATGACTTTACGACACGCGGAGAAGAAGCGTAAGTTACCGGTTTCCCCGCAGTTGTTTTGCCTTGACTTTGGAGGTTAGATCTTAATATTAACTATTGGCAATGTAGGGATATCTGGGCACTTGGTGCCACTCTCTATGACACCATAACATGTGGGGCCCTACACAAGCAGTATCTGAGAGGCGCTGGGACAGGGGACCTTGATGAGGCCTCGCATATTGAGCTTTTGGAACGCTATAAGGAGTGGTTGTTATCTTTGAACGATGGGTGGATGACGTTCCCGCATCAGTTTCGTTCCCGCTATCCCCAACGTAAGTCTTGATTCCGGTTATCCCAAAGTCTTCGCGCAAAGACCCTTCCTGCTCAAATGAAATGCCATAAGTACTAATACCGGAATGGTAGTTGTCAAACTGATCGAGGCATGCTGCAAAACCGACCCAAATGAGCGCCCTAGAGCGGAACAGGCAATTGATCATCCTGCTCTACACGAGGTTCGCAGGTTCAGGCAGACCTGGAGTCTTGCTTCGGGTGTTGGGGTCCTCGAGCCATACTGCGAAGAGAGAGGCCCGATGCTTAATGGGCATTACCCGTTTGTGCCATTTGAAGAGCCGGCTGCAAACAAGGGTGGAGAAGAGGCGATGGACGACTTGAGCGACCTTTTCGGCGGGTTCCTTGGGGTGAATCCTGAGGAAGGCAAGAAAGATGCGGGCTCTGGTCCGGATGGACGCTCCACCACCACAACCTCCCAGAACCGACTCCCTCCCCGGCCCCAAACACAGGATGCGTTTGTCCAGACCGAAGGAAAACCACCGCCACTCCCCAGCCAACTGCAGATAGAACAAGCACAGATTGACGCCTGGAAGATATACGAAAACGCCGTGAGGAGGACGGAGATTCTCAATGAGAAAATTGCTGAACAAAAGAGGCAGATGATGTACAAACAAGATCACTGGGATGAGGTTTACGACAAGAACTGTACAACCATCAGACGACTCAACGCAGAAAACGACAATCTTAAATCCCAGGCCGCCAGGAAGAACGAGGAGAATAACCAGCTACTTGCTCAGCTCCAGCAACAGACCGAATTGTCTAGCCACCACGAGGCAGCCAATAACAACCAAGTCCAGCAGATATTTTCCCAGGCCGCCCAGATAGAGCTTCAGGCCGCGGAGATCTCAAACCTCAGATCCGAGGCACGGAGGATTATATTCGAACTTGAGCGGACTAAAAAAGGTCAAGCTCAGGAGATTGAAGCTCAACTGAGCACAATCATAGACCGCTCCCAGGTAGTTTCAACTCAGGCCGGGGAGATACAAAGGCTCAATGAGCAGACAAGCCAGTTGGCGGGGGAGGTTACTGCCCTGGAGAGCAAGGTGAAGCTCCAAGCCGCCGAGATGAGCGGTCTCCTCGAGAATGTCGAGTCCCTCACCGGTAGAATCGCCTCGCAAGAAGCACAGATTGAGGTGAGAGACAAGACAATTCAAGAGCAGGATGACCTCCTCAGGGTCCACAGGGAAAGAATCGCCGAAGGGGAAGCTCTCAGAGCCCGCCTAGATGCTCATTTCCGCTCCAATCTCGAAATTCCAGTGCCCTCAACAACACCAGCACCTCTCTCACCTAGCCCGAGAAAGGCCCAGCAAGCCAAGCCGCCAGCAACCCCAGCCGGACGTGGAACAATCCCTCGCGGAGTTGCCAGAAGGGGCAAGGGCCCGGCCAACGGAGCAAGTCGACCCAAGGGGGTGCCCAAGGTGCACCAAACCCGAGCAGCTGTGCTGCAGAGAGTAAGAGCTGAAACCGTCGCTGCCATGATGGAGTCCGGTTTCAGTGAGCAAGTGGCTGGCCAGGTTGCGTGCCTGGACGCCGAGAGTGAGGCCACGTTGGGAGCCTACTGGAAGAAGCGGAGGAATGAGAGTGAGAGGTCAGTAGCCGTTGGCAGTGACAATGCGGTCGGGTCAGCTGCTGTCTCCCCCACTCCTCCCCCTGCCCCCACCGCCGGGGGCGCTCTGTCTGGTTCCTCCTCCGCCGCCGCCGCCGTCCACCCCTCTGTCCCCCCTACCGTCTCCCGTGCCGTCACTCCGGCCGCTTCTTCACTAGTTTCCGACCCCCGACCCCCCCCCGTTTCTCCCCCCGTTTCCCACCCTGTTTCTCCTGAGACATCCCCTCCCGTTCCATTACCTGCTCGCCTATCTGCTCCCCCCACCGTCATTTCTGGTACCCCAAGGATAGGACGTGCTGATCGAACTGTCAATCCTCTTGCCAATACCCGGCGCAGAGCGGTCGCAAGCAGGGACATTTACCACGGGCCAGCTACCAGAGCCTCGGCGAGGGATGCAGCTGGCAGGATCAACAACGATGCTGTGTTGACTCCTCGCCGCGGTCCCTCGACCCGGGCTGGCAAGAGAAAGCCGGCAAAGGGGAAGAAATGAAGTTAGAAGATTAGGTAAGCACAACCCTTTCCTGTCAATTGATCATTTCCCACAGAAAGTCAACTAATTACTCTTGGGTACAGCAGAGGGGTGACCGAAAAGTTGGGGCTTTTGCCATATAGCCCGGTGCGATATCTTTAGTTCGCAGGATGACCTTTTGCAGGCGTTTTTGTTCAACGTCTAATAATGGGCGTTGGAATTGGGTTGCCAAGTCGTTATTTGCGAGGCGCTACAGGAGAGTGTGTAGTCGTTTAGTAATAAGATTTTGGTTCTTGCGTTTTGAGAGTCTGAGTTCTTGCTTTGCTGTGACTGTGTTGCCCATGCCGGAGCCCTCCTCTCCGCCGGAAAATGATGATACCCAGAGGTATTCTCTATCTAGCTAAGGTAAGGGAACGCATAAGCACCGTTGTGCTGCGTCCAATTTCCTGCCGCCACAATCATTGACGTAGCAGCGGTTGCACTATACCAGGCTTTGTAATAACTGTGCCCAATAGGGCCTAGTCTGTGCCCCTGCGTTAATAAATGCAACGCACTACTTCACTCTAAACCCAAACCATCTAAATATACCCTCCACTCTGATTTATACTTGAGCCTTTGATCAATTACTTGGGCTCTAGTTAATTGCCAGCACGGTGCACCGCCACCCCGCCCTCGCCGCGCCCAACCAAGTCAACCGCACACCAAGCGGCCATCTTTTCTGTTGTAGCAGTAGTATCCGAGCTGATGCTAATTCCAACCACACTTTTACACGATAAACCCACGGAACATCAGGTGTGGGATTGATTGATTGATTGATATCTCATACATCAGGTGTGGGATGTGGGGAGGGCGTGCCGTCGCAGTCTGAAAGTGAGGCTAAACCCTAACCCATCCCGCAAAGAAAAAAAAAAGAAAAAGAAAATTCGGCCACTGCAGAAAAGAAGTCTAACCCCTCACTCTAGCATTTCTCCCATTAACCTTTATCAGCCCCTTCCCCACCGCGCCCACCACCAATCACAACAGCCCCACTTTCACCATCTCTTCCACTGTTGAGACAGTCTCTGCATGCTGCGCCGAGATGATTCACGGGGTTCGTTGCCCCGGCGACGGAATGTTTACCCCGCGCTGCAACGTGAGCCACACACCGCAGAAAGAGTAGGAGTGCGATTCTGGTAATACAGACCTTCAAGTCTTGTAGTTAAAAATATTATATCACATCCTACTTGCATCAGCTAACTTGCATGACTTGGAAGTCTTGGGAGTAAATAATTTTTGTTCGTTGATGGCTAAAAGACTCTAATGTGGGTGGATAAACCTTCATCTTCGTCAGATACCCTTATACAATATGTCAATTGAAATACGTTTTTCCCCGCCATCAGTTAAGCTCCTTCCTTCTCATCCATACCTCGCTGCCGCTAGTGAGTTGCTTCAGATTTACATACCATCCCACTACAATTGCCTCTTTGAGCGTCTGCTACATCTTCTTGCTAACGTTCCCACTCCTCCCTTTTTACCCTTTTCAAATTCCACCTCTGGTTATGCTGCTGCTCCCAATAAACCACCCACACCCCCTGCCGCCCATTACCTTCCAATCCATCTTGCTGTCAACATGAACTACCCCGTTGGGCTGTCTCTGTCCCTCTATTCTGTTGCATGTCTGGCTATACCCGCCGGAAACGATACCCTAGGCTTCACATAGGTACATTGCATAGCCCCTCTTTTCTTCCCATTGCACCACTTCTTGCAGCCCGCCCTCCTCCTCCCTCTAGTTACGTCTCATTTCAATGTTTCCATCCGTCATCTCCCAAGGAATCAGTGTCGTTGAAGCTGTAGGCTGCGCAGATGTGGGCTACTATCATATTAACCCGCAATGGAGTCGCAGAAGCCGGCCTAGACGATTTGGAACTGGTCTTGCCCTTGTGGTTTGCCATTATGTTACGTTTGTTCTCGGGCCCCTAGCCGATCTCTTTTCTTATGTCTTGGTGCCTGTGGGTCGCCGGAGAAAACCATCTGCCTTCACACATTCGTGGGCTTCTGTAGCTTCCCATGGTAAGTCCTACCCCCCTGTCGAGACCGCGGGGTATCAGTGGGGGATAACACCGCGATTGTCGCTGCCGCTGGGTGAAAAGGCAGAGATGTTGAACTTGAGTATTTTACACTAACAAAAGGCGTCGTGTATACCTCCTAGATAAATCCCGCTCATCGTTTTATGTCTTAGTGACTGTTTTACCTTCCTCTGCCCAGAAAACGCACCACAGTGATCCGCCGAAGGCTTCCTTCTGCGCTCTAGGAACGTATTTTCTCGTGTCACTCGAGCTCTCAACAAGACTTCGAGGGCTTGGAACAGGTTGGTCGTGAACAGTGGAGGCAAGGATGAGATGTGTCGAGTGGATGGGTAAGTCCAGCGTTCCTCTAGGACCTATAGAGTGAACCATAATTACCCAATCTGTCCTATTGGTCTAGGAAATTGAACTGATTCCTTAAAGAAGGGGAGGAACAGAACAGCTCTGTAAGGCGCAGGCGGTGGGTTTCTACCTCACATCTGCAGAACTATCCTTGGCCTCCTCCTCTAAACCCGTCCTTGTCAGAGGTACGTCAACCCACTTCTCCTCCCCTCGTTAAATGACCGCGGTCATGCCAGTAGCCCCACCTGACCTGCATGTTTCTACTCGAGGGTTGACTGTTGCATTGGGCGGTCTTCCTCGAGTCCTTTTTCTTTATTTGATCCATGAATTTCATGCTGTCTGTTCCTCGAGTTGATGGAACGGCAGGGAGCCTATAGCTTCTTTGGAGGAGGTAGAGAGGCATAGCGCCCACTACTGAAGGGATCAACCAGGATCTACACAACGCACAATATTGCTTTTTAGAAGCAGCCCCCTGAGCTGTGCCAGTGGTGCGCTACCACACAGCCCCCAAATCCTGGGCAACATCGACTGGGGGGATCATTAGCTGCACATCACGGTGTGAAAAGCACCCACCTACTATCGGTCCTTGGCCGTAAGAACGCCTTCTGGGGTATATTAGCAAGGTTAGACTATCTCTTGTTAGAGATCTGCCCACCGAAGACTTTCTGATGTGATGAGAGCGAAGCAGATGGGATCCGCGGTGTTATGGATGGATGGTACTACCTACCGCCAACCCAACCGCTGTGGAACTTTGGGAAGCGTACAGCAAAGATTTGGCGTTTTGGAAGATCGAGGTACTGCTAATAACAACATGGGAGGAGCGAAATGAGACCCTAGACCCCCTTCACCATCCACCCCAAGAGGCGGGATTGGGCATTAGTGGCCGCAGCGGGTACAAGTGGTCGGAACTATGTGTCGCCGGGTTCAGATTTAATTTTGCGTGCCAGGATAATTCTAGGCTGTGTTGCTGACTAGATGCCACGTCGGAAATCACCGTACAGAATAGTGGGAAAGGGAAAATATAGCTCCTTCGATCTGGTTTCATTTAGTTCATGTTCTTTTGGTGTTGTGTGTGGTCCCTCTTATCTAATAAATGTCCCTTATTCTTACTTAACTGTTTGAGGATGGACCAGAAAGATGAAGGTACATGTAGTTAATCAACTCGATGGGATCGATGAAGCGGATCACTTGACCAAAAATATGAATCATAAGAACCTCTTATATACACATAAAAATATGGAGTACCGTGTCACGTAACATCTGTATACTGTGTCTTACATGAATGCAACCCACTGTGTCATTTGAGGATACTGATTCCCCTGGCTATATAAGGGCCGCATGTTTCTCCAACTGATAGCTTAAAACATCAATATCCACATGTTTCCCTTCCTCGGCACCTGGGCATTTCCGAGTGAAGCATTATGATCAAAATTCCCAGGAGGTGGTTAGCTTGGTGAAAGGTAGCTTAGGACTATCCAACACCACAGAGCCTACTAGGATCTACGATATATCTCTTCTGCCGCCGCCGGGATCCTTTGCATCTTGAACCGAGCGCTCAACCTGAAGCTATTTACCAAAATTGCTGATCCGCAGACTGAAAGAAACAAGCGAGCGTTAGTACGAGGTAGGGCTTTTTTTTTTCATCAGGTTCTGCGGATGGGAAAATCGTCACCCAACAACCCAACAGGATAGCAATCCAAATCACCATTTCGGGTAAAAAGGTCACTATGAAATTGAACTGGTGGTTTCATGGTGCTAGGTAATGCGTATTAGACGGCTGTAGTGAGGCATATTGCAAGCTACAGGGGGAGCAGCCTATTCATCACGGAGGTGATAATGCGGGGAAGCTTGTCTGTACCACTTGTGGCTTTAGTTGGTGCAGAAGATGGTGACCTTAGTGTAAGAACTAGACATTGCCCCGCCGTGAGGCAAAGGTGAGCGTTATTGTGGCTATATATAGCGACCCGCCCAAGATATAGTGTGATGTTGATACACATAAAAGATGGTTGCCATAGGTAACTGTTGCCGTGTTGCCAGTCGGCCCCTCTTTTAGACATGGCCTTTCCCATCTGTGGGTATGATTACCATACCGAGTGATGGCCTGTGTCGGAAACGTATTTCAGTTCAAGTACACGAGAGTTGGTGATAAAAAAGGGCAAGCATGAAAATACCCGACACGATAGCCGGAAAAAAACGACGCAGCATTTAATCTGAACCGTACTCTAGATTCAGCTACCAATCCCTTCGCGTAAGCTAAGTGTGATTGTATGAATTATAAATAAATGAATAAGCTAAGTGCGATCGAAGGTTTAGCAGATAGTAAACCCGATAAGCGACCGTCATTTACGTTAGAAGAAAAACCTGCTATACCCATTCTCTGGAAAGTAGACATTGTTTTCGTGTAGGCTGCAATTTCCCAGCACATGTTTTGACGCGGGGTGGATGGGTGTGTGGGGTAGACAGTACTCAGTTACGTTGGTTACTACATGTACTTATCGCTACACCCAAGCTCGCTTCCCAAACATACTCTTCCAGCTATCCAGGAATCTTACAACCTATCTCCAAAATAGCAAAAGAATTACCAAGCCCCGCATTCTTGTTTACACAAACTCGCTTCGGCCTCTTGTTTGACCCCATCTACATCTATCTTCTCTTGACTCCGTAACACTTCCTACACCACCACCATCGTACTCGTAAGAAAAACGCCATTCTCGTAGCAGAATATTTTCTCTACCTTTCACATCCGTCATACATTCCGCTCAGCACCTACATCACAATTATCCTGCCTTGAAGAATTCTTTCTCAACAGTTATCCGAAACTCCAACGAGTTTTCACAGCACGAACCCAAAAAACATTAACAGAGGCACCACTTCTTCTCCTATCGGCATCAGAGATTCTGGGCCTTTTTTTTCTACAAACATGTAAGAATATTTCCTTCTTTGCCATTAATCACACCTCCCTTCTTCCCATATCTATCTAAACATTTCCCAACCATTACACAAGTGCCTTCCTTGATTGTGTACCTTTTGTGTTTGTCTTTCCCTATCTCAGACTATGAAAATTCTCGAGCATAGAATTAGAGTTGGTCGTTGTACAAGCTAACTCGCTAGCACCGCTTAGATAATATTTCATCAAATCTCACTCGCCAAACTTTTCTTCATACTGTGTGTAACTCTCTCCCTACCTACCCTATAGCTACCAAGAACCAACTCCTAACTGCTCACACCATACAGAGAAAGATGCTACGCAAGTGCTACGCGAAACTTCGCCTGCCTGGAAAGACCATCCACGGCTACAGGGTCTACAAGCAGATCGGATATGGGGGGTTCAGCGTTGTCTATCACTGCCGCGAGCGCAGAACGGGGAGATCATACGCAATGAAGGTAATTGAGATGGCTCAGTACAAAGGTGCGGACAGCATCGTGAGTTCTACTTTCCTCTGCGATCTAGCTTATCGGAGCAGCAGCTAACATAGTGCTAAATTCAGGACGACGTCAAGAATGAGGTCTCCTTGCTCCGATTTCTGGGCGATACTGGGGGGCCCTTCATTAGCATCATCGATGACTTTGAAGTTAAAGGCTTCTGTGAGTGTCACTCCATCCTCTTTGATTTAATTATAATCCTCCTATACCATTAGACTAACATGTCGTAGGGTACATCATCATGCAGCTGGCTGACAAGGGCGACCTCGACCAGTATTCTCGGGCCTGGGAGCGAGACAATGGAGAGACCCTGGCAGAGGACGACGTAGCTGACATCATGCTGGATGTTTTCACGGGGCTGCAGATCCTGCATGAAACCTGTGGATATGCTCACAGAGGTATGCATATACTATCTTTTCTTTTCAACTCGATACTTTAAAGCCGGATCCCTAACATGAATGCTAGATATCAAACCAGATAACATCTTCTTACAATCTGCGGACAGTGTCGACGGCACCAGAGCCCTCATTGGAGACTTTGGGCTAGCGAGGGAGATCACCTTCCAGTTCCCAGACAATTCGTTCGGTGCCGCTGTAGGGACCATCTGGTTCTGGGCTCCGGAAACTTGCCAAGGTGTTTACGGTTGTGCCGCGTATGATATGCCCTCCTTTCATCCCCTTTCTAGTAGCCTATATCAGATGAACAGCTGCTAATATGGTTTTAGTGACGTCTGGGCTTCCGGCATCACTATGTGGTTGTTGCTGTGCGGTGATTATCCCTTCACTGGAGTCACCAACAACCCCACAGCTGCCAAAGACCGAGCTTTCCTCCGCGGTATAGCAAGCCTCGAGGAGAGATGGATGGAGGGACTGAGTGATGGCGCCTCGCATCTGAGCGAAGAAGGTATGGATCATTTCCTCCCCATGGTATCATGATCGTTATATGTTTAAGTCTAACACTCTAAAGCTTGGGACTTCTTGAAACAAGTCCTAGATGTCAACCCAGATCGGCGTCTTTCGGCACGTCGTGCCTTGGATCATCCCTTCCTGGCCGCCGCCCGCGCAGCTAGAGACGAGCGATACTCGCCAGAGAACTCGCCAACAACCACTCCCAGCCCCGAGCGCGATTCAACCCCCACCCCATTGCCGACCCCCGTTCCAAAGGGAGAACCCAGCGCCCCTCCAGTTACGGGAGAGGAGGCTGATCACCCTGCGGGAGCACCCCGAAGAGCCTCTGAGATGGCAGCCGAGGTCCTCGAGCTAATTGGCGAGGAACTCCGAGCCAGGACCCGCGAGCAAACGCCGGTCCGCCGCACAAGGCCAGACCTGATCAGACCAGTCAAGGACAACCAGACCGCTATCCGCAAGCGCACCAAACGCCAGGTGACACCAAAGGTTCACCGCACACGGGCTGCAGCAGCAAAGAAGGCCGAAACCTCTGTCCCTCCTGTCGTCAAGGCTAGGAAACAGAGGGCGCTGAAGCCTGCTGCTGCCTTGCCTGCTCTGGAGGCTCCACAGGGGAAGTCGGCTAGGGATTTGAGGGCCGAGAGGAGAGCCAGAAGAAAGGGGTTGTAGAGCCGAGGCGGGAGTTTTGAGGGCCGCCAGGGACTGAGCCCGGGGTCATAACTGTATATACAATTTTTCAATCAAATTGTATACTCTTATTTCTCTTTCTTCTTATAGTGTTCATTTTTCCGTATTTCTATCTTCTTATATAACATCTTTTTTCTTCTCTCTGGTATCCTGGTATTTGCAATCTTATCTTATGTTAATATTAACCTTCTCTTTTTATCTTTCATAGTGATCGTTCTTTTTTCCTTTTCAAAGCCTGCTCGCCACGGCTCAGAAATACCCATTAATATCAATATTGATATCGTTATCCTCTTCACAAAAACATCGCCCTAAATTAAATGTTAACGTGTCTAGTTCAGAGTCTGTTGTGGTCTCGAGGGTAGTCGAGAAAATCCTTCTACAAATAACAAATAGTGGGAGTGGTCCTACTCTTATACCCGGCTGGAAGGTCCACGTTTCCGCAGGGACTCGGAGGTCTGCACGTCGTAAATACTCACATGATTCATGGACGTGTCAACTTAGTACGAAAAGGCTAAATTTCAGCATTGTAACAGTCATGAGGTCACCAGCCGCGTATTTTGTGTTGTTGCGTCAAGCTGTCAGGTGACCGCGGCAAGCGGAAGTAAGCCTAAAAGCGTAATTCGTAACGTCACTCCAACCCCTGTTGACGTGACAACGGATATAAATCACGTCAGCAGTCGCTCAGACCTCTTGTGAGCTGAAGGAGAGCCCTCGGCCTTCTAGTACGTTTACACAATGTTAAGAGCGAGTGGGGAAATCTAGCGAGTCGCCCCAATATTACAATCAAACCAGCCTCTTACTTACACCCTTGAGCACCTTCTATCCTAAAGTTAAACCAATGTCTAGTGACGATGGTCTTCTCAGATGTTTTCTAGACATCAAAAGCAAAGTATTACAAGACATAGGAAAGGTCAGGCGGAACCAGCGACACGAGCGCAGATACAGTGCATCTATAAGAGAGGATACGGCCTCGAGATGCAATAGAGAAGAGCAGCCTTTTCGGCTGCTCCGGGTCCATTGATATGGGGTCACCTCGCTTCACGGAAGAGAGCGGGAAAGGATATATATAAGCTACGACAGACACTAAATTACTCAACTACCATCTCATACAAGAGTACACAGCGTAAATCACATCTATAAGCCACACAGAGATATTGGTCATCGAGTTCGGTGGGAGGCATATTCAGAAGGGCTGCCTTGACGCTGATGGCAGGCGCCTTGTTCGGAAAGTCTGCAATTGAGAGGACCACAGCACGGCGTAGGAAAGGAGTGGGTGATATACTTTACACCTCGGATACAGAAGAATCCTACGGGCGCTATAAGGCTCCTACCTCTTCGATCCTGTGTTTGCTCGAGCTTAGCGCCAGGCGGATGAGGTAGGTCAGGGCAGACAAATGGTGCTGGCAACCATCATTTACTGGAAGGCCAGGAAAGAAGCAATGAAGGGTCAGTCCTAAATAAAATCTATCAGTTTGTGGCAGCACAGAATCGGGCGCACGTTTGACTGACGAAGCTGGCAGATGGAGGGAGGAAGCACAGGCATTTTGGGTTTAAAGTCAGTCCCTATGAAACCTTTCTGGGTCCCGTAAGCATAGATGGGAGCAACTGGAAAAAAGATAGCACCACCCAAAGATGATCTGGGCTAAAATAAGGAACGAAATGTTTATGGAGAAGGACTAGAGCCTGAGCAGAGTCATATTGTGGCGCAGCGCATTCAGTTTCCTAATGCATTGATAGTAGTTGCATGGGGTCCAGCTTAAGAGATATAATACTGACAAGTATAAGTATGGCTTCTTTTATGCTAGCACAAATGCCACCTCCTGGCTTGAGAAGATGTGAGCCCCTTGCTCCACCTGCACATCATTATTGTTTTAATGAACCGTTAACCCTCAGCACCCCGACTCAGGAGTGGTTGCTGGATAGGCTGGGGCTAGGCCCAGCTATCCTAAATCCGTCTCCCTTCCCCTTCTCTCGTCCGGCAAACCACTGCAGCCTTTACCTCTGGAATTCTTTTCTGCCGTTAACCAAAAATGGCTACTGTTGAAGCAAGCCCCCTCTCATTCTGCTAGCGGCTACCCAATGTGTCTAACCATCTCCCAAACCGGTTTTCTTTAGGGAGAAATAGAATCATGTGTGCCCAATTAACTTATAAACCTCGTCCCATCCGACATCCGAGCCCCACCACCAGACAACCTCTCCCGCACCTCGAAATACCAAAATCTCTATTCTAAAATCTAAAACTTTCCTGATTTCACGACCATGTCTGAAGAGCTCAGATTTTGGAAATGGTACTGCTGTGCCTGCTACACCAAGAACAAGCTCCGCATCCGCTTTGATGACCCCATGGACCCCGAAACGTACCCCGATCAAAGCGAAGAAGATAAGGATAAAATCCTCTGCAGACGCTGCAAGCACGACTCCAGCGAATGTCGCGAATGCAAGGTTTTCCCCGCTCGTGGTGGCAACCTTCTTTACAACTAGGGATGGAGAGCGGCGGAGCGGTGGAGGGGAAAACGGAGCGGTGGAGGGGAAGATCATGGCGGTGGGATTGTGTGTTACTGGGAATGAGCTTCATTCAAGGCCGGCTGTTGAGCCGAAAGCGATTTCCTTTTCTTTGGGTTGTTGTGTTTGTTCGGGTGGGTTAAACGGATGTAACGCAAGAATTTTCCTGTTTGGATCAAACCCTGTAGCGACAAGTCAAAAATAAATCTTACACATATCACTCTTCCAACAGTAATAGCCTATCCATACTTCACAGTTGGTAGTACCCATAGCTTTCCACGGCTGCACCTGTTTGAGCCCAACTGACCCTACGGCCGTAATCTGTATTCTAGCCCCCATTAGGCATTGATCCTTCCAACAGGCATAACCCTAAGTTACTACGATCAATAGGTTTTATAATTCAGCTAATTGTTTCTAGCTATGCTCTTAAGACCGTACCAAATGTGAGTGAGTTATATCTCTAAGTGGTAACAACTCTAAACACCCCCGAATGATCAACAGTTTAGGACGTGTCCATTCTCACAATGCTTCCACACTCATACAACCCGGGATAAGAATGAGGAGAGGAATATCAACTCGTAAAAAGAATATTAAGATGGTTTCATAGCGAGTGATGGATTTAGACTAATATTTGAAGTTAATCACGAGCTATCACTCGATGAATAATTTTATCAGAACTGAAACTCAAAGCCGATAGGGCCGGTGGTAATGCGTCGAGACCCACTGTGCCCTTTATATAGAACCGCAGCTTTGAAAGAGGAGTAAGATATCCTTTGAGTTATGTTACGGGATACCCCCCTCGAGTAATCCGCGGAATCTTCAGTCTCAAAACAGCTCGGGAGGCCAGAGGCTTCAAGAGAAATAGAGGGAAAACGACTAGAGTCCTCGGATACCTAGCAGAAAGATTCTTATTGTGCTCAAACTGACATTCTTCCTTATATTTTTATATCCGATCGCGATACTGACGTGTTTAACCGGGAAAGGAAAGCAACCGGGTCCCGTTGATGAAATATGGTAGGACTAAATTGCGGTCTGATACGAAGCCAAATACGTTGGAAGTACTTTTTGTTGTTTTGGGCGATATCTACTTAGGTAGTGTGGTGAGGGTACATTCAAAAGCCCCAAAAGGAGAAGAAATTATCTATTATGACAACCATCTTTCACCGTCCAACCTTAGCAAATATCATCTAAAATAGTCAAAAGACAATCTAAAGGGTGTTTCTGAACACTTGATTCGCTCCAGCCTCGAAATCTGAAACTCTAAAGCCGTGTTCTCATGGTTGGTTGCTTACCCAGTGATGATTGCTTTCCTGATGAAACACGTTACGAACCACTGTTAGTGACGAGCGTTCTTTCTGATTATGTACCCATTCTTAGTTTCCCACAAAGTAAATTCCAGACGATCCACGAATGCAGCTTTCAATATACCGTTTCAAGATATTATAGGATATTCTCGTATCTGACTATATTTAGCATATAAAGAGTCCACCGTAGGGTAATATAAACCGCCGCCTGTAGAAGTGCGTAGTACTATAGATATTTCATTTCAAGCCATATTCAAAAGCAGGAATCGAGCTCAAGAACGATCATGAGATACTTGTTTAACATCCCTACCCCCACCCACTTGTGTAACTCTCGCAATACGACAGGCAGGAACTACTCCCAGCGACACCGAACTGACAAGGAAAGCCGATATTCAGGCTACCCCAACCCTCTTCCACCCGTCAGACGAAAATAACAAAAAATCTCAAATGACCCGGCACTAACCCTAACTCTGCTCTATCAGAGGCAAACGAGTGATAGCTCATTACTGTGACGCCAATAACCTTTCGTTGCCTTCTCCGTGTTCGATATAAACAGGTATTAATTACACATTCAGTAGCATTGACGCTGTATACCATGTACCGGCCGCTACATAGGATGGCCACTCCCGGTCATCCACCCTACACCCTCCGTATCTCACCTGGAACACTGTCTTTCCGGCTTGAATTCTCTGTCCGTACTATTTAGATTCTTATTGATATTAAATACATAGCATGCCAAACATTCCTATAGGAAAATCAACCAGCTCCAGATCCACCTCCGAATTATGCTTCACGAACTCTATAACTTCAGAAACGTATGTCCTATTTCTTATTCACTTATAGCTCCACATAAACTATGGGTTTATGTGACCATTCCCTAGCTTTACCCCGCGCGGTGCAGCTGAAATCTCTCCAGCCTAAGCCGCTCCGCATGCGATCAAGGGCAGTCTTGTCGCACACTCACTTAAGCAAAACTTGAAACCATACAACTAATTTACGTAAGAATATGTCAGCTTTTCATGACTTTTAACCCCCCATCTGCATAGCTTGAGTGTTGAGTTCTCGTGCACCTCAGCGGAGTACTCCAGGATTAATGTCTCAGCCCAAGGAAAGAAACGGATTAGCTTTCAAAGCTATCTAACCCAACAATTCACATCTGTTAACACCTCACATTAGTCAAACAAAAAAAAAAAAAGAGGTTTCCTTTATTTGTCTCTGTTTTTGCTTTGTTTTATTTATCGGGGAAGAAAATCACGTCACTCCATATACAGTTGGTAAAGGGAGGGGGCAACTGTTACCCTAGGGCTGCATGCATGTGTGAAGTATAAATAAAAAAAATTTTTAAAAAAAGAAGCCACCCACAACAAGCACGACGACCCGAGTGACAGCTCATGATGCAATTTGAGGACGCCCCCTTCCCCCATACCAATCATGTTGTGCCTCTGCCCTGTCTGGGAAAGTGCCTGTCAGCCTCCAGCCAGACTCTCGCGCTGTGTAATGAGAAGTGTTGCCCCTCTAACGCTTGGGAAAACAAATACCAACCCATCCTCAGATTATTTCTTGTAATCCCAGGCTGGCGGTAGCTAGAGAAACTACCCGTGGCAATGTCTGTGCGCTCTAGGAAGGGCCAATGTAGAGTCTTCGTGCCTACTCCCGAACTAGGGAGAAAGGATCGGCTGCCAAAAAGCTTCGCACGCTACCCAATCCTCTTCAACCTCCGGAATACGATTAACTTAGGCCACCCTCTTCTGCGTATCTCTGTCATGCTAAATGCTCCCATGCACCAAGTAACCGCTGTTTCATACGTTACAGGATCGGCGGAAGTGATTGCTGCAGGTACTCAAGAAGGAATGAAGGGACGTTGCTGAGTTGACTTGTTAGAAACTACTCATTCACTCTCGGGGGATCAGGAATAGCCTTCCTTGCAAACCGTGGAGGTACCGGATGGAGGGGAAAATCGAAAGAATGAGTTGAGGAAAGAGTCAAGGGCCTTACACGACCCATGGACGGACGTACCAGAGATAAAGGGGAAGTGAAGAAGAGGCGCGCCCCATACATGTTGCCCCACCACCGTATGCATGCCGGCTAACCACTGAACTAAACCTTCGCGCGCGTTGGTCCTGACTCCACCGTGCTCGTACACTTGTATGGTGAACTCATGATGCTTGGTGCGTACAGTGGGGGAAGCATGAAATGTGCTCTTCCATAGCCGTTCCTTTACCTATACTCGCAGCCACTGTCAGTTTCAATACTTCCTTCCTTAATTCCTTCTTGAGTCGATCACGTACTTTTGTAGCCAGCCAAGGTCCCCCATCACGAAACCACCAGAGCAGCTTTCCCGCACCCCAGTTACCGGATCCTTTTGAGTTCCAGTGGTCTCTGTGCAAGAGCCTTATCGTATTACAATTCGTTGAGTTTATGGGTGCGAGAAACTTCCTTTCCACCAGTGGCTTGGCCCGATCTAATCCGATTATCTATGGGTTAGGGTTTCGGTATGTCCGAGATAGCGCATCTCCAGTACATAGACTACTACCAGTTCCCCGAACCTCATAGGTTGAACTGATTGAGGCAACTCCTTAAAGCTACAGGACTTCAGCGATCTGTCTTGAGTAGACAGAGATACCAAATGTTTCGAGAAAGTATCAGGGGCATGAAGCATTCAGGCAGCCAGCATAGGAAGAAGCAGCTGATAGACATTGTGAACGAGGGTATCCACAGCACCCGATCTATCCCTTCGTCTGTCAGTTAATTTCTGCCAGGTTTGAGACATCTGATCTTGCCAAACGAAGACCTAGTTTGTCAGTACGTCAGGCCTGAATTAATTCCTTGCCGAAACCTGGCAGCTTTAAACGAAGGGATACCTGTGGAGAACCCTCTGTTCCAGGCCGCAGCATGAATCTAGCTGCCACACCGACCCAAAATAACGAGCTCACAGCACCATATATTAATGTCGGCCCAAGATCGAACGCATCGGCTCCTTACAATCAGCCCCATCCTCCTCCTACTTTGCAGTTACAAAGACAACCACGGCGCCATGGCATAATGTGTTGCAAAAAAAAAAAAAAAAAAAAGGCGGACAATGTTGGAGGGGGTCCAACTACCGAATCTTGGCCCGACAGAACGGACGTACAGCTCCACAATATTGGAGGATATGCATGGAGCGTAGGAGATTCTGTTCTACGGGATTAATGCCATGAAGCAATCTGCCGAGCCTCTCATTTTGTTGCCGGATATCTACGATACTCCCTCAGCCTCTAGATCAAACCTTCGTGTACGAGGATTTTGTCTCTCACCGGCCCGTTGCGTTCAGCTGTAGTATGATCTAACATATGCCAATAAATATTAGCTACTAATCCGCCATAGCCAAACGTACAGCTAAAAAAAAGGGTAACGAGAGGTTAGGAGAGAGGGAGTGTACCATGCACCTACATAATCATGTCATCCTGACCTCATTAAGTAGAATCTAGCCGGCTCCTTGGCATCGAGGCCGAGGGGCATATTCAGTCAGTGGGAGTATAGAGCCCCGGTACGAAAAATATGGAGGGCGTGACATTCCATGATCAGTAAACGACATGAGTCATCCCAGCCATACCTAGTAGAAGCCAGTACACCCGGCGTGGTAATAGGCTCTTTCCACTGATGCATTAATTAGTTTGTATGCTATGGCATTTTCTTCAAAATACCCTTATCCGGATCCATGAGCCCTTCGATCGTTAATCACATATTCCATGAACCCCGTAGGTGTTGAGGAAGCTTTATAAGTGCTTCGCGAGCCGTCCTGTAACTCCCATTCCTCGTCCGCGAAAAACCCGATCAGTATAAAAAAGGTTGCAACTTGATTACTCAACCCGTTTTCGACTCCTTCCGACTTGTGTTTCCCCAACGCCACCGAGGCTTCCGCACAATACCGACCACGGAGAGCACTCAATACTACACTGGTACGCCCCACCATCCCCAGAAGGGCCGAGATCAAGGGCTATTGCCCCTTGCGCACTCGAGATCTTGGTATAAATGAATCGATCGTCTTCTAATGAATAGATTGATCGAAGTAGGGGGCAGCGGTTGCCCCGGCGCTAAAATTGGGCACGCTATCGAACCACCAATAAGGTCAAATGAGATTCTCAAAATACACCGATGAGATCACCTACACATATGGCGTTTCATGCCCCCTCCGCCATAGAAATTTGGGTGGGAGATGGAGTGCATGGTCATGACCGTTACCTTGAGTTTCTCAGGGTTAGGGTTTGTTTTGGATGCGGTTGGGGGGCATAGAACAGTCACTTCTATACATACATGTATATCTTTCCCCTATCATCGTTGCAGCTGTTTTACCCCACCTTGGCCCCAACATAGTCGAAACATTTACCCTGCCGTGTCTGTCTGGTTATGGTCCTGTCTGCCTTTTGGGTGAGATAGGCCTCAGCGCCGGAAAGAAGTTTTGAACTCTGCCGTCATGTTGGATTGCAATGTTGCAGTCCACATATATACATGTAGTGCAGAAGAGGCCTGTTCAGGGTGCACTGGTCACTACAAGTTCTCAAACTCCGACTGTTGTGCTCCGGATAGGCAAAAGCATGGACGGCGCCTCTGTTCCAACCAGATCCTTCCTACGTACGCCACCTCACCGCGCAAGTGTCGACGCCCAACCCCACCAACACGCATTATCATAGCTACGGGTCCGGAACTCATATCTTCTTCCTTCTTTCTCCCTTCATCCACCTTGTGCCCACCTCAACTACCTTGCCCAAAGCTAGGCCGGAGGAACTCTTAGCATTGCGACCCTCTTTTATAGGAAGGCTGGCCGGCCACCAGATACAACCTCGCCTTCAAGGTCCTACACCTAGCGGCGCGGGGGCGGAGTCGCAGACTGACACGTCTACTGAGCATGAGAGGGGCCTCACAGAGCAAACACCACAAGGAATATTTTTTTGCTCACAATGCAGCCCAGGGCAAACTTCAATGCTTAAATGTTTGCTCATTGGCATGTCTAAATTCGGTATATGTACTCATCAGATACAAGCACACACCAATTGTAGCGTATCTAACCCACCGAGAGCGCTAGCTTACAGTACGTCGAGCGCAAAAGAAACCGGATCTGGTACGGATACCCAGCACCGATGCCGAACGATCTATGAACAAGAGGTTGGCCGTCACGGCTAGCTATATCACTACCCAATAGGATTAAATACATACACCTCAAACCGGAGAAACACTATCTGCAGAGTAGGTACACACAGATGCAAAGTATTGCAGAGACACATAGGACGCTGTATATGCACACAGGCTATGTCTTAGCGTCCAGTTTGAAATCTCTCGTACCACGCGGAAGAGTGCGATGAACCATCGAAGATCATCGGTGCACCGCCTCAGCAAGGCGAGAGCCGTATTACACCTTGCTGGGTCTATCTCTAGGTAAAGGCTGATTGGTCGGCAAGCGAGGAGTGAAGCCGATTTGCACTTTTATGGCCGGTTAATAAAGGAAAAGTGCACTTTGAGCTCGCAAGATTGCAGAGTAGTTCGCAGAACCTGGAAGAAGGCGGACACACTCCCTTATCTCACTGCAGTTGTTCCCAATATTCGAGCGGCTGTTGCAGGGCGCAGGTTCCCTGTTTCTTTCGCGTGGCGCAGATCATAGTTGCAAGTTTTGTAGCTATCTCTTCGTCTGTCAATAAAATGCTATCCTCCATGAAAAAGAGATCTAGTGTGGCTTTTTAACAGATTTGTTTTCACTCGGTGGGGACTTAGTTCCTCTGTTATAGCGTGGCAGCAATCGGTAGACGGGAGGATAGTTGGGTCATTAGATATATGTAGTTACCTACTATATTCCGTAGGAAATCTATTGCTGGATTTTTTTTTTTTTTTTTGCTAGGCAGTTTGCTTTGTATTGTTGGTTGGGGGTAGGTTTTGTTTGTGCCATGGGGAGTCCCTGCACGCAACATTCTTGTACCTAGAAACGAATGAAAGTATGATATAAAAAAAAAACTTCCGTAAGAAACCTTTGACTCTGTTCGGCCTCCCCCGGGGGTGAAAAGCAGCTCAGAAAAACAGCTCAGAAACGAAGTATATGACCCCTTCAACCCCAATCCCGACCCTTCCGTTACTGTACTTAAATCGTTGATATATGCGCCTTTGGCTACATCTTAGATGTGGGGGGACTGCATATTTTGCTCAGAGTGTCGATGTTTCCAGGTATATGCATGTAGTGATAATAATTCTATTGGTATTGAATTTGCCCAACCTTCGCCTTCACGTACAAGCCAGCGTCCTCTACACACATTATGCACCCCAAGATTGTAACAAGTGCGAAGAGCTCCTTATTTATGTCCTTTGAATACACTACGCCCCCTCGAGTGAGAGCCTATGATGTTCATGTCACAATAATTCGATCTTCACTAATGATCTGCAGCGCGGGCTTTCGCCTCAGCGCGCACTGCGCCTAACCGCCCATCGCATTATGCAGTTACCCCACACACTCAGTCCTCCCCGCGCTCTGATTGGCTGCCTTGTCCGCGGCAGTGGTTGCCTGAAGCCAAAACCCCACATTATATATCACGGCCATCGTTTCCCTCCTCGAAACTTTTCGTGCTTCTTCATCTCGAGCCACCAGCAGTACCAATATGGCCGACTTCCTATCGCATCCGTTCATCGTGCTTGCCATGTCCTTGCGTCCGCCAGAGACCCCACGAAACCCGGAATTGGACCCCATTCTACAGTTGGGGCTGGAACCCAAGTCCCCTCTACGCCAGACGTTCGAGCAACCAGAGCTAGGGGACAGGTCCGGGTGGCCACTCTGCCCCAAATGCGAGAAACCGTTCAGCAGCGAACTAGCGCTCCGGCACCATCTCGCTTCGCTGGTCCACCGGCATACGGAGTACGAGAAGCAGTCGACTAGCTTACTGATAGAAGAGGAGAAACCAGTGGAGCCAGAGGTGGTGCCGGAAGAAAAGTCAGAGTCCTGGATTTGCCCGCTGTGCACGGAGGATAAGGTCTTTTCTTCGGCGCTGGCATACAGGATGCACCAAGCGAGCGGTAACCACTCCCGGGAAAAGATTCACAAATCGCCGACACAGGTGGAAGCTCTACCTACCTGGGTGAAGCCAACCTGGTCCCCCGTGAAAGAGACGCCCCCGGTGGTGGAGCAAACCAATCCGGTTGAAGAAGCGTTGAAGACTATCTGTGCTGAGATAGCAGCTACGAAGAGGGTTACGTTTTCAGACAACATGTTGGCTAAGATCGATACCGACATCGACGCTACGCAGAGTGAGTTTTGCCCTTACTATCTAGCTATTTTTACCCCTCATTTGGCCTGCCACTGACCTTTCCTCGTAGTTTTGGTTCTCTCCGCCACCCGTGATCTGGCCGTCCTTGTCGATACACTTCTCGCACCGCGCTGCGCAGCATTTGGAATAACGACCTATGCGTGTGTTGGCGGAAGATCCATACACGACGACAAGATCTCTTTGTCTGAGGGACCCCATATTGTTTCAGGAACCCCGGGGAGAGTCTCTGATATGATACGGCGCCGAGTGCTGATGACAGACAATATCAGGCTGCTGGTTCTGAATAAGGAGGAAATGTTGCTGAATAGGAGCATGTGGCCGCAGTTGGCGGCGGTTTATGGTTTGCTGGATCCGGAAACCAAGATCGTAAGGGCGAGCGTTCGAGTGAGAGAGGGCACGTCGTGAGAGATTTTCATGCTCATAATGTGGACATTGTTCGGAGGTTTTGATTTCTCTTTTATTCAGCTGGACATGAATATGGCTGATTGATGAACTATGGGATATGGGGTACCCAAGGGGATTTACATGTATGTACTCGGTTTGATGGAAATGCAATCGGTTGGTAAATGTAGCATCATTTACCTATGTCCTCCACTCCACTAAGGTGCCCACCACAAGTCTGCGGACCTCCACGCCCACCGTCTTAGTAAAAGATAAATATGAGATTGATACTAGAGATATAGCCACAAATCCAGCTAGTAGGCTTTTTCGGTTGAATTATTAGGTTTTGGGGCCTCTCTAGAGTAGAGTACTAAATTTCACAATATCCTGAGAATCATTGCTAGTCAATGGAGTTAATGAGGTAGGGCTGAGTACTAAAACACACCCAGTCACTTCATGAACAAAAATTCAATATCCTAGATATTGTTCGGTACACCCATCATATTAATCTCATTCAAGTGATTTTTGCGGCGGCGCTGCATGATATGATGGTTTCCGGGGGCTACCAGACTCGCAATTGGAAAGCAGACGGACTGGCCTCCGACTTTAATCCATTGAGGTAGTAACCAGCTTTCTAAGCAATCTTGTGCACATTTTGGATCAAGGTATTCCCACGAGAGAGAGGCGAGGAGGATGGGGAAGAGGCAGAAAGGGAGAAGCAATTGAGCCTAGGATGGGGATGGCTAGAGAATGTTTGAAAAGATTGAAGAATTGATAAGCAAGGATGCATTTGTTTGGCGGGAGGGGAGAGGGTAGTTTTGGGATGTGTTTCCTTTGTTTCGAAGAGGGCGGCGGAAGATAGTTCTGGGGCAGTGCAATATTGTCATAACCTAAGGGCTGGAAAAAAAAAAATCAAAGTATTCCCGTTTACTTTGCAGTCAGGGTTAGGGTTCATCTCCCATCAATGGCTTATCTAAATTTTACATGGAAACAAAATATATGAGGTCAAAGAAGGTCCAAACAACCATCAACCCCATTGATTCCACCCAGAATTATCATATATCATACTTTTCTGCCCTTCCCACCGATCAGTTACCCTCGATGCCCCTGTCGCCACCACTTCTACACCCAAGGGGGGCTACAAATTTAAAACAAAATTTAGTTTACCGGGTTTATAGGCAACGGAGACAATGCATTGCTCAACTCCCATCCCAGGAGCTCTGTGGTACTATAGGCCATACTCGGTGGTGTGGAATACATCGATGAGGATGCTCTGGAGTACTCTCTCCAACCCTTGACGGACCGTCATCTCATCCCGATTTTGGGGGTTCCTCTTTTCCTAGTATACGTATAGATCACCGACCTTTATCCCCGAATCGATATGTACCTAATTTTGTTTCTAAACACTGCTGATGTTAGATGCACACATACAAAACTGCGAAGACTAAATCTACCTTTTTATATGGCATGCGGTAGACCTTTTAAGCCAACAGAAAAGGATGCGCAAATATAAAAACCACAACCTACTAGCCGGAGGTGGAAGTGGTGGTATTTTTAACGCTACTCGCAGAGGCCGCTTGGTAGGAAAGATGCAACCATGAGAGCATGTCTGGTGCTCTCTTTTTCAAGGCAACACTCGGCATCACAGTTCTTTTTTGGGACTCAGGTTGACAAGGATTCAACACTCGGTCTTTGCTCTGAGCTGCCCGTCCCATGTATTTAACATGTAGTAAGTCTTCCCATAAGAATCTATCACCCAGCCATTGCTCAGAATACCCCTCCCCTATATCCTGTGCATTTCAACCAAAAACTACCGCTTCTCTTGCCAAGTGTTGGGCAGACCTCTGCTCCTCACTGAGGTACAGGTACTACAGACCCTTCTTTCTATGTATGCTCCTAATATGAGAATGCAGGCCAGGCCTAGCTTACTACAATTAATAATACGCCCTTATCGAACCCAGCGCCTTTTGTCAGTGATTGGTGCTCTGCATTATATAGAATGAAATAGGCTCCTCCCATCATGGTTGGGGGGGGGGGCTTTATGGCATACTATTTCTTAATGCTTATGTCAATACCCCTCTGTTACCCCCCTGAAGTCCGGTGGAGAAACTGTTCGGTTTCTTCCCCGGCGCCTCCAGGTACCGTGCAATAGGATTTCTAGTTATGAATATAGTCGAAGTTTTTGCTCCGCTGTTGTTAATATTGACATATATGTGTCTGAAAATTGTGGCTTCTATCAGCATGAGAAGGCTACCGGCTGAGGGATATGAGAGTACTACTTAGGAACGATTCTGACATGGAGTGTAAGGAAAAGTATCATGTTAGTGTTTAGCGCAAAGTTGTTTTTCCCCGCTGGATATGTGGCCTGCTGATCCGGGAGTCGAGCGGTGTCGGTATTTCAGTGTTCAGGTAGTACAGTCGATATGAGGAATCGAAGTTAGAAGATATACGTCTTTCCTCGGTCAATATGACTGTAAAGGTTTGTATTTATATGTAGGTAATAGCTAATCGCAGAGTATATATACATATTGAGGGACTTGACCAAATAACGGTTACCGGCAGAATATTTTTCTTGACGCTACGTAGCAAACATTTGTCTCAATCGATAGTAGTCAGATATATGGGCAGGAGGGAATGAATAAATAAGGAGAAAACATCCGAAATGGATGCCCCGACTTTATAACTACCCAGATTAGTCCCAACGTCAACTCTATAAAGGGTCTCTCACGCCGCCGGTGATCAATTATAGGGTCATGATAGAAGGTAGTTGAGGATTTGGCTATATTAGACGTTGAAACTGGTTTCAGGAGTAGTCTTAGAGTGGCACTAGAGAAAGTTGGAAGATTTTGTATTTATATACCGCAGGCAAAGGAATAAACATCTTTATGTCATAGCCGATGCCTATAGGTACAATTCATAACTAGAACTAATACATGATAAATATAAGGGGAAGTTATTAGGGAAGGTCATCGACAACGGGGACTGTTCAATACTATAATAGCCCTAGGCCTATATGGTAGGAGTGGGGCACATCGGTGAAACTACAGACCCCCCAGTGAGATAAACACAAACTAGTGGATGAGTAGCAAGGAAAAAACAGGCTTGAGTAGGAGCAAAACGTATACAGGAACAAAGCTGATCTCCACTTATTTGATATTAATGGCCCGCCTCTCCCCCAGTCCTCCCATTTCATGAATGGGCCAGATGTTTGGTGTCCTATTGCGGATTATGTTCGCAACTGTGACATTGTTTGTGGTGGCATCACGGACAATACCGAGTGCAGAGGAGGTTAACAAACTGCATACACATGCAGCAATACCAGCCCCTATTGAAGCGGTGGTAGTTGATAGTGTTAGGGCCCTCGTTGACGGTGTGGTATGTCATGTTTTTTGCTGTCTAGTGGTAGTTGGTGGTGGATTATGATCGCAACTGTGACATTGTTCGTGGTGGCATCGCGGACAATACCGAGTGCAGAGGAGGTTAACAAACTGCATACACATGCAGCGATACCAGCCCCCATTGAAACGGTGGCAGTCGGTAGTGTTAGGGCCCTCTTTGACGGTGTGGTATCCCATATTGCTAGTTTTGCTGTCTAGCGGCAGTTGGTAGTGGATTATGTTCGCAACCGTGACATTGTTCGTGGTGGCATCGCGGACGATACCGAGTGCAGAGGAGGTTGACAAACTGCATACACATGCAGCAATACCAGCCCCTATTGAAGCGGTGGTAGTTGGTATTGTCGGGGCCCTCGTTGACGGTATGGTATGCCATATTGCTAGTTTTGCTGTCTAGTAACAGTTGGTAGTAAAGGCCTGCGCTGCGAGCTTCCCTTTACTCCCTCTTCAACCTTTAGACGTTAGGCGGAGTCGGGCAGACTATCACAGGATTTGCAAGCCTATGTCCTCATCCCAACCCCGCCCGGGGTCATCGTAAGACTCTTGCGGTACTCTCCACAGCAACAACAATATTGCAATTCCAAACAGCCTTCCTGCTCTTAGGCTTTTATCTTGCTTTCCTGTTGCCCAGACTTATATTTGTCTCGGTAGGTCGGCCGAGGCCTAATGATAAGTGCGTGCCATGACCTTTTTCGATTTGCAATAGTTAGCGGGTTTGTCGTATATATATATGGGAGAGGAATATGGGTTGGATGGTGTATTAAATACTTACAGGAGAGAAAATGACAGCGCTACAGGAGATGAGGAGTGAAAAAGATATCCTGGAAGGTCGGGAGTACAGTTTTAGGTGTTGTTTAGCACCGGGTTTTGAACAGGGAAGATTAAATTCGGAGGTGTTTTGTTTTGTTTGTTAGCGGTTTGATAGTGAGAGGAGAGTAATGATGAGCGGTAAGTGTCGAGATATATATATTGAACAAAAGAAGTATGGAAGGAGGGGAGGGGGGTAGTGCTACCCTTGAATGGTGAGGCCTGGATATATTGAAGGCCTCTCCATGCCTACATACCTATAAAGGATCCTTCTGTATAGTATTAGACTGCGAATTCAATTAAGTCACATCACCTGCGGTTCATGTCCCCCTGCCCCGCCTCATCCCGATCGACTCTAACTTCAGTGCTCTTATTCCACTAGCTCTACAAGAAAGCCTATGATAACATAAATGTCCTTGGTGCTCAAAATATCCCCACCCTGACCACGCTAGCTTACAGAATACAAATAGAGTTCTCAGGTCATGCCAGCGGTGAAGACGTTTTTTTTTTGTGTGTGTGTGGTGAGTGGGAGTGTCGCATCCCAATTCTATTTCCGGATTTGGCCGGGTCGTGGAATGGGGTGAATGCAGGTAGAATATGCCAAGACCGAGTGAGATTATATGAGTAAATACTTTAATCATGCACAGTCCTAGTGGCTCTTTGAGCTGCGGTGTTGCGGGAGGTATTGTAGCTAGATTACACATATAGGAAAACTTGGTTGATTCTGATGGGTTACGCAGTTTAGTCGATTACTCCCTTGCAATGTTCGGATATTTAAACACCGAAATTATTGTTTCATGTTCTATACCTAATTACAGAGACTTACATAGGCACCGACATTTCACTAGCAGTGGCTAGGAGGGAGCACGTAGCTGCATGTCGGCAGTGCCAGGATGGTAACCTTATGGGCATAGCATAGTATTGTTCTCTCATTAATGCCAAGCCAGGTTAGTCCCCCGCCATACAAAGCAACATTGTGACCAAGGCGTCCAGCCACCCCCAACCGGGACTGCAGCGAATTTACCATTCAATGCGTACCCCTGCCTTAGCAACTGAAGGCAAATACATGTAGGTACTACTAAAGAAGAATTATTTAGTGGACACCCTTTGGGTTAGTGTTCTAGTACCACCTGAGGCCGACTGGGATTAATATTCTATGCGCCGCAAGGGGGTGAGGGAGAGGGGGAGAAGGGGAGAACGTATCTGGCATACCTTCCGGGCGGAGATCTGAAGTGCTTGGTGAGGTAGATTCAGCTAACTAGGCCCGATGGTGTAGTTCCTATGTAGAGGAAACAAGGGATATTTTAGATTTGTTCGATCAGATCAATAAATTACATCAAAATCACTTATTCATCGACACCGCCGTTGGATATTTACATATAAATCACAGCTAGAGCCCTTTATCTAGGCTATAAGAATGTTCATATAGGACCTTTATATCACGATAAATGTAACCTTGAGACCTTGGGAGCATCTGATGCCGAATATATACGTACCAATATATAGAATCACATCAGATAAAGAATGAATAAACCCGAAAGAATTCTACGAGGCTTATACAGGGCCTGAGTCTTAGTAATCTAAGGCCCACAAGCTGGGCAGGGGAAAATCGGGAACGCAATGGCGGATTACAGCTTTTTGATAGATTTAAAGCCGTGATCTGGGTGGTATAAGGGATAGTAATTCATATCATTATCTTTGGGTATAGTTTTTAAGCTTTGAAGTATTGAGGCTAGATCACGCAGGGTAGGATTTGGGTTGCGAGGTAAAGTGAAACTCGAGCAGATATGATACTACAGCAGCAAATTTACTTTTATTGAGGTCCTAGATCTTTCGTGATATGCATCGCAAACATACCCGTAGCCAGCCTAGAACGCTAGATTTTTCTTCCTTAGCATACCTGAACCCATTTTTTCCCCCCATGACTAGAGAGCTAATATACTTTTCCCCATGTTGAACATATCTTCCTCGCTACCATCACCCCTGGAAGATACCTAGGCCTCGCCGAGTCCGCAAATAGTCCGCATTCTTCAAACATTATAACAGTTTTCGCACTTGACCACCCAGCACTCCCAACACTTGGGGAGGTACCCGGAGTTCTTGTTGGTACACTGGCAGCAGCGCCAGCAAGGATCGGTTTCCTTATCACCTGCTGGCTGGGGCTCGGAGGTGGCGGGGGAGCTAGTGGTAGTGGTAGCTGAATCACTACTCTCGGTGCCTTTTTCGGTGGGCATCGTGAATGGAATTGAGGTTGTTTGTTGGCTAGGATTGATTCCCGTGGATTTTGTGATAGATATAGCGGAACAAAGATGTTACGGAAGTGTGAGGCAGAAGATCGTCTCTATATCTGACGAGATACAAGGGTCTATATAAAACGTTGAGTGAGTTAGTCCTGATCTAGGAGTGCTAGTGAGGTGATTAAATGGGTTTATATGTATACCTGAACCCTACGTACTACGAGTCGTGTTTTTAGAAAAGGCTTTGGGGCTTGATGAGAAGGTAGATGCCGAGCTGATAGACAGGAAGCGGTGGTTTTCTTTCAAGCTTATTGTCCCCAAGATGCAGCAGCCCGATCTGTAAAGGTTGTGAGATCGTGCGATTTTTCATCGGAGGGGTTTGTACACATACTGGTTTCAGTAGACTGAGTCCCAAGGTTTTGAATTTTCTTTCCGAGCCGTAACCAGGGAGGGCGAGAAACAGAAGGAAGAGAGAGAATAGGAGATGCACTAAGGTAAGATTTCCGGCAGATTCCAGGTGGTTCGAGAGGTATGGCAAAGAGCTTCAGTGGCCGAGACGAAGTGGTCTCTGACGACGGAGGAGAGATAAGCCTTAGGCTACCAAACCGTAGTGAGCATAGAACCAAGCTAGATGAATATTAGAGTAAGTATTGACCTAGATATGCCACCTTCAGAGGACAGGAGATATCAGTAAATACCTGATAATGTAGCAGGATAGATCGGAACCACGCCACCCTCAAAGCCACCCTCAGGCGGTCAGAGGAAAGAGATTTCAATGTCTGAAAATTCCAGAGAGTTCAATATTGGAGATGGGGGGTTCGATAGACACTTGTGGTTGAATGAAGGGTTTTATAAGCTCTCAGTCTTTTCCCCACTCAGACTGACAGTAGTCTGGATAGAGTGTTTAGGAGGGTGTTGGTGAGTCGAGCATTGTACGTAGGATTTTGCTCTCTGTCCACTAGCCGATGTGCCACCACCCCTACCATATAGGGCTAGGGCTACTATAGTATTGAACAGTCCCATTCGGCCCGTTGTCGATGACCTTCCCTTATACATGTAATTACCCCCTTTTATTTATCATGTAATACTCTAGTTAGTTGTACCTATAGGCATAGACTATGGCATAAAGATATTTCATTCCTTTGCCTACGGTATACAAATATTTGTATCGCCTTGTACCTTTTCACCCTAGTCTCTAAAGGCTTGACACGAGGTCCTAGCCCTGTCAAAGTCTCGAGACTTTGTTATCATGCCAGAAAAAGCGAGAGATGGTGTAAAAGGAACCCTAGCCCTAAGTTAGGAGTTAGCAATATTAATGATAAATTGCGTGGTGGAAGAAGCCGAAAAAAAACCTCCATGTCTCGTCTTGTTGCCCCCATTTTTTGTCTTGTTTTACAGCAAGTCTCGAGGTCACTTGTCTCGTGCCTATTACTAGACTCAAACCGTTCCCCAAGATCTTATTGACAACATTTGGCCCGGCGCTGGACTGTGCCTTGTGCCTCCAGACCGCTCAAGAGAAACCTATTGGTGAAGGGGTGGTAGTTGGGCTCAGATTTGTTTGTAGCGTGCCTGACCTCAGGCTTCGTGATCGGCCGCTCCTTACCTAGCTCCTAGATCGGTGACCGTGCCTGCCAGGAAGTTCCAATTGCCGGAGCCCCCCTACACCACATAATCGCCAAAACACGCTCTAAGAGAGTGAAACTATTTTTGGAGTGGTCTGGAATAGAACAAGACCCACTGAGGTGCCCGCCATACTATATTGTGTCGCCGCCGGCCATACTATCCATGGCTCTCCGCCGGCCATACTATTCATGGCTCTCCGCCGGTCATACTATCATGGATCTCCGCCGGGCATGCCTCAGCGGGCATGTTACATACATCAGATTTTGCTGACTGCTCTAGCGCAAAAACTTCAAACACTTCTGCTTCATATTCCATTTTGTACGGGAAATGCAACTCATTGGGAATCTCAAGTTTCGATAGCTCGTAGTTTAGGATGTTTCAGGTGAATGGGTAGGGATCGGTATTGGCGCTCATAGAATCTCACTCGGTCCTTGGCACATATTCTATCGCCGCTTCAGCCCGACAATAATATAATACTAAAATTGTTGGGTTCTGGAGCTCAATGGACTGCTCCCTCTGCTCTCCCTAGCGAGGAGTGACTGGAAACCCTTCAAAGTCTAGGCTGACCCTCAAACCCCTGCTAAAAGGCGGGAAGAGCAGGAGATTCAAATCTAGAACTTAACCTCTCGCTCAAATAGAGTGTTATACTGAACAAGGGATTAATTTGGTAGTCTTTCTATATCTTAAGGTTGTTATATTTAAAGGTGTCGTTAATACAGCATCAGCAAAGTTGCTCGTTTTCTAACCATGTGATATGTGTTGTAAATGAAGCCAATCACTTTGCTAGCGGCCGACCCACGTCGGCCTGAAGGCCCCCCAGCCTCATTGAATGAGTATTCGCTCAGTCCCTACCTGATTCCCCTTAAATAACCTTCTTTCTCCCGCCCTTCTCCTTCTTCTCTATCCAACAATCGAACACTTCGAGTTGACCAAAATCTCAACACTCAAACTAATTTTCCCATCTCCTCCACACACAAACTCTATTTCACTAGACAGCAAAGAACATGGCATACAACACCGTCAAAGAGGGTTCTAACACTACCAAGTGCCACCGCCCCAATAGGGGCTGGTATTGCTGCATGTGTATGCAGTTTGTTAACCTCCTCTGCACTCGGTATTGTCCGCGATGCCACCACGGGCAGTGTGAAAGCTGTGAGTATAACCCGCAATAGGACACCAAACACCAGGCTTATGAATGAGGAGGGGGAGAGGCGGGTCATTGATATCAAATGGGTGGAGATCAGCTTTGTTCCTGTATACGTTTTGCTCCTACTCAAGCCTGTTTTTTCCTTGCTGCTTCTCCACTCGTTTGTCTTTATCCCAGTCTGGGAGGTTTGTAGTTTCACCGGTCCGTCGTTTGTGATGGATGGTGCTATTTGTCGCGGGTGTAGCCCACCCACTGGCAGGGGGGGCGATATATGTTTTTTCCTTTAATTTTATTTATCCTGTTAGTACTGCTATGTTCCTTTTACTTGAATAAAAAAGATTTATTATATATCTTACCAAAAGAAAATACCGCTGCTGCCACAGGTGGTTTGCCTCCTTCTAAGACTCACTAATACTGTGCCATGCTCCCTTCATTGATCTAGTAGCTTGCTGCAATACCAATTACAACCTGAGTCACAAACCCGCCTCCACCGTGTAGGACTTACCCCTCACCACTAGCTCCATCCATCTTTGCTCCACTTCACACCGACTGGATCCGCTACCGCACATATCTGCTCTATCAGGAGTCAGTGGCAGCTCCCATCAGGCTCGAAATTACCTACAAAAGCCTAGTTCAACCGACTCCTGATGACACCAACAACTTACCGCAGACGTGAAGTTTGGTAGGCCTACACGTTAAGTCACATAAATTTGAGAGATATTTAATATATGAAAACTTTTAGTTAGATGTCCCATAGTGATGGTATGCGTGACCATTTTGAGCAGAAGGGTGCGGCAGGCGAAGACTTTGTCATACGTGGAAGGTATCAGGAGTTAGTCTAGCGCTGCAAACCAGCTCAATTACGTATACTCCTGGGAATAAAAACTGCTAACCAGTGTACAACACCACCAGCTCTTATATATATTTACCTCCCGACACCCGATCACCTACCCGGCATCTAGAGATCATCCTGTCAAGAGCTCTCAATACTACAGATATCTTCACACTTAAGGATTTAGGGAGCAAGCGACTGAGCTAGCTCTAGTTTTATCGGCACCTAGCTCTTGCCATTGTGTGAGCTGCAAATTTTACAACTATTGCCCTGTCTCTGAGGTATGTTATAAGGTCGACACAACTCATACATTTCTGTGTATACCTGCTAACCACTTCCAAAGTTGAGGGGTAAAGGTGTTTCACCGTGTTAAATTTGACACCGACGGCTGAGACGCGGTATAAAACCTCTTGGCCGCCCCGCTTCTACTCAACAATACCGCAATCCCTATCCGACTCTTCGTCTCCTCTACTCCAACGAGCTTTTCACCACTACAAGATCCCTAGCCCTTCTTCTACCAGACAACAACACCAAGGATATATATAATGACCGAACAAACAGACTCTGAGCTCGTCCCCGTCTGTGGCCGTTGCATCTACAAGTGGGAGTGCTGCTGCTGCCTCACCACAAATGTCAGCACATCTACTCAGAGCAAATGTAATCACTGTAGCCACGAGAGTTGCGATCTCTGCCACGGAGTCAGGGGGCCGGGGTATGATATGGGGAGGGTATTGTGATCGGCCGATCACTAATGTCCGCCATGATGAAGTATGTAGTATTTGTGAGCTGAGAGGAGGACTTGAGGTATCTGGGATGCGTGGGTCCCACTGTTTCCATACTTGTTGTTCCTGCGGCGGGGTGTGGCGCGATTTCTCGTGGTGGATCCTTTTCATTTGAGAGTTAATTTTACGACATGATGTCGTATAGTGCTTTTCTTCCTGCTTTGGACACTTGTCCACCTTATCTGAATTTAAAAGTCTCATAAAGTGTGGTCAAGAGCTCAAAGACCCTACCGAAAGCAGTGAAAACCTAGCCCAGTGAGGTGCAAAAGCAACCAAGAATGAGATACGCCACCAATAACTCTAGTAATATTCAATACACCCTCACTGATCCAAAAACATCAGTATCCTCCAACTCCGTCATCACATTGAAACCGAGATTCAATCAACTCCTCTGTTGTTACCAAAAACATTAGTCCAAGCCAGAAATAGAATAGAGAGCTGCGTGTACATATACACGGGTGATATATCCTACTCCCCGCCCCCCGGTCAGTGGCTTAAGGACAACCCATGCTAGAGTTACATGTAATGAACAAAAAAACAAAGGGAGGGAGGAAACAAACCTATCAGAAACTGTGATGCTATCAAACTACACCGTAGCGCATACTTACCAACTTACTAGGCTTACCTGTGTTTCCTCCCCCTCAATCGCTTAAGAACGGCCCGCGCAACAAAGTACAAAAAGAATGCAACCCCGCAACGTTAAGATTCAAAATCACCAACACACCCGACGTCAACAACATCCCCACTGGCCAACCATTGCGCGGCAGACTGAGGATCAATGGGCTGGCTCTTGTATAGTCGACGTGCGTACGCAAGCTAATATAAGCATGAAGTGGGGTCTATTGAAAGTTTTGGAGAAGCTTTATACTACATGAACAAACTTAATCTACATGACGTAGTCCAAGCAAGCTCATTATGATCCAGGTGATTGTTAGTATAGCGCTATATCAATGCTGGAATGGCAATCGCAAACATGTGCGCACCTGGGAGAGGAATATCTGCGTTTGATGGAGTAGATCATTGGGGTGTTTACAACGTACGCAATTGATTATATTTAGATGATGAGTAAAGTACAAAGTACATGTACCTAACCCCTTCCACCCAAGCACCTTTAAATATCTTTCTTCCCATCCCATCTCCCCCCCCCCCCACCACAATTCCTCCACGCCAACCCCCTACTGTGTGGAATATAGTGTACCGCGCGCTCTACGAGCTAGTATGTATATGAATTCACAAAGGACACTGCAAACCTTACTCATCACTAACGTCGTCTTCGTCACCTAAGTCTACAAACACCCCCAAGACCATCGGCTCTCAGCAACACCACCTACCTCCGTCAAAGAAGACACTAGATCTACCTCTATATCTACCCCACCATCGCAAACGACAATGCCCTACCCGTGCCACACCGCCCTCAATCCCACCCCTGGCCAGCTATACATCTGGGAGTGCTGCCGATGCGGGGTTAAGAACTACAACCTCTGGTACATCTACCCATGCGTCAACTGCTCACATTGGAAGTGCATTGTGTGTCACTGGTGTTGGCGTTAAAGACGACGCTGGGAAAGCGGGCCGGGACTATCTCACTCAGGGACAGGTTTATTGCGGCCGAGTGAGAAAGCGGATGCTAAGCCATGGTAGCTTTGAAGGATATCTAAGGAGGGGTAAAAATGCAAACGGGAGTTATAGGTAGGACTCGAAGGCAGATGGCATCTTTATTGTTCTTCGTTTCGTATCTTGTACAGCTATTTTTACCAGTTCTCTTACCACCTTTCGGGGCTAGCTGTCTTTTAAGATTTGCAGAGTATCTCTCAGATGTGGTAATGATTCATTCTTTCTCATGAAATATATTCCCTCCCTTCTCTGTTTCATATTCTTAGGTCTATCCCTCTTGGTTGCTGAAGGCGGTGTTGATACAACAGGAATGCGGGCTCTCCTCCTGGTAGTGATAGATAAAGGAAGGAGTAGCCTACTACCCCTCAATCCAATTCATTTAAACTCTTTAAAACCCTCCTCACAACAGCAGATGGGCAACTGGCGAGTCTTGAACTATGATTGGAGAATTCACGAGGACGTTAGAAG
Organism: Morchella sp. 2016-57; assembly: GCA_024713875.1. Classification (NCBI taxonomy): domain Eukaryota; kingdom Fungi; phylum Ascomycota; class Pezizomycetes; order Pezizales; family Morchellaceae; genus Morchella; species Morchella sp. 2016-57. The sequence goes on from JAMGZE010000019.1 coordinate 1,335,445, forward strand.
GTTCTTGCAAATAAACCAATATTCAATTCATTTGCTTTCCAACAAATACAAGTGGAATAGGGAAGACTATAACACCACTGCACTATGAGCAGCATACAATTTATTTCCGCAACGCACCCGCCCCATCTCCCCGATAATATAAACCGTCAAGTATTTCCCACCTCATCGTTCCCGCACCATTGATCTTGCACATATTGGCGGCCAAACACCGGTGCCTCTCCAAGTAACACATACGAGTCCTAGGCCACTCGATGTTCTTCTCCTCAGACACAAAGGGTGTATCACCTTGCACCGCCCTCGTTCCGCCTGCGTCTCCCGCCAAAGCCTGAGGAGGGCAAACTCGAACTCCGAGAGTGGGCGTCGCAGTAGGCCCAGTCATCATAGATATAACTCGGCTTCTTCCCATCATATTGGTATCTAGGCCACTGATTGATCCTCACAAGCAGTCAGCTATCAAATTTCAATGATATGACAGTACTACGTACCTCGTTGTTGTCGTCGTTCCCTTCTAGCTGCTTTTCGTACTCCTTCATTCCCTTCAGCACCCCAAACAACCTCATCTCGTCGATCATACACTACTCACACACCCTCCCTCCACCCGCACCATCCTTGCGAGTCACCTTCCTCGAGTTCTCACGCATTCCCTCCGCGCTCCCAACATCCTCTCCAGATTTTCGTCCTGTCCGCGAGGGTCCGTCTCTGCCTGGAGGCACAGCTCGATCATCTTCACCGTCATCTCATCCTCGTTCCACCTGAGCACCTCCTCTTCTTCAGTCACTTTGCCCGCATGTCGTGCCCAGGATGGAACTGGTCTCTTACGCATTGCCAGTTCTCACTTCAGGGTGAGATTCTCCTGAATTAGCTGCCGCTCCCTCGACCGGCGCTTTGCCTCCCGTTTCATGGTCTGCGGATGTCAGCCATGGCGCTTCTATGTGCTTAGTGTGCTACGGGGCAAGCTACCTGGGTGTTTCTCTCCCTCTAGACCCGCTCTCTGTACACCTTTATTTCTGTGAGGGCAGCCTGCGCGTCTTCCTCTCTCTGCACCCGCTTTCTGTCCACCTGTATTACTCCGAGGACAGCCTTCAGGTAAAGGTCATAAGGCCTGTAGACGGCTCCACAAAACTCGAGATGGGGTCCTGGGAAACAATGGCGGCGGCGACTTGCTCGGCAACGATGGCTCTGTCCTCCAATCTGGGCCCGGAGAGGTCCTCGGGTGTGGTAGAGGGATGTATTACCATCTCCGGCTCTCTCTGGGGTACCTGCTGCTGCTGTGTAGTGTTAGAAGAGAGAGAACTGGAAGATAGAGATGGCCACGTACACTTGGAACTGGAAATCTGTGTAGTAGTTTGATTAGCAGAAGGATTTAGCGCTCTTCCTAGGTCCTTCCAGCTTGAGATGAATCTATCGGCGCCAGTTGAAATAAAGCTCATCCTATAGGCCTGTGGGGGGGGGGGGGGGGGCCCCAAAGGTGATCTCTAGATCTCACGGCGCATGTCTCGTTACTTATAAGAGTTGATCGATGGTGGCTTCATAGCTGATATGTCGTAATTAGGACCTGAGAAAGCTCCGTTAAACTTGATACGAGTGCCGTGTTGGTGGATGCCTCGGAGAATTATAGGTGCTGGCTTGATCACGCAACGAATTCAGGGCTTCGTTCAACAAGTGCGAGAAGGAGGAAGGACCATGTAAAGGGCCAGCATTAGGCCGATGAAAATGTAGAATAACCCCACATCACTGAGCTAGCTGCTGGCTGTGTGCATAATTACGTGTAGAGTGAGTGAATAGCGCCAGCGTCACTCGATGTCACTCGGCCCCGCTTACCGGCACATTTGTGCACTGATAGGAATAGGGATATGGGCTTCCTCAATAGGAAGTATGCTTACTGAAAAGAGTAGTAGTGAATCGATTCTATGATGATTATCCAAAGTGGATATCGTCTTTACTTTATAGGAACGAAACAAAAAAGAATATTAGTATGCGGAAAGAGATATCCATAAAGAGAAAACAAAGAGAGAATATTATCCCGATATGGAAAGAATGAGAACAGATAAGGGAAGATAAACAAACAAAGGCTTTTACGCTGATTCGTCAGCTTCTCTTATCTGGAGACATATTCCAGCATAATCCAGTATGTATTGCCCGGTGACAAAAATAACTACGCACCCCGATATGTATTATGTATGGAAAAACAACTTCATTTGAGGGTATATTGTCCAGATATACCACCATAAAGCTCATAACATCGATACAATATCTTCATATCGCTAGGAACACAACAATATATTAATCACAACTACATCTCATATGATTGTGGAGTGGTGAGTTTTCAAAGTGAGCCTTTTTTGTTAGTAGCCCACACAAAGCTCAACAGCTTTGGCGGTGTGTAACATCACAAATACACAAGGTATTAGTAATATAACCATATACCCATAATTCCCGAGTTTGAGAGTTGCAGTACCCCTAGTATGAAATATAGAGTGGAATTTGTAGTAGAGAGGATACTCGCAAAAAACGTTGTTTTTCCATATAAATTGAGATGCGTACATAGTTATTTTTGTAACCCGGCAATACTACATGCACGTGTATACAGGTATGAATGTTCCTGCAGGCACAACGGTGTAGAGTGACGACTACTACTCCTTATATCACCCTTCTTTCTCTCTGAGCAGATTACACACTCATTTTAATATGAGGCTCAATTCCAAGCGTAGCGGCACGATCGTTCCGTGTCCCGCTCGGTCTCGATTAGGCTTAGCTACATAGCGAACAGGGAGATGCGTCTTCCCCTCTTCATCATCGCTCATGTACTCCACGCAACCGATCTCTACAGTCCGGAAAAATCAATCGCCACTCTACCTCCTTAAATTATAAAACTCCACTCAGCTTCAGCATCCTATCAAAGAACTAAACATCGACCGTCAAATTGAGACCTAACCAACTGCCCTCAACGACAATTCTTTCCTTCAGCTACCTTGTTGCTTCAACTCCTCTTCGAGATGATGTCCAATTTACCCATCTTGTTTTTGCCGCCACTGCCCCAGCTCCCCGACCGAAGGTATGGGACCAGGGCGCGAGAACAACAATGCGGCATCACTGGAGATAGCCCTGCCTGTTCCAACGCGGCCGACATGTAAGCCGCATTATCTCGTCTATGTGCCCAGGTATTTGAAGAAGTCCAATCATGTAAACATAACTAACACTCAAAGGAGGTGCACACATAAAAGGGCACAGAATCCCGAGAATTTACTCATTTCTCCTCATACCAGGTATGTAGTATCTAGGCACCAAAAATAATCTACATGTCGACTATAGGCCTTGTTCATAAGGGGGAGTCCTCAGCTAAATGGCACAAAGATGTCTTTTTACTGCTTTTCCTATAGCTTTTCCACCGTCCTAGGAATCTAATATATGAATCTCCTGTATTATACCTGCTAAGTCAAGCTTTGGCATATCTATGTTTTCTGCTCAAAACCTCAATTTTTGGTGTGTTTGATGGCTGCACCAAAACTTGAGGGAAACCACCCTATTGTTTTTAGTTCTTCAATACCCAGGGGGGAAAAACGCGCAGTTGACCTATGAACTTGCTTTAAACAGTTATAATCGTATTGTAATCGAGATATATAACTAAATCAATCCACAGAGAACAGGTCCCCTCCTCTAGTCCTAGGAATCACCAACCATGCCCTCCTCACCCCTGCGGCAACAACACGCTCATTCCAGCATATTCTTCCTCCACCATGTCTTCCCCGCCGACTTTACCTCCCCATACCCATCTTTCAATCTATCTATGATCTTCTTCCCCACGCCACGCCTATTCTTCTTATACTCCGCGCGCTGCGCTTCGACTCTGACCCGGCCCTGCCGAATCTCCGCAGCAGCCCTTACTCCCTGTAGGCGCTCCACCTCTTCTGGACAATACTGGAGTTTCTCACGCTGCCGCTCCGCGGCATCAGCATCTCTCTCTGCTTTCTCGGCAGCCGCCTTCTGTGCCCAGTACTCACGCACCTCTTGAGGGTAGTTAGTGTCGGCGGTGGGGGTGGGGATTGGGGACGATGGGCGCGAGAGTGCATAATCAGCGGGCCCATAGTTAGAGGGACCATCTTCAGAGGACCTATAGTCAGATTGACCATAGTCCGAGGATCCATAGTGGGAGGATCCATAGCCGGTGGATCCATAGTGGGAGGATCCATAGTGGGAGGATCCATAGTGGGAGGATCCATAGTGGGAGGACCCATGGCGGGAGGATCCATGGTGGGAGGACCCACTGTCAGAGGGTCCATGATCCGAGGATCCAGGGGAGGCTGTTGGTGAGGGAGGTGGAGCTTCCGTTCTAGGCCTGGTATCTCCGTGCTCGGTTAGTAATCGTGTGACGTCCGTTTGGGGTGGAGCGGTACACCCCTCTTGCAGCCGCCACAAACTTTAAAAGACCTCAACTGTATTCGGATTTCCCCCAAACCGCATCTTTGCCGCGGTAGAGGGAACTTCTAGCAGTGTTTGGGAACTAAACGGCTAGGAAGAACTACTTACTCTAATCGCTTTCGTTTCTCGTCCGCCCTATTGACTCTCTTGGGGTTACTGAACCAAGACCTAATAGAAGACATGGTAGTGTTGGTATGCGCTCTTTCGGGTGCGGATTCGAGATAGTTGTTCTTGGGCGTGGAAACAGTTAGAGAGGTTTCAGGATGGTTAGCTATGTCACATGAGGGTATGCGTAGGGATAATATAGGGGTGTTGGTAGGTCGGGTTCTCCCCATGTTCTATTGCTTTTTAAAGACGTAGTAGATGGCGTCAAATTCTAAGGCAGGGTCCTTTCTTCGACAGTCGAGAAAAAAGGGGTGGTGTTGAAGGGCGGCTCATCGGTGTCCCTAGGTTTCAGAAAGGAAATGAGGAAAAGAAAGGAAAAATGATAATGATCTGATTAGAAGTGAAACAGACGTTGATGGCAGCTGTATCTGACCTTTTGCGACAATATTGCCCCTCTGCTTACCAACGCAGCTGAGATACTTCGCGCAGGGGAGACACTAGGAGAATATTGCTAATGTTTGCTTGACGCAAGGGCTTCAACATACGCCAACCTTCTTTACATCTTACAGTACAGAGTAGGACAAGGCACGCTCGAGATATATCCGACGGGTGATATTGCACGGCATTGCCTCTCTATACTTAGAGGATTTCCAAAGCGTAGTACCCCAAATGCACACAGAAGGATACCAAACAGAAAGGGTCAGGTGATACCAGCTGAGCTAGAATGTGCGGTAGTACTACAGCCGGCGTTCTGTCGCCTTCATTTATATTATGTCTAGATTGGTTTCAAGCCTTCCGAAATAGTTCACGTAAGCTATGGGCTCGGGAAAGGGCTTCCGTATAAGTTTCAGATACACAGGATCTACACCTAACCATTTCCCCGAAAACACAGGCACGGGACTAGCTCCGGTAACCTAATCCGCTGGAAAAAAGGAGGGCAAGCAAGACGACAAAATAATAGAATTTACAAAACTAATCAATACCAACACTCAAACCTATATATAGGAGACAGTATACTCCCGCACAGAAATCTAAATTTCGCGTGGGCTCTCCACATGGTGTTGTCCACCTCCTACTATCCAAGCCCGGCCAAAGCAAAGTGTCTCCCCCAGCCACCTCAGCACCTTGCTCTTTCTCTGAGCCCGCTTCTTTCTCTGAGCCACCTTCAACCTCTCTTTCACTGCATACCTGTGCTTTATATCGGCGATCGGGCACAACGATGCCGTGGCGGACCCATCACTATAGCTCAACTCGCTGTCATCAGGATCCTCATAGATGAGCTTTGGCTCCATTCTTTCCGACAGAGGCGAGGAGAATATGGAGCCACCGGAGGGGCACGGCGACGGCGCCGAGACATTTGCGGTGTCAGACTTGGGCGGCTAGACCCCACCCGAGGATTAGCAATAGGGAGATATATGTAAGATGAGGCTGCGTACCTGGTACCTGTGAGGCTCTTTGATCATTGTCTTTTGGGTTTTCTACTGCTGCTATGGGTGAGTTATGGTAGAATTATAATCTCAACTGTTGTGACCTGAGAGTTGTAATGCCATTTATTTCGCGACCTGCATGTATCTGTGTAGCGCTAAAAGCGGACAGGATACTGATACTATTAGGCGCAAGGCTGACCGACCAGTGAAGGGCGTATGTTGGCATTCATTGGGTTATGCCAGCGTAGAAAATGTGGCTGCTACTATCTTCCCAGTTGGGGTTAAGATAGTAATGCTGTCTGCTTTCAGTGCTTCCTTGAAGCTCCTGCCGTCGTCAACGATGGTAAATGTTTGAAAGACGGTGTAATGAGGGTACAAGTGGCAACTCCCAAGAGGCTTTGATATCTCACGGAAGCATAGGCGATGAAAGTCTCTCGGTCCCATATTCTGTACTATGCTCACTTTACACAGGGCTAGAGGCTTTCGCTTCAATGACTCGATTAATGGTCTTGCTATTTCTTAATCCCTTCTACGACTTGATTATCGTCAACTATTCTATATAAACTCTTTCAGAGGACACCGCCATGGTGATAATCAACTGGAGTTCTAGCCGATTTTAGCCGGATTTTTTGTGGCCCACCTATTAATAATATCTGCAACACATTATTCTACCCTTCCCCATCTGGTACGCAGATTAGCCACCAACTATAGCATAGGCTTCTAATCTAAGGCCTTAGGGACCGGTAACAGAGCACCTTATTTTTGCTAAAACTACCCTCCTCTGATATGGGGTCTTCAAAGTAGTACTAGAACTGGGGCTTCCATACTTTACAATTCTCCAACAGCTACGGGGGCAGATTCAAATATCATTGACAATGCCGTCCCGATATCTGCTTACCTCGACAAAATTCTATTATAAAATAGAGGTGCTCCTGGGTGTAGATATGCAGGCTTTCTACTGTCATATGGGGGGGGGGGTGGGGAAGTCCACTGATAGAAAGACAGAGACAGCTGGGTTCTAATTCCTTGCAGGAATGCTGTTTCCTGGACACACTTTAACAGGAGAAAGATTTTCACCTACCTGCAGGGAGCATATAGTTCTTTACTCTATGAGGGCGTATCAACAACCATTAAGGAAGACCTTGTCCTCAAATTGAATAAACATCATAGTCACGCCAAAGGCAGAAAATCAAGGTTCCAACACCCCAAAACACCAGTTTGATCCTCATAGAAGGTTATCTTCTCAGGCTCCTGTGTTTTCCCCCTCCTCTTCTTCAGGGAATACTCTATGAATTCTACAAAGTTTGAAGGACGATCCCTACCTGCGGTGAAATTAAGTATTGTCTCTCGTGATTGTATGGTTGCCACCGCAATTAGGACAATACTTAATTTCACCCCAAGTACGCTCCATAAACAATAATAGTAATACAAGCTTTCCTCTCTCGACGGATCTTGTTTTATAGCACAATGGTTTGCTCATAAATAAGCTCCCTGACCTGTCAAACCTCAGCATGCATCCTCTTCCTTGAAATATGGTCATACATTCAAAGCGGGCAACATCCAGATATATTTATCAACAATCTTCCATCCGAGTTTTGGGTTAAGGAAATTCCTACTCTATTCCATCTCTTGACATGATGTCAGTTTCAGCACTGAGAGCAAGCGTCTCAGTTTTCTTTCGCAAACGTCCTACAATACCTAACAGGGTGCCACATGAATGCTTTGTTTTCCCAAGACCATATCTCTGGACAGCAACAGAAAACGAGATGTTCAAATCACTACAGGGACCAGAGCAGGAGCTGGAGTGGTATACCAGAAGTGTTAAATACTTTCTATCAGTTGGCGTCCAAGATCTTCAAAAGTTAATGGCAGCAACCCATTGGGCGGTGCAGACATGCATTAAGGAATGCGACATCAGTAAAGCACGGGTCATAGCCTCTATTGGGAAGAATGGTTCGCCTATAGAGTTTCAAGCGCAGGTCGCTGAGGTTGACGAGGTGTTTAGACTAATGAGGGCTTACTTTTGTGAGGAGGGTGTTTCGAGATTTCTCCCCCTAGGGGTGGTAGAATCTATATACTTTCCTTCTGGGAGCTCATTGTAACTACTTAGTGGCTGGTGGGACAGAATTAAACCACGATGCCGGAGGTAGCAAACTTCCCCTTATTATATACCGTTGTTGTCAAATCTTCGTTTTTTGTGTAGGTGTGAGTATTATCTCATTGTTTTCTCTTCCCATTTCCCGATACCACTCTAGCATATTTATGCGCTTTAATTCATAGATATTAAAGTCCAGAGGGAAATTATACCACATATTCTATATCAAAAAATGTACTAAACTTTGAACTATGATTTCTCGGTAGGTCAAGTCCCTACGTCTATGACGCCGTTGATAATCTATTTTCACGATTCAACGGGTAGAAGGCTTAAGTGGGCAGCTCAATCGTTGCAATAGTTTACATATCTATGTGGAATCTTTCTTTTCTTCCTAGATTCCGGTATATATTACCAGTGGGCTAGTATCACTAAGAGACACCCGTTCTATTATCAGCCTCAGAGTGATGATACACTTCTTAGCCCTGGAATTACAGAGACCATAAACCCCTACTCTCCTAGTACACAAATTCGGCTATCCTGAAAAGTGTTAGGAGTGAAGAGCATCCACCAGTAGATGGAGCTCCATAGAATCATAGTAGTAAGTTGTCATTCCAAGCACGCACATAAGCTACTTCAATAGGAAAACAACATTCTATGTCCCACAACCTCTACTTATGTATACATGTTCAACCTGCTCATGGCAGATCAAACATTCTATTTTCCAAAGATATGCTATAAAGTAGCGCCATCCGTGCTGGCTCGTCTTCACCTTTTCCCATCAACCACACACACCGAGACGCTCTAACATACCACTCTCAAAACCTATCACTCGAATAAAATCGCAAACCGACACGCGCCATGTCTCACTTCCTCCGCCGACCTAAGGCTCAGACTGAAGAGCCCGTCACCGGGAAGATCATCTCACCTGTCGAAAAAGAGCTTACTATTTTCGCCGACATTGTTTCCGAGATTCAGCGCAAGATGTCTCGACCACCTGAGGGAGACATGCCATGCACGATGCTCGAGCCGGGTGAGCACGAAGCCCTAAAACAAAATTTCGATCAAGGGAGGACGAGTCGCAACAAGCTTCATCACCTCATAGCAGGAGACGAGGCCAACGTGGCTCGTGACATTCTATCACGTTATGAGGAGGAGAAAGAGCAGTTTAACCGTCTTGAGTGCGCATATAAGCAACCCAAGCGGGGGATTAATGAGAAGAAGAAGGAGAAGGGCGAGGACGATGCCGGCATGTTGAAGAGGATGGGTGAGGGCCTGAAGAGGCTGGGGGCATCCAAGTAGTCAGCTGCCGGAATTCCGGATGTTGGAAGGGGGAACTAGATATTGCCATGTGCCTTTTAGGGGCAGAGTGGCTCCTTTTGTATACGAGGTTGCATAGGAATTTCAATATCTGGTGCAATATCGCCCTTCTTTGTTTTTCCCGCTGTTTTGTTTTATTCTCTCTCGGGTATCAACCGCTACTGTCATTTTTTCGGTCTTATTGTTTATTCTCTCGGTTTTTTTTGTTCTTTCGTGCCCTTCCAATCTCCTAGACTGAATATCTGCGCCTACCCTTATTTTCAGTCTAACCAATATGACCTATTTATGATATCCACCTACCTTGATTAATGCTTATACGTATCACTGGCTAAAATACGGATGAATTACCATACCTTTAATAGAACACTACACCGTCTAAGTCCATAAACCTGCAAAATCGAACAGCATTTTCAGCCTTACAAATTCATTATTATGTATTAACTTAGTCATGAATCTTTGTAGCCTTATTGATTTCTTCAGGCGATCTGCGCCCCAACACACCATCGTGCCTGCTTATAAACTTCTCAGAAACAATTAAGAGGTACTTACTTAAGTCTAAGATAATATCAATACTAACCTATCAGCTTATGTCAGCTTACTATTAATATCTATAGTACGTGTTAGCTAAGTTGCTAGCTAGGATATTTGATATACTAAACCCGCATCACGAAGAAACAGAAAGAGGCGGTTTCGCCCGAAGTGGTCGTAAGATAATACATACTTTATATACTTATGATTACTTGAGGCCAAACTGTTGAAGAGGGAAGGTCAAATGTGGGGGGGTAAAGAGTGTTGAGTTTTGACCCTGCCCCTCATATATATAAATAGAAGTTCTACCTCTCGCGGAATATTGGTTCATGTGAGTTGTGAATCGAGCTGTCTTCAGTTGGCCACCGTGACAACCACGCTACTAAACTCAAGCCTAATAGCGACAGAAAGGGCCGGTTTGTATCGGAGAGGGAATACATTAAGTGCAATAGGATTTTTCCGGGTCAAGAGGGATTGAAGACAGACTGCACGGGTTTGAAGATGGCGAAGAAATATGGGCTGAATTGGTGTTAAGGTGAGGATACGTTTTCTTTTGGGGGTACTTGTCTGGTGAATGATGAGGCTCGAGACAGTGAGCGCGCCAGACCGGTCAGTGTTGAGGAAGAGACAAGATGTATGTAGTTTTGTTGTGATGTTGGCGGTGGGGGGGGGGGGGAAGTTCTGGGGATAAGATAGTGCGTCGCCATAGCCATGAGTCTGCATGCGAGTATGCATTGAAAGAAAAAAAAACCTAAGTCTACATACGTTTACATTATGGTGTGGCAAAATCAGTGGTAGGCCGCTAGCCAAGACCGAGTGACAGCTCATGATGGTTGACCACCAGTACATGTATGTAAAGTCGCTACCCAAAGGTTTCCGTGAAAGGGCCAGTTACCACTAAAACTAGGTGGAACCAGGTTCCAAATGTAGAACCACAACACAGTTAATTATAACGACCCTTGGGAGAAGCCCTTTGCACATATTTGAATTGATAAAAAGGAGTGGTTAGTGTGATAAAATATTTTAGTGCAGAACCCGTTGCTGGGTAGATTTGTATGGGTTTCGCCACTCAATTAACAACCTTTAGGCTTCCACGGAAACTTTTGGGTAGGCGCTTTACTTGCGGCGAGAATAAGTTTCCGCCAATTGCAAGTTTGCGCGAGAAATTCGAAAAAGCTGTTGCAGCACAGAGGTGGTAGAAAGTTATTCTTGCTGCATGTATCGAATCCCCACTTGTATCTTATGCCAGCAAGTTGGAACCGTTATTATTCTCGCCCCCGGACACTTTTTCACATTTGCGGCTGCCCGCAAGGTGTTTTGCCACTACTCAAACCTAGGTCAAGTCCCCCCTAAATGTTCAATGTCTGTCCATCCGCCAATCACACCCCCGACATATCCACTCCCCGCGGAGCAGAGAATCTAGAGTCTTGATTAATCATCCAGGGTCTTATGATATGACCACGGCTTTCAACTCACTTTACTAACTCATACCATAGGTAGAAAGCTACGTGTAGTTAACAAATATTTCTAATCCATCAAAGGGCAATTATTTTACATCACTCATGAAATATATAACTCGGATATTTCTCCCGTCCATTTCGTTGACCCCCTGACCCCTAAAACAAGGAAATGTGAACACACGCTATGGGAAACACCACTTCAAAAATAGCCCATATATAACGTGTTTTACCGCGAAACCGGCCGTCACCGTGAAAGCAACCGAGTCTCAAAAGGAGACACTGCTTTGGGGGGTAATTAAGTATGTATGTATTATGACAACCACCCTTCACCACTCAACCTTAGCAAATGTCATCTAAAATAGCCAAAAGACATCTAGAAAGTGATTTGGACACTTGATTCACTCCAGCTTCAAAATCCCATTAGTGCCGTATTGGGTTCATTTTATAGTTCAATTTATGATGTAGTACATATAAAGTATGTAACCATTATCCCTTGGGCGGATCAAAGTTGTTGGTTCACGACCTCCCCTTCCAGCTGATACCAACCTAGTTATGGTAATTTTTGGAAATTGTTGTTTGGTTCCGCTGTTGCTATTTGCCGTAACAATATAATTCCTTCGAATTCGCTAAGTAGGTCACGGACCAGGTCGCGAATTTGACAACTTTCATCCATCCAAGGGCACAGGACCTCAATTTAATTTCATACTTGATTCCAGGAGAGATTTCCTGTATACCCGCATAAGACAGCCACAAATTATGTGTACCGGCCATATAATCCTAGGCGTATATACTGTGCTCTGAAACAACACATTACAATACAACAGTGCCCCAAATTTCACTGGCGAGTGATGACCTGTGATTTATGCTACTAATTGAATAGGGAGAGAGGCATCGAAATGACCATAGTTCCTAGTTGATTGATCGCCGGTTATTTGATAGAAGTCTATATACTTCATGACAGCTTCACAGATTTATCATGCGGATACTAAAAATATTTATTTAAAATCGGGAGGTAATTATATACACTTCTCCGATCCCCCATTTTTCAAAGAGGCGGGCCGCCTACCCTTACCAGCCCCTAAAAGCCTTCAATCAGCTTCCCTAACCCCTCCAAATCCCTCTCTACCTGCTTCTTATACTCCTCTATTTCCTCCAAATCCCTCAACTCCTCTTGCTCCCTCTTCACCCACTCCCTCTCCTCCCGCTGCTTGCTCTCCTCATCCTCCTTTTTCTTCCGATACCACTCGTCCCATTCCCTCTCTTCCCGTTGACTCTCCTCGAGCAATTCCTGCTCTCTCCTCTTCTCCAGCTCTTCTGCCTCCCACTGCTTCCTCTCTCTCCGCTCTCTTGCCTCCCGTTCTCTCTCGCCTGCTTCCTCTAACTCTCTGATCTCCCACTCACTTCTCTGCTCCCGCTCCCTCACGTTCCGCGGCTGCTCCTCTCCATTTAATTTTTCCAATACACCTATCTCCTGCTTCTTCTTCTTTTCCAATTCTCTCTCCATCCACTTCCTCTTCTCCCACTCCGCATTCCGTTGTCTCTCCTCCTCATCTAATTCCTCCAACTCTTTTTCCTCCGCCTGCTTCATCCTCTCCCACTCTCTCTTCTCCTGCTTTCTCCTGCTCTCCAGCCTCCTCTCCTCTTCGCACCCATCTTCCTCATCTTGTGGAGTGTTTATATATTCGTTGTAAATTCTGACGGAGCGCCGCTTGATCTCGTCGCTCCAAGTACCGCCGAAATCCTCCATCATCGATACGATATCTATCCATACTAGAAGTCCCTCTTTTTCGTCTTCTATTTTTCCACTACGCATCAAGGCTACAACAGAGTCAATCAATGTATTCAAAGATCTCTCAGCCCCCTCTGTTGTGCTGAGTTTGACCTCCTTCTTCGAAAAAATCATTGTCTTCGGGAGAATCTCCCTCGTGAGCATGTGTAGCTTGGGAAGATAACCGCCATTGAGGGTGAGAGTAGAGTATATCCAGCCGGAAGGGATGTAGATGGCTTGACCAGGCTTGACAATGGTCATTCTTCCACTTGTGAGCATCGGAACAACTTTACGGAAGATTGGACCCGGCTTCTTGTCGTCCAGAACATCATCGGAACATCTGTGATGATGAAATACTTTCTCATTTGAGGGTGTAGGCGGCCAGAGCATCCACAAATTGCAGATATTGCCCTCATGGATAGCCATTGTGGAAAGTGCCCTTTCTGCTTGTTGTCAGTTAATTTGCCCCATTAATCACTCCCGGAACTATGCTAACTGACCAATACAAAGATCCGTGAATGTATGCGTCGGGGTTGCATCAAACACTGGATAACATTCAAGAAGCTCGCCCTTCTGTAGCTGAGCGGGAATAATCATCGGGTACTGTTCAGCAGGTATGAAAGATTTTCCCGAATTCGAAGCTGGGTCGATATCGTGGATAGACTGTACATTTTCGGGGGTATAATCTCCGAAAGCGATCTGTCTCGCAACAGTCACGATATCGTGCTTATTGAGAGCAGCCCCAGTAGACTTCAACAAATTAGCATAATAAATACGATAGTAGCAGTACGGAAACTTACATCTCGCCGTGCATTGAGGACTCCCTCGAACATAGCACCCGGGGTGGGCGGGCCATTTTGCCAACACCCAGCTGAATTGAAAATCACTGGTCTAGGTGGCGTAGACTTAAGCGTACAATCAGAGGCTAGGATTTCCACTGGCTTCATTTTATGGACAGACCCCGGATTCAGGATTCTATCAAGATCGAGAATTGTTTGACCATAGATTGCCTGAAAGTTCTTCACAATCTGACAGATTTCTCCAACCATCCTTTCAGGCTTGAAGACACAGGAGGTTTCGTGACCAATTATGGTAGTACCGCTGGGAAATGAGTGCTTCGCCGAGTACTCGCAGCCGTACACCCTCCACCTACAACGACAGTTCCTAGTTTCGTTAGCGGCATTCGTAACAAGTTCAACTAACTCAAACTAGAACACCTACTCTTGGGTCCTGATGGAGACCTTTTTGCTCTTCATCAGTTCGTTTTTGCGTCTAATCCTTTCTTTTTTGTTCTGCAGAGTTCTTTCCTCCCTAGGTATTTGAGGGACTGGTGACCGTTCTTGAAGAGGGACTCGGACTTTCCCTTGCCGGGGGCTTCGACGAGCCTTCCCGGATCTTGGGCTAGTTCTTTGAGATTTTGGAGACATTTTTTTTCCTTGCGTTGGTTGTACTTTGGTGTAGTAGCAACGTTTTTGGAAACTAATCTAAAAGGTTCTAGATTGTTCTGAAGGTGTTTCAAACAAGGATCTTAGGTAGGTAGGGGTAGGGGGGGGGAGGTTTGGGTATAGATTGTTATAAGTTGAATTAAGATCCCGGGTGGAGATGGTCAAATTGCAAGTGATAGTTAGATCTAGAGGGGGTGGGCTTATGAGGCAGGGGGAATTGAGGGTGGTGAAGAAAAGAGGTGAGGGAGATGAGAGAAAGGTTATGGTCCAAATAATTTTTCTGTGGGAGAGGTCACAAATTAAGCTTGGCTGGCCGTCCACTACGACCTTGAGCCCCCTTGGCAATCCGAACCCCCACCTCACAGCTCCCCTACATAGCTCAAAGATGAAAAACTACTATTAAATTCAAATTATTAAATCAATTATTCCTTAACCTATGTTCTAAACATCATCTGCCAATAAGATAATTCGACATCACCGGCCGGTCCACAGCAAAGATACATGTAGTATTTTTCGGTGGAGACTACGCAGCAGCTGTAATCGGCGGAATGCACGGGGGTAACAAATCGTCCGGCCAAGATCCCTTTGCACAATTTTAATCTTTAGTTAATCAGGAACTACCCGTGTAGAGTGAATCTTTTCATCGTAAACCTCCCCCAACGCCTGCCAATGACCAAAAAAACATATTTCCCAATAGGGACGGTGGTTACCAGGGCAACGCATTCCTTGGATGTACTACATGTACTCTAGGGTTAGCGAAAAGTGATCAGGATCTGATAAGACAATTACACCCACATTCTGATCACTTACCCTCAACACCCGGTACTGTACCGGTACCCACATGTATATGTCCATGTATATCATAAGGTTCTGTGCGCAGAGGATTGTATTTCAGGCTTGTGCAGATATATTTTGAACTAGAAAGGTGAATATCGTTTTGCAAGCCCTGATTTTCCCATGAGGCACATTTCCCGTTCATATTTATAGGAGAGCCACAATGCCATAGATCAAGTACAGTATATCTTAGTAGGTTAATGAAGAGATCTTACTTGATTCCGTGATACTGTTCGTTATTTGCCCGCCACCATACTGCTTCCCCGAGCCCGGTATTCCAAAACGTCCATATACATGTCCATATCCTAATCCATCCAACGCATTTGGTAACTCATTCACACGACTTTCTTACAATGCTCACTAAAGGCTGCGATCAGAGCCTACAACAATTCATCAGCGACTACCCAGACCTATATAAACGAGGGAACCCACTTCAAAATTACAACCGGCCATGCTTCCAAACACCGGGTTGCTTGCCCCGCATTTCTCTACTCTCATCCTCGGGCTTGATATCCCAAAAGCAATCTTGGCCAAAAACCGCGGATCGTCCCTGCTACGCGTGGCGGCCAATATCGCCTTTACCTTTTCTTCATCGATTGGAACATCCATCACTGCATCCGTTTCTTCCCACTTTACCCTAACCCCACTCTTGCACCACTGGCATTTGCCACAGCTACCACCAGGAAGCTTATCCCCGAAATAGTCGGCGAGGCCAGCAGCAACGCACTTCCCAGAAGTAATAAGCTCAATAACCTCTTTACTCTTTCTCAAGTCATCTGTTTCCCGAAGTTCCATCTGCGCGTACGCAGCGTCAATCAACGAGTCCCTATCGGTCTTTTCCTTTGGAAATTGCTTCATCATGCGGTATCTATTAACCACATGGGAGGGTTTCAGTTCAATCCAGTCTTTATCGTTCCAATCTTGGAGTCTGCGAACAACCTCTTCACGTGGACACCCCAGCTTTTCAGTGACGAAGTCGACATCCACGGATTTATTAGCACCTGTTCCGGTGGAGGCAGAAATTATGGCGGTGGAAATTGAACCTTTTTCGGATGTGGCCAAGTGGAAGCGGGAGGGGGAAGGCTTATAGCTGTACTTTGAATATTTCGGTGTAATCGCCCGCAAAAGCTCGAAACGAAGTTCTAGTTGGGTGTATAGCAGGTTTAGGGTATTCATCTTCCTAAAGTTAGAACATTATAACCCGAAAGAAATTTGGAATACTTGCTTTAATATCCCATTCTTTGCTTTGTTGATAAATAGTCGCCTCAATAACACCACCCTCTCTTGCCGCGGCGTGGGAATCAAACAAATGATTCAAAAATCCGCGAACACTATCTTTACTAGGCAAATCGGCCCGGCAGAATATCTCTCGTTGGTGCCAATCTTCGCAGCAAAGATAAATACTGCATTTACTAGGCAAATTGTCACGGCCCGCACGGCCGATCTCTTGGCTGTATCCTTCCAAGCTGCGTGGAAAATCGTAATGAACGATGTTTCTGATGTCCGCTTTATCGATGCCCATTCCAAATGCAATTGTCGCAACAATCTAAAGAATTAGAAACTATGATACTAGAATTGAGGGAGTCCTCATACAGTTATGTTCTTTTCGGTCATGAACTTCTCCTGGGTGTATAGTCGCTCCTCCGCCTTCATTCCTGCATGATATGCTAAACTGAAAATTCCATCTCCCCTCAACTCATCCGAGACATCTATTGTTTGCTATTTGAAAGATCAGTGGATGTTTCAAGACGGAGTTAAAGCCTTTACTAGAGGCCATACCTGCTGAGTGGTCACATAGACGATTGATGAGCCAGGATTGTTTATCAGGAATGTTTTGAGTTTGGGCATTTTGTCTTCATTTTTAGGAAATGACTCGGCTAACAGCTCAAGGCTGTTTGGATTTTGTTAGTTTCAATCAAAGGATCAAAAACTCAAGAGTAAAACACACTTTTCCCTATAGGTGGTGGTTCTAAATAATCCATCTTCCGGTATATCAAAACTTGCCAAAATATCTGCAGCAACACGCGGTGTAGCCTTAATATCCTTTGTGGTCAGCAAACCAAACCAAAGATCAATATCGCAAGCTAGATAGCAAGAGTGAATTTATAACGGACTGTGGCAGTCAAACATAGGACCCTCTCTGCACAAATCTCTTTGATAAATCGCGCAACTATGAAGCGGATAAGTAGTTAAGCTAATAATCTTGGATGAATTTTCAGAACCTTTGAGGTAGTCAGGTCGGAAAGCATGACCCCATTCGGAGATACAATGCGCTTCGTCAACAGCAATAAGCCGAATACGGAGGGACTTAAGCGTGGCCACGAAACCTTCGTTGTTGAGTCTCTCCGGAGCACAGTAGCTATGATATGTTTTGTGAGCAGAGATATAGGCAGGATTGAAGAGTTGTACAGACCAACTTACAGGATCTTCAATTCACCACTTCGAAGGAGCTCATAGGTATCTAGGACAGCACCCCGGGGTTGTGAAGAATCGATAGAAGCTGCTTTTACACCCCTTGCTCTCAGAGCATCAACCTGATCCTATTGTATAACGTCAGCGTTGCGTCCCTCAGCCATTGATACGTGGATTTGGCCAATGGTAGGCTAGAAAACATCCCGAGATGTCAAGTAACAAACCTTCATCAGCGCAATCAACGGGCAAATCACTACCGTCAAGCCATGTGTTGTTCTACCCCCTTGATTTTCCTCATAATCATCAAGTGCTAGAGCTGGGACTTGATACACAAGGCTCTTCCCACCTCCGGTTGGAAACACAACGACAGCGCTCCCTCCGGCAATCAGTCGTGAAATTGCCGCTTCTTGCTTTAATCGAAATGCAGGGTATCCCCAGATTCCCTGAAGGACCTTTCTTGCAAGTTGAGATGTGGTTGGGTATGTTTGTTTGGACCTTTTAGGGGGTGGAA
The DNA here is from genome assembly GCA_024713875.1 of Morchella sp. 2016-57. Taxonomy (NCBI): domain Eukaryota; kingdom Fungi; phylum Ascomycota; class Pezizomycetes; order Pezizales; family Morchellaceae; genus Morchella; species Morchella sp. 2016-57. Next base: position 1,353,766 of record JAMGZE010000019.1, read on the forward strand.
CTTCATCAAGCTCAGGCTCAATAGGGCGTTTTTTGTGAGCAGCTAGGTTGCCTTCAATAGTTGATACAAGTTTGATCATATCTGCTTCGTCGTCGCTGGAGAAACTAAAATCTTCACTGCCTGTGCTTGTCATTTTAGCAGAAATATAGATGCGTGTGGCCAGAGTTGATGAAAGTTATGATTTGGTGATTAATGTATATACATATAGTAAACACTACGCGCTGCAAGGATCTAGATAATGGGCGGTAAGGCGCTACTAACAGTGTCCCCGGTTCGCTACCGGTTACACAGGAGGTTAAAATTCCCATATTTGGTCTTGAATACGCCCCTTAATCTCCCTCACTCTGGCTTGGCCATTGGGGGGGACTTCGATATCTTGCCTGACGGTGTGGAGCATTGATCAGGCCATATTCGTGAACGAGAGCGCGGCTATAGGTTAGCGCGCTTTGGCATCTTGGCGGCTGGGTTTGCGCGTGGTTTCCTTGGCAGGAGTGTTTCGTTTCGTTTCGTTTCATCAATACATCATCAGCTCGTTCACATTCATTAGTTCAAGGAATAGTTTAGTTCTATTGAACTAAGTGAACCGTGACCATCAAAACCTTTACCTCCTATCCTAACCAATCAAAACCCCTATTTTCCGTACACAAGCCTACAACGGGCCCCCTACCCTAGCTCATGCGGCAGCCAAGACTCCAGTTAGACCACGATGTTCTTCACTTGGCTGGTCAATATGCAATATCCCTCTTGTTTATAGAAATAACGTATTAGACCAGGTACATACATGTACTATATCAGACCTAGAACAGTGTCAGTCCCACATGAGTTTGTACGGCGATCTCTGCTGTCGAAGCTATTCCCCACTACCTCTTGCATGAGAACAGTTTCATGTATATTAGCTACTTTCTATTATGGTGTTTAACTTGCTGGGTCTTGTTTTTCATGTCTTGTCCACCTAGATACCCTTAGCCGGCAATACAATTTATAAATATATGGTATATACCCCCAAACCTTGGGAGTTGTTTCATCCAGTACACCGACACGGATCAAATACCGGTCACACAAGACGTTGGAGTTACGTTGCCCTATTTGGTTAATTATCCTGGAAAAGGCAAATTCGACGTCTTGTGTGACTGGCCGTCAAGACGAATTAATGCGGTAATGCCCATGGATCTTCTGCTACCCCGTACGAAATCCTTAGAATCTTGGCAATCCGGCATATCGAGTTGCGACTGTACATACCGATTTTACTACTTATTATGTACCCCTCACTCCAGACCCCGCAATCAACTTATGGCCAAACGCCGGGGGCTATAATTGATGATGATGCATGAGATAAATCAAATTATTTTTACCCGCACAATTCACGGACATCTTTTCGAGGTGCCACAAGAACCTAAAAATCACGCCAGGTCCGGATTTTGTAGTACAAGATACAACAAAAATAACCTTAAGCTTGTGAGATATTTGGCCTTGTAAGGAAGTCCGGTATAGTAAGCTTAAAGAAAACCTATACTTTGAGAATAACAACTCACAATTACTGATGTAAACAAAAAAAAAACAATAACAGCCTAAAGAGGAGCACTATGCGAGTGATAAGGTATGATCAAACATCAAAACAAGAAACTAGGATAGATTCTTCTTTTCCCGCTTTCACTTCACATTTTATATGCCAGGAAGGTATTTACCATATCCTAGGCACTTGGTGGTCTCAACCTTGGCACCAAACCCCCAAAAACATACTTCGGATCCCACTCTTCTTTCAATGCCTTCAACCTCTCCACCCTTCCTTCATCTCCATATGTTTCTCCAATGCTCTCATCGCCTCTATTGAAATTCACATAAGCTGCGACTTTGTGACCATGCCCAAAATTTTCGTGTTGAAGTATCTTCCGGACCTCATTCCCGAACCTTATAGCAGCCGGTTCAGTTCTTGGGCAATCGTACCAGACAAGCGGGAATCTAGTAGGATAGCTCATTTTTAGAACACTTCTTAAAAAAATAATAAGACAGAGATTGGCGGAAACTTACGCCCACAAATTAACACTCCTATGCGGGAACGCTGTGTCATCCGTCTTCCCCAACTCCCGTGTCTTTTCCATCGAAAGCATCTCAACGAGAACTATGCTCCGGAAAGCGTCGGGGTGCGCTGTTACGAATTCGGAATATTTATTCCAGATAATGTGCAACCCTTGGGGACACAGCTTCTGCACACCCACCCCGAACTGGGCTTTGAACCCTCCAACCTCCTGTTGTGGGTCTTGCAGAGTGTTTATGTGGTTGTATGGGGTGCGCTCTGGCTGCACTTCGAGTGGGGGGGCGAGGGGATGCAATGGGACCAGAGAAAGAAGGCGCTCGAAGTGTATTTCGGCGGAGGAAGTGGGGCCGAAGTAGTGGAGGACCGTCATGCAAAGTGGTGTAACCTGGCGCTTGTCAATATCAAATGTGGAGAGTGGGGGGAACAAGACAAGTAGTGGATCAGGTAACGATTACCTTAGAGCTTTCCTGTATACTCACAAACCCAAAGTATACTGCCGCCTCCGCTTTTTGGAGGTCCAACTCATTCAGACGTCCCACCAAATCCTCGAGCTGCTCCCCACCCCACATCAATGTCTTCTCCCAGATACTTCCATCGTCGCTACCCAACGTAGTTAAAGGATACGTGCGAAGCGTAAGTTCAAGCACTAGTCCAAACCTCACCCCCGCCCCCCTCAGTGCCCAGAATAGCTCTGGATTCTTCTTCTTTGACACCTCGATTAGCTCCCCCGCAGCTGTGACTACCCGAGCACTCAAGAGGTTATCGCTTATGAGCCCGTGGAGGCCTTGAAGGGGCCCTAAACCGCCGCCGAGACAGGAGCCAGATACCCCGACCTTGTTGCAGGCACCGGAAACTATAGGCACTAAGATTAGCCCACATTTGGATATAAAGGGTACGACATTACATACCGACACATCGCCCTTCTGCATATACGGCGGCGATTAAGTCTCCCGTCACCACACCGGTTTGAATGGTAACACTTTCTTCGTGGACTGTGATATTCCTGAAGTTGCAGAGGTCGATAATTACACCCTCTTTCCCAATTGTGCAGAAGTTGCTATGACCACCCGCTTTGACGACGAATGGAATTGAGTTTGAGCTTGCCCAGAGAACCTAATACCTGATAAGTGCTGGCCTCCGGTATGATTTGGTAGTTTACTTACAGTTTCCACTGCGTCGCCGGCGGTGTAAATCTTGATGACCGCGGAAGGCACACACTTGTTGGAGTCGGACCAGGAACTGAAGACCTCAGAGAAAATTCTGTCGTCGGTGATGGTATGAATCTGGGCCTTTGAGCTGAGCCTTGGCCCTAGAGTCTCCAGGATATCTTCAAGAGGTGTCTTTGGGATCGCCATCATAAGCTATTCAATCACAGAATCGCAATACCCGAACATTGGAGGGCACTCTGAATATCTTATATCTAGTACTAATTCTTGACATAGCTCAATATACTCTTGCCAAGGGCCTCCGGAAGCGGACATGGCTAAGTCTTTGTTGTTACGAGTCCGGAGTCGACGGCCTTTGTCCACAGTACAGCCATGTGTAATTCCAGATCAAGAAGCTGCTCTTGGTTGATTTGTCAGTTTCGCTGCAAAAGGATATTATTCTACATTATCTATGAATCTTTTGATTTGAGGCTGATTTTGACTTCCTTACCGCAGTAAGCTTAGATGGTTGTTTTGCCTTGCATATATTTATAATTTATAGTTTATACCCTCAAGCTCCAGCGAATATTTGAATTAATAGCTAGATACTGAAAATCTCCTGATATGATTAGGAACCTTCAAATAGCACCAACTATTGATATGCGGCAGGATTCTTTGGAATGCAATTAGTAAATGACATTCTCGCCAAGCCCCCCTTGAACCAATCAGAACCTGTATGCACGAACGAAATGACATCGACAGACCTTTTCTAGTAGTCAGTGGCTGGCTAGCGAGTCCGTTTCTTCTATGGGGTAGTGCAGAGATAGAGATGATCGAGCGGAGAGAATATGGCGGACATAATTCTGTCGATACTGAGTATAGAACTCAGCGCTGAAACTTACCGAGTATGATGTAGGTTTCCCTCGCCTCTCCCTTGACCTCAGTTTTCAAGCGAAGGCGCAGGTACACTTTCGCGACCTTAGAGCCCCGACCAAAACAAAAACCCCCCAAGACAATTATCTAGCCAAAAAATTATTGTTTCACCAATTAATAGAGAGATATATGTCCAAGCACCCCCAATCTAATCCAACTCCCGCAAATAAATATAAACAGCAAATTAAAAACACTCCCTGTTTCCTAGGCCGCCCTGATACGACAAGCTCAAATGAAAAAGCCCAGTAGATGTGCTCTTTAACTATTAGATGAGTATATGTAATCACTGTATAGTTTTTTCAAAGACTTGATATGGTGCGAGAGGGGTAGAGGGCGACCTTGACAACCCTATACACACCAATTCTTCCATTGGCACTGGGAAGCACACATTGAAGAGCCATGCCATCAGAGCCAATAAGACATTACACTCAATTGGTGTGAACAGAGTTGACAACGTCGCCCCCGCCTTCTCGCACAATATATCTTGCACTACGGGGGACACCTATAAAAATATCAATTTTGTCATTGTAACCATTTATCTGCTCCCTAGCTACATAGGCATCACAAGCATAGACAAGATGTCCGGACATACTGTCGGATAACATCCTAGGCCTGCAACTTCTCTGTCCAAGGGCACATAAAACCCCTTCCCCAAGGAGTAGTGGATCCACTTGATACGCAACCTTCTACATGTCCGCCCCCACTCTCCGCCCATACACGCAGCCGACCACAGGCATCACAGCAAATCACTCGAGCGCTCCCTTGGTTCTCACCCTCGATACACATACCTCTGGAAACCACATCCCTCGCAAAGCAAGCATGCACCCACAGGATAGGAAAGCCGTCAAAGCACGAGAATACTATAAACCTGCCCAGCACGGGGGGGAAAGTCACAACAGTGTGCATAACGACATGAGTGATCACCCATGATTCCTAGCTATCCAGCACCCACTACGTACCAGCAAACGTTCAATCACTTCAGCGAGAAGGGAGCCCCGGGAATAACTCTACACGGTAGCTACGGGCTCTGCAGCCGTACTCTCCAGCTTACTGCACAGAGCGAGGCTAACGATGCCTCCAGCATAACCACCCAGAGCCTCTCCACGATCTACAACGGCGGCGGGAGTGGAGCGCTGCTAGATCATCAGCCAGTTTTTCCAGAGGAGCTTACTCACCCCAACCCAGACAACAAATCCACGCCCTCCTCCCTCCTAAATGCGCAAGGCCTCATAATTTCCCCCCTCCCCCCCTCCTCACGGGCCAAATCGCAACCGAGGCCGTCATAATCGTAGTTAGAGACCGAACCTATCAATCAGCGCACACCAACTTCTCCCCCAACGGGCGCACAAACCCGCACCAAAGAGAGCAGCGCACGTCCCCGGTAAAGACAGCGGCAGCTTATCGCAAGGAAAAAACGCCAATCACCAAGCCGGTTATGCACGATCGATCTCGCCTAATCGTTTGGGCTCGCGTTGACACTTGCGCCTACTGGATGTTTGTTAGTGTCGTCGATGCCAAGAATGCAACGGGGCGGGGGTGGCTTTACCTATGCAACGTTGGGTGGTCGCGAGAGCTGTGTACTCTAGCTAGAGGAGGGCACACGAGAGGATGAAGAAAAGAGAGGAAGAGAGAGTATTGAGTAGGGGCGGGGGGATAGAGGTCTGTGGTTAGCGATTCTGTCGGACGCGCTTCAAGATGGAGGAGGAGAGGAAGGGGAGTAGAGTGAGGGTGTTGATGAAAGGAATCAAATTCACCACCTGCACGCATCACCACAGCTAATTCTACACAACTAGATGCCCCGCAAATGAAAGAAGCAATTGCGAAAACAAAAGGAAAAAAAAAAAAAAACACCATGTAGAACTGGGCAGCAAACCGTATGGACGGATGAATGGATGGATGAATTGATTTAAATTATTATCTCGGGTTGAGTAAATACCATCTAGCACCACCAGCTTCTACCGTTTGCTGGGGTTGGTTCGTTCGTCGAGAGCTCTCGCTCGCCCGCCAGCCGAATGGAAAAAGGGAGAATGACAAGGAGTTCCTCGCCAATTGGATGAATGAATGAACGAGTGAATGAGATGCGTCTCTAAATCACCACCAATCATGCCACCCCCGTAGGATACGATACGCCCTTGACCGATTGGCCTGCCGCCATGTACCTCCCCTCCCCACCCACTCTCCCCCGGTCCGCCTCCTCATTACATATGTCCCCGTCCATGTTCACATCCCTCATCGTCCGATCCCTTCCAATATCGTCCCATAAGAAAGCCACAAAGGAAAAAGAAAAAGGAAAAAAAGAAAAAAAAGCAATACACATCGCACCGCCTAAAAAAATCTTACATAAACACATCACACCATCCCCACCACCACCCCCTCACCACCCACCACTACCGTCGTCTATTTGCCCGCCTGGAAAGCGGCCTCGGCCTGCATCTTCTTCCGCGCCGCGAGCTTCCTATGTAGCATGAGGCAAATGACCAATATGACGAGAACGGCAATGATGCAGAACACGACCATGACTCCACGGTTCTGTGATGGCCAGTTGTCGCGCTTCATGAGGGCTGAGTAGTGGGCTTCGAGGGCAGGCATTTTGGATGGATTTGTCTGGTTTTTGGCTTATTGGGTGTGGTTTTTTCTTTTTTTGAGAGAGAGAGAGAAGATGTGGTTTCTTTCTTGAGGGCGAGAAAATGAGTGTTAGCGGCGGAGGAATGAGGGGGTTATAAAGGTGAGTTTTGTTGGAGAGGACAGATCAAATCACTCATGTGGTGAGGTAACGAGGAGGGGGAGTTAAGCGCTTGTGTACACACCTAGACTTTGATAATTGTCACAACCGTGTTTGTCTTGTCTCGGTAAACGTGTGAGGTTTGTAGATCGGAGGAGGACGATGACAATCAACAACGACTCTACTCAATCGATCGAATGCAGCAAATAAATGGCACGCGATGAACAGCAATTGGCGGAGATGGAAGGAATTGAGTAAGGTAGAGTGGGACAGAGAGAGAGGGAGAAAATGAGAAATCAGGAGGGCGGAGGAGGGGGGATAAAGAAGGCAGAATTCTTGACGGTTCCTCAATATACTCTAGAGCTATGTACCGTCTATCTGCCCTTCTCATTTAATTCCTTACCCCCGCTCCCTGATCATTATGGTCTGGTGCCTCAAGGCTCTGAGGGATTTTGTGGGTTCACCGTCGGGGAGGGGACGGGGGCCCACTGTTGGCCGGTTTAGTTGGTTGGTCACAAAATCCCTCCGCATCTTTTCTCCTTCAGGGGAAAAGAGTGGATATTGGTGTTAGATAATCGTAGTGTGCTTCATTAGGCACAATCTACACCAATATGGATACCAGTGGGTGGGGGGGTGCATCGGGAATATTGATATTAAATTCAAAATTCACGAATAGGGAGATTGGGGCGACCGCAAAAGATCGAGAGCCACATTCCCCTCATGTCTCTCTCTCTCTCCTCAGTTGTCAGCCATGTGTGTTGTGCAGGTTCTTTGTGTTCATGTTAAGACATGGGGGAGGGACATGTGCAGAACTGACCATGTGGAGATTGCTAGTGAGACATATGATGAATGCCGAGACTTCCGTAAAGAGACACTACACCAATGACCAGTGCGCACGAAGGCGTCTGCTAAGCTTTTGAGGAAACTCTTGGCGAGTCCCCTCTCCATAGCAGCTGCAACCAATTGACAGGTTCGACATCGATTTGATGAAACCCCATCTCTACGGGTTACATATCACACCATCGATTCTGAACAATCATGTAGCCTGCTGTTTGATAACATAAAAGAAACAGTCCCCCCGCGTGGCCTCAAGACCTTTCCCCCCCCAAGAGCGTATCCTATTAAAGTATTTGAGACTTTCTTTTATTTTTCTTCCCCCACGACGGTAGTCGGTATTGTTCGTTGCTATCCAAGGATGATTACTATCCCCGGAATTCGGCTTCAAATTGATCTCACCTAACCCTGACACTCCTTCTTAGGACTTTCTTTTCCCCCTCCCTCTCATGTCGGCAATGGCGGAACCCGCCTTACTACCGTACGAATATTTTGCGCGAATACCACGACCGCTGAAACCTCAAATTTCCGGATGGGCCTTGGAGGAAAGCAAAAAAGAAAATGGACGCGATTGCGGGAATAATGCCGGAAGAGAGAGGCAAAAAAAAATTGCCTTTCGCTTCCGATAGATGGATACCGGCTAGCTACTTAGTTCCGTCAGTAAATAATAAGTGTATGGGGATTGACAGCAACAGTGCGCAACGATGTCTAAGCGTGTAGATACAGCATGTACGTTAATCTTGGTGCCTAAAGATAAGGATAAGTATGAAGTGGACGCATCACTGTGTAGATATCATCCGACTTTTGGGCGCTTACTCCTCTGTCGCATTAAAATCTACCAGCTCACCGGCCTATCCCTCCATCTATCCATCTGGCCGTTACAAAAGGTACCGACCAAAATGAAAGAAAGGAAAGAAAGAAAAAAAAAAGAGATGGCTGCGCGATATATTATCCCATGCTCGGCCAGGGAAGGAAAAAAAAACGAATAAATGATGGAAAACAAAACCGGGTTCAGGACGCCAAGTGAGGACAGACATGAGGGAATAATCCCGGTTCGGCCCGCACGGCATATACCAGCCACGGTTTGTTGTCATGTTGTTGCCCGACAAGGGTCTGCCCTGTTCTGTTCTGTGTTCCCCAGAGGGTTGGTTGAGGATGTGAGGCTCTAGAGTGAGATAAGCGCGGAATCGTCGGCGAGTTGGGTTGGAGTTTCTTGTTTTTTTTGACTGGTTCCTTCCTCAAGCGTGAGTTAGAGTAGTCTTTAGTGTGGAGGGCGGAGAAGCTTGAGTTGGCAGGCACATTACCCTAGAATCTAGATCCGAATGCAGCATGTGGGACCTGCATCAATATATGTAGTCGCTCATGAATGATCACTCGAGTCCCGAGGGAACGAGAAGTCGTCAAATCAACCTATCACAGGCCGAGGTAAAGGCCGCTATACTAGGTTTGAAGGTTTCACGGGCCCTCGCACTATTCGGTGCATGTAATATCGGCACATGCTGTCGAGAGCGAAGGTCTCGATTTGATAAATCACCCCCCAAACCGCAAACAATGCATCTTGGTCGATCTAATGAAGCTTTAAAGAATGGGGGTTTCAGGGTTCGCTGATCTCGGCTCTGCCTGGAGGGGTGACAGCGTTGCAACCCCATCGACTTTATTCTGGATGGTACGCATCTATTGGGATCAGACCTTCGAGTACATACATGGTACTTGATTTGTGGGGCATGCTGGTTGCGAACTCATTGATCGGTGCAGTACTAGTAGAGGGTCTGCCGGATCCCAATCGTGTCTAGGATCATGGTCAGGCCCTTGATTCCGAATTTTCAACCCTTCACGTCTGCATAACAAAAGTCTCCGATTCCTAACGAAGGAAGTCCCAGATGGTGTCTTCACTTGCACACTGCGTCACCCGCAAAACTCGAGTGATAATCCATGCCCGGCATCCCACGCCACGGTTCCATGGCTCAGTTGGTTAGCGCGTGGTGCTAATATTGTGCCCCCTCACCAGGGGTAACATGTTAACGCCAAGGTCGAGGGTTCGACCCCCTCTGGAACCATCTCAACATCGTTTCCTTTTGCTGTCTCCGGACAACTTTTTGCTGGCATCAGAGTTCTGTTTTTTTGCCGGTGTGCGCGCGCCGTGGTGTTGGAGTAGGTATACGGATTCCCGTAAGAATAGAGTATTGGTGACAGCAGTGATCCCCCTCCAATGCCGGTTTGGTTCGGTGTTCGTCACAATTCTGTAGTCGTTTTTTGCATCCTGGGGTTGGGGGTGCTGCGCGCGCAGTAGCAGAGAAGAGAGGAGCCAGTAGTGAGCGCGCATGACTGGTAAGAAAAGCAAATAGCAGCTAGCCAGCAAAGAAAAACACGGTGAGAAGAGTACCTATCTAGCTAGCTAGACCCCACTCAATAAATCAACCAGCCACTCAAGCAAACAGGGCCACTGCGCGCCGCTTTTTTTTTTTTGTTTACATCATTAATCGTATCCAGCCTAATCACTGCGCGCCGCGGGGAGGGGGAGGAAAGGCTAGCTACGAACCCTCTAGTCGCCGTGGTGGTGGTGGTGGTAGTGGTGGTTAGTAAGTATACGGCCGGCGGTAGCGTATGGAACCTGACTTCCGACAGTAACGGGGGGTACGGTGCGCAGAGGGTCGCTGATTGGGGTGGTGGGTTTGATCGGCTTTCTTCGTGGGCTTTATGGGTTTGGCGGTATGGTTTGGTTTGGGATGTTAGAGGCAAGTAGGGGGCGCATGGTTGCGGAGATGGGGACTGGGGTGTGGCGGTATGTGTGTTCTGCTTCAGGTGGCGTCATGGGGTATCACTCGCTGGTCACGTGTATGTACCCAGGGTGTTGGAAAGTGATGCATATTCTGACTTAACAACGCCTAAATACACCCAAATACACCAACTGAAAATACTTTCTAGGTGGAGTTTCGAGTATATATTCCCTCTAGTATTACCTGGAATGTATCTAGAGATGTCTGGATACTAGATGTTTGCTTTATAGGGAAGAAGTCACTTCAAGGTAGTAAAAATGAGTGGTAAAGGTAACAGAAAAGAATTGATAACAGACTCTTTTTTTAGTTCCTGGTCACAATATGTATCTCAATGCTCATATTAACCTGGAAATAATCACATGTGGTATGTAACCCTCTGGTGGTTGATAAATTATCAAATGTGCATCACTTTCCGACACCCTGAGTACATCCTCACAAATGTAGAACCTACTCTACTAACTCCATCTCTACAAATACAAGGCTGAACCCAGAACCGCCGCACGCACCGCCTACGGAGGGTAGAGCGAGAAAGCGCATACACTGGATTTATTTGTTCTTGAAAGGTAACTGAAAGGAAAAAAACTCGCGGCACGGTATTGAAGAGGTAGCACGTACAGATTTGACGATTGAGGAGGTTGTTAGATATGTTTTGACTAGGGCGGGCGCATCTCGAATGAGACCCTCCTGCGCTTCTTCTGCTCTCTCTCGTCGTCGGTGCGGTGCCGCTTCTTGAGCTCTTGGTCTTCGGCATCCCCCCAGCTTGTTCTTCTTTCCATCCCCCCACAGCCTCCCACATCCCCCCACTCGTCCTACTACTACTACCCCCATCCACCTCCTCCTACTCCTTCTCCTCCTCATCACTCATCGCCACCCCCGCCGCAGCAACACACGCCGTGCAGCCGCGGCGTGCTGGGAGTCGCGCCGAAGCAGCGGCCGGCGCTTGCGGCAGACGCGGCCCATGCGGTGCGCCGTGCGGATGCAGGCTATAGTGGTTGCGGTCGTGGCGGCAGGCGGGCTTGCGGGTTCTGGCCATGGTGGGGGGGAGGTATACGGCGGCTTGGGTACTTGTAGGTGGGTATATTAACTAGCTGATATCATCCTGGCCAGCCTGGTATGGTGCAGCAGGTAGAGTACAACTACATGCACTTACCTGTACTATGTACGATGTACGTACGCACCATCCAACGGGCGTCCGTGTCTGTCGGTCGGTCTGTATCAATATAGCAGAACATGTATTGGTATTTATGTCTGATCTGCACGCGCAGCCGCCCCCGGCCCCTTGAATCCTCATCTTGGCGTTAATTCGGTCTCGGTCATGGGGTGTCACTCGGTGGTGGTTTGCGTAGTTTGTTTATTATTCGTTTGTTTGTTTGTTGGTTCGTTTGTTGCGTGTGTGCAGTTTGGTGTTGGGGGCGGGTGTATCGTATCGTAACAGTCGATATTTTCTTCTTTTTCTTTTTCCTCTCAGAGGTTCGTCGGGCTCCTCTCGGTACAGAGGGACGTTGAAGAGATGCTTAGTCTTTTTCTTTAGCAGTGTGTAGTCAGTATTGGGTCTGTGGTTGTTGGTGTCTCCGTACTACGACCGAGGGGATGGAGAGAGTCTACTGTGGAGAGAATATGGATGTGGGTAGGGTAAAGAGAGTTAACGGCAGTGTGGTGTTTTGGTAGTTATATGATGGCTGTTGAACCGATGCCCGCACATATAAGTACAGTCTTCAGCCGATATCTACATGTATTATTATATAAATCTCCATCTACACTCTACTCATGATTAAATGCTAAGATAAACTACATGTAGAAGCCGTGCCTACCACCCCGTCCCGTGCATCCCACGACCCCCCCAAACCTGGCCAGCAGCACCCCATGGCCCGCCCCTGCCCGCCCTCAAACCCAAAGCGGGCGCACAACCCCCGCCCCAACCAACGACTAAGCGGGCACAAACCCACACCACCCCGGGGACCCTCACCCCGCAACACATCCCACCACAACACAACCTTCCCCCCGCCCAACCACCACAAAAAACAAAAAACAAAAACAACAACAACAACAGAAAAAAAAAGATGAGCACCTGCCACCACATCTGCACAAAGTTCGCCTGCGGCCACAAGCTGCTCACGCACCCCGACGACCCGCCGTGCCTGCGCACGCCGCGCGAGCACGCCGACACGCTCTCGTTCTTCCGCCCGAAGAGGGCGGGCGGCGTGTGTCCGGCGTGTCGGCGCGGGCGGAAGGTGGCTGCTGCGCCCGCGGGGAGGGAGGTTCTTGGGTGGGGTGGGGATGGGGGGGTGGGGAGGGGGTGATGGTGGTGGTGTGGGTTTGTGCTTCTCGTTCTTGATGGTGGGGTGCACGTGGGGCTAATTCGTAGACAGATATCGTGGAGTGGTTTCGTGTCTTGGGGCTGTAATCGTTCGCCGGCAGCTGGATGGTAGATACCCCGACAGCTAAAAATGAAAACTACTTTCTCTCTCTCTCTCTCTTTGTACCCAGAATTCGGCTGTACGCATGTATCAATCTTCCTCGTACCGCATGAACTATGAAACAATCTTGATTCTGAAACCGACGTGATATGACATGATCGAGCAGTGACCAAGCGATGAACAGTCTGTTAATGGCTCCAATGGCCAGACAAAAAAACCATCCCCACCATCAGCCACAAGACCAGTGAAATAGTACTCCGCAATTTGTGTGTGCAACACATACAACCCCGGGAGTACCTTTTTTTTTTTTTTTTTTTTTTTAAATCAAGCTAGTTTATTTCTGGGCTAAAACTAATTGCGTGCAGTCAAAGACTATGGCATAAAAACCCTTCCCCTAACAAAAACAAACAAACATCCCCAAAAAAACAAAAATCAAAATTCCAAGAAAAACAAAAGAAAAATTCCTTGCGTTGTATAGGAGAAATAAAAACACTAAGTATAACACGGGGGGGAGGGAGAAGGATAACAAGTTCATTATATAAGCTTCTCGGTATCGCTCCCCTGGCTTAATACAGCCAAGTACCTGATATCAGGATTTTTAGAAGTGCGGTGGCGATTGGTGGTGTGGTTCGGTGGTGAGGTGGGGAATGGTTTATTAGGCCGTTTCCATTGGGGTGAAAATACTGGCTGCTGGTGAGAGCACCGCAGGTGGAGGGGGGGGTGCGGACAAATTGGAGGGCTTGATGAGGGCTAGTCTGGTGGGACAGGCCGGGTTGAAGGCGCGGTGTGGACCATTACAGTTGACACACTTGGCCGGGGAGACTTCACAGTTCTCCATGGGCCATTTGGCTCCTGGGCATGAGAGGACAGGGCAGCGGTGGTCGTTGAGGTCGTGTTTGAGGGTGCAGATTGCGCAAGCGGTCTCGTTCTTGCAGAGGGGGGTGGGGTGTCCGAACTGGCAGCAGTTGCGGCATTGGGTTTTCTGGGTGGCCGGGATCATGGTAGAGCAGCGGCGGGGGCGGGAGAAGAGGCGAACGGTGGAGTTAAACTTTGGGGCATCATCGGCCGAGACCGTGATGACAACCGAGGAGGTAGCTTTGGCGTTGCGGGTGGTGGTGTTGGGGTTCAGGAATCTGATCGGATGAGGCAGACGTGGCGAGTTGATGCATGGGGATGATTCGCAAGATTTGCGCTTTGTCTTGGAAAGAGGGGATGCCATGGATGGCAACGTCGACGTCGGTGGGGGCGGGGCGGAAGGTGGTGAGGGGGTTGTCGGGGGATTTAATGGCGGCATTCACAATGCCGGTGAAAGCCTCGAAGTAGGGTGCGTAGGTGGTGGTGGGGACTGTGGGCATCAGCAAGACTTTATTTGTCTCCTGATGTCTCCTGAGCCTCAGGATACTCAAAAAATATCCAGGAGTCTCAGGAGACTCTCAGGAGACCCAGGAGAGAGTTGGGAGACTGCATACACAAGTAGTGGTTTGCTGATGGGGGGGGCCAGTATCGAGACTGTGCCGCGTTGGTTGATGGAAACGGAGAGAGAGGTGACTGGGGCTTTCTGGTTGTTGCGTTCTAGGAATTGGCCCAGGATGACAGGGATGGTGACGGTGAGCTTTTCAGCTTCGGGGATGGGGGTTGGGGTAGTGCGTGTGGCAAAGAACCGGCGACGTGCAGTCGGGAGGGCCTTCTCCTTCTGGGCAGTAGTGCCAGTGGCCTTCCTATTCTGGGCAGTCTTGGTCTTGGCTGCGTTCTGTTGGGGTGGTGGTGGTGCGCTGGCTGCCGCAGCTGACGCGTACGACTTCTTGGCTTTCTTGGCCTGCTTTGGTTGGTTGTTGGGGTTGCTGGGAGGGGGTGGGGCGGGGGCTGGTTGCCTGATGACAATTGGAGCCGGAGGAGGGAGGGGTTTGGGGACGGCCTTAGCCAAGTCCTCCGTGGAAGGGAGTGACTCGACTTTTTTCTGGAGGGCGTCCAGTTGTCTGGTGATGGGGAGGAAGTTGTAGTTCCAGCGGTCTTCGCGCATTGTACGGAGGGCTTTGATATCGGTATTGAGGTGCTCGATGGAGGTTTTCAAGGATAGCGAAAGTTGGGCGACTTGGGAGATCACGCCAGCCAGGAGGGTGACAGTGAGTTTGTGTGCGTCGTTTGAGTTGGACTGGAGAAGAATTCTCTCAGTTTCAAAGACCGATGCGGAGTGTTGATGAATGGGAGATGGCCTGCGATCGATAAGGGAGGTGGAGGTGCTATAGCCTCTTGTAGGGGGGGGCTATTGAAGTGTGACATTTTGAAGTTAAAGTTTTTAAAGAGTTTTGGTGGGGTGGTGATAGTTGCCACGCCAAGCTTGGTGGTTGATTTCAAAAATCAGGGAGGAAGAGGGGAAGAAGGATGACCCCGGGAGTACCTATGTACATGTATCTATACACCCCGCCCCACCCCGCCCCAACTTGGCCTGGCCTGGCCTGACCCCCCAAGTCCTATGAAGTATCTGACCTCGGCCGTGGGGAGCGCGGTGGGCGTGGGTACGAGGTCGCAACTGATAGCTACATATCATATTAGAAAACCTAACCCTACAGCCCTAAAGTCCGGACAAACCACATCTTCTGTTATGTACTGGATTACATCCGTTTTGAAGGTTTCTGTAATATGATTGATTGGTCGGGCACGACTAGGGTATTTGACTACCCAGAAGGTTCCATAATTAACATAGAGAAAGAATGCGGAGAGGCCCCCTGGGCTAAGAAAAATAATTAAATGATAAAAAAAGCCGGCAACAAAAGACTTACGTGATGAGTATCATCCCTCAAGAGCGTCGCTACCATATTGGGCATTCTCATCACTGCTCCCACCAGGATTTGAACCTGTCGTGGTCATATGACGAAGCCCAGTGTATTACCACTAGGCCACGCCACGATGCTTTTGACTGTGTTGTTGTAGTTTATGAGCGGAAAGATCCTTTCCTTGGCAACGCATCAAAACCTGTGAACTGAATTGCATCACAGGGAAATGAAAGGTCAAACTGGCGGGAATTGGGGGAAGGGGCGGAGGGGGCGCCGAAGGCCCCCATAGCTACATTTAGAGTACATGTACCTCTACCATAGAGAGAGCTAGGGGATTAAAGCTTGCACAACTCGTGGTCGCGAGGTGGTAACCCCTAGTAACATAAGTACTTATACGTGACCTGTGTGTTTTCGGGGCCGGCGTTATTCCCTGGCTATATGTACTCCTTTCCTTCCTGACAGCGATAATGCCCTAGGCTGTTCTCGTCGTGGTGGTTATGTTAGGTGTATACACTTCCTACAAGTCCCTTAGTCTCATTACAACTAGCTAGCTGCCCCGTATAGTACTGATGGCCACCGGCAGATCCGGGCGGCATGTGAATCGATAGAATGGGGATGTTTTTAAACCAAGGCCGCACCCCGGGGCAATTCACAGCATGCAGATTCCTTCGTCTTTCAGTTGCAGTGCTTGCCCCCTACACGTAGTAGAGGAATTGACTCTCCATTGAGAGAAAACGAGATCTATCAGTAAAGTTATACTCGATTTGCTTTTTCGTGGGGTTTTTATTGATTTGTGTGTCCACCCTTCTGGTATATAGGAATACATGTACCCGGCCCATAGAGTACAAATCTTCACAATTAATCGTTCCTTGTTTGGGGTGCCCCCCCTCCCCTCCCCCAGTTTGGGTACGTACCTGTACCTACTAACACGTAGGTTCAAAGATCTTGCTCGGCGGAGCAATTGGACGACACCTTGTAGACAAAAACATACATATATAAACCGTTCCGGTCTCGATTCTCTACGAGGGTTTGGGGCTCACGTGCTCACAGGTTCTGGGTATCCACGGCCCCTTCTGTAAGTTTTTTTTTAAAAAACGATTGGAGTATATTATAATATTAATTCTGCGTGGCGCAAGTGTTTGGCTGCGCCTCACAACCCTTGTCCGTCGGATCTAATCTCTTGGCACATGCCCGCATGCGGGCATAGCACAGCCACAGGATACAAGACGGGTACGAGGGGCTAGCCACAGGGAAATCCGAAGGAATTCGAATAGATACCGGAGCCCGCAGAAAAAAGGTATGCACAGCTAAAGAACAGCGTCACCGCACCATCTATCGCTGGCGTATTCTCCTAGTTTCCGGTCCGGCCTTGGCGAGAAGCTGGCACGTCTGTCAGTCCGAGAGCTCTCCCTATAGCTACCTTGATGCTTGATACAGCAGAAAGGCCTGCTCCACCGAAAAGAAGGAAGAGGATGAATCGACCAACCTTTAAGACTGACAACCGCCCCCCGCCTATAAACCATGGGCCCATTTTGGTAAGCCCCTTATCCATTCGCCCTGCTCCAGAGTCGAGCTTCTCGTTCATTTACCAAACCCCGGAGTCGATCTTCTCACCGAGGTATTTAAATCCCAAGGTTGTTCCGAAAACAGCTGACGTGGCCTAGTAGGGCGATGAAGGGTCGTGTTTTTTATCTTCAAGCTTCATGATTCCTCCGGGAATGTTGTTAGCACCAGGGATCTATGCTTTGCTTTACCGGGTCCGTCTATGGTATTATATTACCGTCCATGGAATTCCGTATTAACATAGATTAGCAGAGTGATTAAACGTTGAGTTATAGACGGGACGACGTAAACCTTTCTTTGTGACAGTGAAGCGGCGAGGGTAGCTAGAGAAGCCCTGACTAGGGCCACTCTATGAACAGATATACGGAACATCTCGCGGAAGTGGTGCTGGTGCTGGTGCAGCGAATATATTCTGGCAGTGGGTGGCGCTGATGGTAGCAATAGTATCAGAGCGGGCCACAATATATATGTTGCAGACATACTGTCTGGGGAGAGTGGCGGATGCCTCACTGTAATGCATGGTAATACTCGCAGGCTCATATACATATGTGGTAGTACTGGGATGTGCTTGGAGGGGGTGGATTTTACATCCTTAGCAGATACCGCATTAGTTTGCCTCAGCGGACCGTTACACAGTACGTTGTGATTTCCTTATTTGTGATTTTGTCTTGAAAATGCCCCCCAATCTTCTCCCATACTCACTGTAGAAGGCAGCTTCAACGTCCTGTGTCACAGTCCGCTCAGACTGACTAGTGTGGTATCCCATGTAGCAGCTTCTTTCTTGTCTAGGATGCACCACACACACACAAAAGAAGGAAAGAAAAAAACGTTATGTATGCACTGGGAATTTCCCGGGAATGATTACTTCTACATACATGCCGAGGTAGGAGTCAACCCCCTCCGATTACAAATGGAAGTTAAGGAACGGGTATCTAATCAATATCGCCAGGCCCGGGAGTGGGGAGGGAGGGGACGATCAGGATCAGCGGATAAGCTTATGCTTATCTGACTGAACCAGGGGGTCCGGGGAGAGGGACTATCTAGCTCACGGCGCCCCTCCCCCACAATTAATGGTACCAAATGCCCCGCGACTTTCATGGGACGAGTGAGAATGGATGACTGTCTGCCTACAGCTGCTAGTATCAGTATCAAAGAACGGGGGGAATTGTAATTATGGAATCCATTGACTCTATTATGCAATTCCAAGCCCCGTTGGTACGGGTAAGTATGTAAGCTATTTGAGTATACGATCCATCGTAGTTGGGTTGCACACCTGTACATGTACATGTGTATATGTAAAGAGCCGTTGGATCGAGTTTTCGGGCTTTTCATGCAGTACCCCGAGGTACTACATCCCCGGATTGGACCCGGCAGTTTGAAGTCGACAGAGTGTTCGTGCGTATGGTGGTGGTGGTGGTGGTGGTGGTGGTGGTGGTGCACCACCATGCAGGGAGTTCGGTGTGCCACATCGATCATATCATGGCAACTATGAACTTTCGCATTCTGGAATTGGTGCTATGTACCTATTTCGCAATTAGTGCAACAAAAGGTGGAGGAGCACCGATATCCCCCATGATGATGTTGATCGTTACTCGCCTGGCTTGGGGTGTGTGTCTTTAATAACGATTGGCTTGACACTAGATCACCATAAAACGGATCTCTTATTTTCTTGTGGGGTCGGAGGGAGGAGTCAGTTAATTACTGGCGACATAATAGTAGGTTACGTTAGATGAAGATGCGATTGCTGACACAAGCACGCCATCCTCCATGGTCGACAGACATGCATCGTACCAAAGGTTCCGGTGGTAGATTCGATCAACGGGCCAGCCCATGAATCTCTGATTTCCTGGTATATAATATGAACCCTGGGCTAATATGTAATTCTCCCCCATTCCGAATTGGACATGTGTTGTGTTAATTATGTAGCTCGATCGACTAGTTCTAGCTGGCTGGTGTCTATAAAATTATAAGATAACTCCCCACCATGCACCGCCATGCACCACCATGCACCACCATGCACCAACTCTCCTCTCTTTTCCTTTTCCTTCCCCTTCTTCTACACAGTTTGGTTGGGTACATGTAGTATGTACCAGTCGGATAGTTTATATGCTGTACGCATGGGTTGACCTTGTGCATTGCAGGAACACACAGGTAATGTCCCTGGTAGGCTAAACCGACCTTCGCGAAAGAGGTAGGGATTAAGGCGTGATTTTCGACCGCTAGTAGTGGTCAAAATCAACGACTCTACCCCCAAATAGAATACTTTAATTCGACCCCCCTCGTCCACGCATGGAACATCATGGCGATATACCGACATCGACAGCTCCCGGTTTTGTTCCAAACAATTATCCGCCAACTGCCTCCCGGGTGGGGGAGGGGAGGGGGGGAGGGGGGCAAGATACAAGACAGAGAGTACTAATGTCAGGCACAAAACATATCTCTCGGTAATATAATGCGAGTACATATGTACACACTTACTGCACTTGCACATATGGTGACCGTGTCCTTTTTTTTTTTTTTTTTTTTACCCTTTCCCCTTCCCCGGAGCGAGCGAGGACGACACGCACAACGTGCAGCACTCGTTCACTATATGCTCAGCAAAGCAATGAGATGCGAACAAGTCTTTCTCTCTCCCTGTCCTGTCCTTTCCTGCCCTGTCCCCAAAGCAGAGCTGGCTAGCTGCGCGGAGAGGTAAAGGCTACATGTACATGTACATGTAGCTAGGTAGCTAACTAGTTAGCTAGTTAGCTAGAGAGAGACAGAGACAGAGACAGACGGAGAGGGCCCTAGCACCATCCCTCGCATGAATGATGTGATCTTGACAGGAAGATGGAGTCATACTGTTCTGGAGAGTTGTTAATAAACATTGAGGTAAGCTCTAGTTTTAGTCCTTTTTTTTTTATTGTTATTATTCCTCATCCTTTAGCCTAACTCACGGCCAGAGAAGAACAGCCTACAACAGCAACACTAACACCAACAACATCAATAGAAACAACAACTTTGTGCTAGTTCTATTCCTGCTACTTTGGAGATTAAAAACAGCTCAGCTCGTCCGTATAACGGAAAGAACACAAAACCTGAAATATATATCCCCCCCCCCTCCTCCCATCATACCTCCCCTCCAGGAAAATTTGATGCCTGCCGCGACCCCCATCGAGACGCCCAAAGCCAAAGCCATGGCCCCGGCCCAAATCGACCATGTCGTCGTCCTAGTCCCGTACCAAGACCTCCTCACCCCGCCCAGATGGGTGACGGACAACTTCACCCTGACCCCCGGCGGCCGCCACTCTGACGGCAAGACCGAGAACAAGCTCATCGTCTTCTCGGACGGCACCTACCTCGAGCTGATCGCCTTCATCAACGACAACCCCAGCCTCCGCCGCGGCCACCCCTGGGGGAACAAGAGCTACGGCTTCATCGACTTTGCACTGACCACCCCCGCCGGCAGTAACTTTGACTACGCCGGCCTCCGCGGCCGCATCAACCAGAAGAGCGGCAGCCTCGGCATCGACTACGACCAGCCAATTGAGGGGGGGCGCAAGCGGGAGGGCGGCGACGACGGCGGCGACGGCGGTGGAGACGCCGCGGAGGTGCGCTGGAAGGTTACGTTCCCCAAGAACGTTGTTGGCGCGGGCATCCCGGGGTCCGACATCAGTCGGCGCGGGGAGATACCATTCTGGTGCCACGACCTGGCGGCCCGGAGCCTGCGCGTTGACACGAGCGCCGCGAACGTCACGCACCCGAGCGGCGTCAAGGGCATCGCGCAGTTCACGATCCTGGTGCCCGAGCGCAAGATGGACTCGTACGTGGACCTGTACTCGTCCATCATGGACAGCAAGCCCGTGCGCATGTTTGGGACGACGCGGCTGCCGCTCGAGACCCCCATCAATGTCCCGGGACTGGTCAAGCCGTGGGTGTTTGTGGAGCCGCCGACGCTGGACGTGGAGAAGAGGAGGTTGCTCGAGAGGGGGCCCGGAATCATTGAGATTGCGCTGAGGCTGGGGGAGGAGCAGGGCAGGGTCGGGCTGGGGAGGCCTTCAATCGATGAGAATGGCGTCTGGATACATTTCTTGAGGTGATTGGTGCCGGGCCGGCTCGGTTGGTATAGGTTTTTCTTTTTTGGGGGGGTTTGGGGGGGGGGGGGGAGAAATGATCATTCCCAGCTCAGTGAGTTATTATAAGTGGGGATCGATCATTGTTTTATTCGCGGAGAGAGCTAGCTTTTTGTTTTTGTAGTATTTGGATAGGGGGATTATTTCTATTTTTATGTAGGAACAGGGAAAACGGGGGGGAATTTAAGCTTAAAAAACCAATTCTTGATCTGGGATTATAACTGGTTGATCGCATCTCGGGGGTCATCAGATGAACCCTAACCCTGTGAAACTTGACTGAAGCTGAATATAACTATATTGAGAAACGCATACATGACTTACAGAACGCCCAACACAAGCAGAAAGAAGGAGATGTACATAGTGATGACAGGAGATTTCTAACCCATCCCAACCAAACCAAACAAACAAAAAAAAAGTCTACAAGCTGCATACATCATGATCTCAGCACCCGCTGATACAGCACCTGCAAAACGCCGGCGACCACCACCGTCGCCACACCAAACAGGACGCCGCGCGCAGCCCCGGCCGCCGCCGCCTTGGGCTCCTCGCTGGGTATGTAGTGGCGCGCAAAGAGGTCGTTCTGGATCCAGAGCACCTTGTTGAATGCGCGCAGCACGGCGGACTTTGTCTTGTCGTCTAGGTCTGGGTGCTCGACTACTGCGCCCAGGAGCACGTCGATCACGTAGGCTGTGGTTTACGGGTTAGTGGTTGGTGAGCATGGCAGAGGGGGGGGAGGAGGGGGGGTACCCAGGAGGAGGGCCATGTGCTGGTATTCGACGCGCAGGCCGGGCTTCTTTGCGCGGTGGGCGAAGCCGGCCACGCCGGTGTGCATGAGCGCTACTTTGTCGAGGTATTCCTACCACCACCACACCCCCGCGTCAGACCAAGACAGACAGACAGAAAGGGGGAGAAACATACCCAAGTCGAAGGCAGGTCATAGTCCATGGTGACCAGCTTGAGCAGATACCCCCTCAGGAACCCCATGCGGAACTTGATCTGCGGGTGCTCGAGGGAGAGGTCGCGCAGCGACGCGGGCGCCTCGCCCTCGTAGCCCGTCTGCCGCGGCAGGAAGGCCTGCGCGGTGATGTCGAACGAGAGCAGCTTTGTGTACACTGCGGTGAGGACGGTGGGGATGAGCGCTGTGACGGCGGGCTGCGCGGCGTGCAGCGCGGCGGCGTCGGCGGGGGTGAAGCCTATGAAGGCTTTTGCGTAGGCGGAGCGGGGGCCGAGGGTGGAGAGGGTGGTGGGGTCGATGTGCTGCATTGTGGCGGGCGGGGGGTGGTTTTGGGTTGGTGGGTGTCGTTGGGGGTGATATGGGTGGGGTGGAGAGGAGGACCACGGGTGGAGAGGAACCTTTATAAGGAATTGAAGGGCCGCCATGTAGGGCCCATTGGAGTATTTCTCCGGGCACGTCTCGTGAACTCAGTCCACAGTCAGTCAGTCAGGGACATCATACAGCCAGGGCAGTCCCATTACCATACTGTGTACTCCATGCACACGCACGTCTCCCGAAGAAGCCCGATCCGCCCAATCGCGGGGGCTGCTTTCCAAGCAAGGAAGCGAGAGTCAGCCCACTGTGGGAATGTTGTACCTAATATGTTGCTCATGTGTAGTGAAGAATTAATTCGAGCCACTTTTGTGTCCTGTCCTGGCGGTTGTGGCTGTCCGCCGGGAGAAGCCGCTCTCTATTTTTTCCCTCCTTCCTTCCCTTTCTTTTCTTTTTCCCAGCAGCACAGCATTGTGATTTCCGGACAGATCTAGCGTAGAGTAGAGTCGAGGCAGGCACGATCGGATGACGTTCCCCCCGCAAAAAAAAAAAGCGCCGCCAGACAGAACCCCGAGAGCCGAGCGCTCGAAGCTCCGCGGAGGTGTCCAGCGCCACGCTGACACCACATCGAAAGACTTTTTTCTTCCTTCCCGCCCGGGTCGGGTCGGGTTGAGTTGATTTGAAATGGGTGTTTGGTACCTGGTGTGGAAAGCGATTCTCTTTCCCCGCGGAGTGGGTGATGTGAGGCTTGCATCGCCTGAGGTTCTGGTCCGGTCGACGGGGGTGTTTAATAATCTGCTATTGTTGGCGTAGTTGCGGTGGACATGTTGCCAAGGCCTGCGCTTATTGGCTCTGCGACTTTATACGGCCGGGCAGATGAGTTGCGAAGTGCAGTA
This sequence comes from Morchella sp. 2016-57, assembly GCA_024713875.1. NCBI lineage: Eukaryota > Fungi > Ascomycota > Pezizomycetes > Pezizales > Morchellaceae > Morchella > Morchella sp. 2016-57. The sequence goes on from JAMGZE010000019.1 coordinate 1,377,241, forward strand.
GTATAGTGTGCTACCAGACCGGAGGATGTGCGGGGAGTATGTAGCTGGTGTCAGTAGTATCTACCAGATCATGATGGCCGCCGGGCCTAAGGCGCGGGTGATGTTGGTTAGGGTGGATGGCCTGAGCTGACCCACACCGACTCCAGCACAGCCGGCTGCGGTGTAGATACTCTACAAAATGTCCGTGCCGTCTACTCAGTATATATACCCAAACCCGCCCTGTCCTGCATCCTTATCTATCTAGAGTACAATGTGTACCTACGTTCTCCTCTACCCCCACGGCCAAGTAGTACCTATGTAGATGGATCATGGCCCAAGCTATCTTTACCCCCACGTACCGCATCAGAGACTACCATCTCCTGTCTCAGATCCACGATCGAGCGGAGCGCCCATCACCGCCCCGTGGTGGGAACAACATGTAGCCATACCTGCCCCCCATACAGTGCCATACTATCACAATCACACATATGTATCTCCTGCAGATGGTAACGCTGGTGCATTTGCTACATACCCCATATTCCCCCACGTGTCCGCCGGAAATCATTGCCGTTACATGCCCCCTTGCATCCAAAGAAGAAAGGAGCTTGCCACGTTCCACCCCCGCAAACAAGCACCCGCCAGAAAAGAAAACCTTAATCCAACAACGGCAAGAAAATGCAACGCTCAATAAAAAGCCACAAACAAATCATTTCCACTCCACAAGCCATTAAAAAAGAAAAGAAAGAAAAAACAAAGAACAAAGAACGCACGTATCCCGGAAACTAACAGCACACGCCCCTCACATATATTCCTTGCACTCGCCCTCGCAAAACTCCCACAGCTTCTTCCCATTCTCCTCGAGGCCGCGCTTGATGTCCGCTCTCGGCTCGCCAAACCTCCCCCACGGGATGACGTAGGCGCCGTTGTGCTCCTCCGTGACCTCGGGCGAAAGGCCGGCAAACAGCTCCGTCAGCCCGCCGTAGTACGCATCGTACGAGACGACCTTGTGCAGGAGCTGCTGCACCAGCCAGGGCGACGTACGATCGAGCTTCGACCTCAAGTTTCCGGGATTGAGCGACTACCACCACCATCGTCGTTAGCTCGGTTTCCCCAAGGCGTACTCGGAAAAGGACGACCCGACTCACCAGCGCCAGGACCCCCGTCCCCTGCAGCCTCTTTGCCATCTCCGCCGCGAGGATGATATTCGCCGCCTTGCTCTGTCCGTACCTGAGGATGCGCCCCTCCATGGGCACGATCCTCGTCTTGATGCCCGTCAGCGGCCTCTCGAAATTGATGTCGCCCCAGTTGATACCGCCGGGGTACGGCGAGCTGTTATTCGCCAGGGACGCAACCCAGACCGTGCGGACGCTGCTCTTCGGCGTGTCGGGGAGGGCCGCGGTCCTGACGAGGACCGGGGTGAGGAAGGACTGGAGGAGCCAGGGGGCGATGACGTTGGTGCCTAGCTGTATCTCGTGGCCCTGATTCGGCCGTTCCCGTCCGTGCGTCAGCGACCATGACCCAATGGGGGATGAGGGTGCGCACATGCTTATCCTTCGTGCCCTCGGGCGGCAACATCACCCCCGCATTGTGCCACACCACGTCGAGCCTGTCCTCCTGCCTCAGGAACTCCTCTGCTGCCGGCTTCACGGTGGAGAGGTCGCACAGGTCGATGTGCAGGAACTTGATGGTGCCTGTCGAGGCCTGCTTTGTGATTTCTGCGATTGCTGCGTCGGCGTTCTCCTTGCTGCGGCCGGCGAGGTAGACGGTTGCGTTCTTGTCGTAGAGGATCTGCAGGTGCTTGTGTTAGTTGATGTGGAGGGGGGGGTTGGGGGTGGGGGTGGTAGGGACGGACCTTGCAGAGCTGGAATCCAACGCCAGAGGCGCCGCCAGTGACGATGTAGACCTTTCCCGAGAGGTCTGTGAGCGACTTCTCGGTGAATGCGGGTGTTGGGGGGAGGATCTCGGTGTATGTTTGGTAGAGGGCGGCGGCAGCCATCGTGCTGTGCTTGTGTATAGTGGGGGTGTGGAGTTGGTGGTTTGCTGATCCAGAGAGGCAGGGTGATTGATTGATTTGACAGCTGCGGAGGGGGCGCTTATATGGGAGAAACAGGCACGTCCGAGACGTTAGGTACCTATCATGCGCGGACTTGCGTAGGTGCAGTCCCGGGCCCGCGCGGGCACTTGCAATTGGATGCCTAAGGTGACCAACACCTCGTTCTCCAACCCCGCCGAGCAAGTCAACTTACAGTATGAAGGTACATACATTCCCCGCATCGACCATCCTCTGCGCTCAATCGACACCGACAGTCCACGGAGCCCCGTCGTCGTCCCCGGGAGTCCATGTTACGCATCCCTGTACTCTTCGGACCTCGACCTCACAAACACCACCGATACGGAACTCCAGGGCTTTCACCACCGGCACTTCTCTACCAGAATTCCATATTTCCATCCGGTAACGCCGATTGCTGCCGAGCCGAGCGATAAGATAGAGATGATCGATCAGCACAGCTGGGCCTAAGCGAGCCGGGGTCTCGGTGGCAGGGTTAGGGTTTGTGTATGTAGTACACGTTGGATCTCGAAGAAGCAACCCCCAAACAACAACAGGCGCCGACGGCCAGTCAGCTTCCCCCCCACTAACCCCATCAGCTGTTAGTTTAGACGTAGGCTCTTTGGTGCCAGCCAGGTATCTATTGCATCCATCGCGGAGTCCGTGATTTCGGCTTCGTTGACTTTGGTCTGTACCCACCAGACCCATCTCCTCCCCTACACTGCGGTTTTTCGGGGCGAAAATAGGAAACGTGGATATATAGCCTGCTCGCAACGCGGGGGGTGGTGCTTTGGAGCGCTCTACCTTGGTACTTACTCTGCTGGTAGATTCCGTGTTGTGTTATATCCACACATATATATTACCTTTCCTTTCTTTTTTTGGATAGAGGGCACGTGTTTGTGGTGGGATTGGTTCATGCGGGAGAAAGGCTAGCTTAACGACTGTACTGCTCTAGGCATTCAGACTATTTTATACTTAAGTACTTATAAATAAGCAAAATAGTTACATGTACTAATCATATTACCATAATAATACACGAGGTAATTAGCTCCTTCTTCACTAGTCTGGTCGGCCACTGTGGCAGGCACAATTAATAGGTACATGATCCAACTAATCTCTGCCAGGTGCATGTAGATCTACATGTAGCTACAGACACATATGTAGGTCTTACAATTGCTCTCGTGATGGAGCTGCCTACCACACTTGGAACACATTTGCCTAACCAATCCAATCGAGTGATAAGCCATGAAAGATCACGCACGGACAGCGGACCCCTGAGCTGGCGGGCATGTTTGACTGAACGTAACCAGGTAAAATACTGCACTGGTGTCGCTCCTTAAATTGACACGAGTGCGCGTTAAAAACCGCTATAAACCCCCCTCCACCCCCCTCCCCACCGCCAGGGTCACTCCCTTCAAAGGTTCTAGGTGTGTGTTCTCGAGCCACTGAGCGCAACCTATCCATCATGCGCTTACCCATGTTCGGACCCCCCGCTCCCCAATTCACCCAGAAAGATGTCGTTAGTCTTGGTGGTAAGGTGTATTTGATTACCGGGGGCACATCCGGGATCGGGTTGGAGCTTTGCAAGGTTGGTAGCCATGTTTCCTTTTCAACAAGCTGTCAGCTAAAACAAGTGTCACAGGTTTTATACTCGAAACATGCAACTGTCTTTCTCGCTGGCCGGAATCGCCAGAACGGTGAAAAGGCCATTGGTGAGGTACAGTCGGCGTATCTAGACTCAAAGGGCTCACTAAAGTTCGTTTATGTGGATCTGTCGGATCTGTCGACAGTAAAGCCCGCCGCCGAGGAGATTCTCTCACAGACGGAGCGGTTGGATGTGGTCTGGCACAACGCAGGTATCTGTAAAGACAGGGGGGGCCATACAAAACAGGTATCTTATCAGATTATCTAGCCGTAAATCGATATTGTGGGGTTAAACGAAAGGCAGGGCCTGGAGGTGAACTTGTCTGTCAACACGATTGCACCCTGGCTATTGCAGTCATTCTTGACTCCGTTAATGTCCAAGACTGCTGAGATGCCCTCTACCGCGAAGGATAGTGTGCGGGTAATCTGGGTAAGGCATTCCCCACTCTTACGCCAAATCTAGTGCTCTGTACATGTTAACGTACCCCAGGTCGGCTCGTCGGGACATGTAAACTCGCCGCGCAATGGTGGAATTTTGTGGGAGGATATCAACTTCCTACATGGTTGGCATGGGAATCGCTTCGAAGCACTCATAAAGCATAAAGGCAGCTTCTGGAAATACGGCCAAAGCAAAACAGCAAATATCGCTATAGGACTCGAGGCGGCAAAGCGATGGGCAGGGAAGGGTGTTCTAAGCCTGGTATATACATCCAATGACAAAATCAGCATTTTCAGTCTTGATTTCATCGCTGACGGGATATATGTAGACCGCTGACCCGGGTTGGATAACTGATACTGGTATACTACGGGAGCAGTCAAGATGGGTGGTGTTCTGCACTGTAAGCTACTATATAGCTCCTTTTTTTTTTTTACCTCCTCCGGATAGGTCGCTGACACCTAGATAGCGGTTATTCATGTACCCTATTGAGTACGGTTCGATAACTTACCTCTTTGCTGGGCTTGCTCCCCAGGTTAGTGAGGAGGGATTTAATGGCAAATACATAGTTCCTTGGAGCCGGATCGGGTCGTCTCGGCGAAGGGATATAAGGAGGATGCTGCCAGAGAACGGCAAGAGGTTGTGGGAGTACTGTGAAGGGGTGTGTAAGGACTATATGTGATGATTATCCATCGGATTATGGGCTCGGATATTGTAATAAAATGTAATATCGTGAGAGGGAGGAGCACGAGGTTTGACTTGAGCGGATGTAATCCGTTGGTTGATATGCAGGAGCAGATGGAAGAGGCAGGTATAGGAGTGTTTGAGTGGTGAAAGGGTATTAACTATAAACGCATAGTTGGTCCTCCTGTCAGCCGTCAAGGCTGTCAAGCATGCAGAGTAGAAGAACACGGAACACATATAGTGCATTTAAGGCCCAGGATATCAAAACCCGGGGAAGTTATCCGGTACTGTGTGACATACAGTGCATGTACTCACTTTTTCTAGAAGAGCAACAATCTCAAACCGTATATCAAAAGTCAGAGGAATCCACACAACTTACTGTCGTTATATTTTGTCATAGTGGTTGTATGTTGCGAGTGCCCCCCCTCTCCAACACACCGACCCACTGCCGACGATTGTATACAAAACAGACATGTATTTACTGCTCTACTCATAGCTAAGGGTATATACGATGCAGCATGGATTAATTACCACTTTGCTTAGAGAGATACAGCTTACTTCGGGGGTGCACTGCTGGGAGGGGGTGGGGTATAAATCTGTCAAAGGAGTTTTGTCATCAACGATAGTAGATTATTTTGCCACCGGTGGTATAAGTGCTGAATTCCAGTCCTTGTGCCAGTACTGGGAATTCTTGGTAGCAACGGGCTCACAAGGTTTCTCAGGACTTGATAGACGCGCGAGTGCTTCACATTTGTGAAAGTTTCCCACCGATGGTGAAATACCTGCCCCCCGTGGTGAAATTCCCTACCAGTGGACAATATAACTCATATATTGGCATTATATTGGCCAAAAGATCTGTGATTTTAGCCATTTTAAGGTATTATTTTCACCACCAGTGGTAAGATAATTTATTAATTACCGTTGGCAAAATTACTTTTGACTCCATTCGTCGCCGCTCTCCCAATCTGTTTTCCCCGAGTCTTTGCATGTCTCCAGACACACCTGCATCCTTAGCTTAGGGACATCACTCCGACAGTTTTAACTATAAGCTTAAGTTTTAATTACCCCGCATACAGTCAATAGATGAGGTCGCCAAAGCCAAGGTCTTGGGAACCGATATCGTCGGGAAAGCATCCCGACAATCCTTGCACAGAAACCTTATTTAGGCAGGAAACTAGGAGCCTTCCACAATCTCCACCGACGGATACACCGCGGGGCCGGTCCGGCGTTTTTAATATCAGCATGTCTCGGCGCTGGGGTGTGGGTATCGTGAGGCTCAGACATATTGTAGGTACATACATGCACCATGGTTAACCAAGCTGATGAGTAGAGAGATGTTGGATTAGCAGTTCCGACTTGGCCGCAAATAATGGAAGGCGGAGAAAAAAATAATTGTTTCGAATAGAGACTTCTCTTGGCTCGTTACTTCTACAACCCTTCAATCACTCACGGGTGCGGATTTGCGGCCCGTTCGATTGGGCTTCGAATTCTCGGCTCCTCTTCTAGCTTCATGGCCAGGAGAACATAAAAGCCCGCGAGATGCTCTCCTGATTATGAGTCGGTCAAGCGCAATCGTGTCTATCTGATATTAAAATATATATCTATATTCGATCTCGATACCTTCAACAATATGCAGCTCTCCACCCTTCTCTCCCTGTTCGCCGCAGCGACAGCTGTTCAGGCTCATGCCACCTTCGTAAGTGCTCCTCCAGATTTGAATCACAACTATCACTCTGTATCTACGGGAGTGCCCGCAAGACTCTAGAGTTTTCTGAGACTCCCTGGCCGTTCTCCCTCTAAGCCGGGTCAAAAAAAAAAAAAAAAACTAACATGAACCTCACAGCAATACCTCAACGACAACTCTGAGTACGTCCCTCCTTCCCCCGACACCTCCAACCCCCCAAGCTAACCCACCTCCAGCGTGATCCGCAAGCCTCCAAGCAACAGCCCCATCCAGGACGTCACCTCCACCGACCTCGCCTGCAACGTCAACGGCGGCACCCCCGTCGCCAGCAAGCTCACTGTTGCCGGTATGTACCCCCCCCCCCCCTCCACAGCGCCCCACACTAGCTACATAGACAAACACTTACAAGCCGACCCCAAACTATAGCTGGTTCCACCGTAACCATGGAATGGCACCACGGTGGCCGTGACACTCAGGCCATCGACCCATCCCACAAGGGCCCCATCTTGACCTACCTGGCAAAGGTTCCTGATGCCCTCACCGCAACCAGCCCCTCAAGCTTGCAGTGGTTCAAGATGTGCGTCGCCGCCCCGCCAGCAGAAGCGTTTCGTTGAGGACATACTAGCTGACATGCGTGTAGTTACCACGACGGCCTTACAATCAGCGGCAGCACTCAGACCTGGGCTGTTGACAAGCTCGTCGCAAATGGCGGGATATACAGCCACACGATCCCCAGCAGCATCGCCCCTGGCGACTACGTACGTACCTTGCCCTTCTTTTCTCCCTTGCGTCACGTTACCTAGCTAACAATTCCCACAGCTGCTCAGATCCGAGATCATTGCGCTGCACGGAGCCGGAAGCACAGGCGGTGCACAGCTGTACATGGGATGCGCCCAGATCACTGTCACTGGTGGCGGATCGGCCTCGCCAGCGACCGTCAGCCTTCCTGGGTAAGTCTTGAGAATCTGATTTTTTTTTTGTGGTTAGAGTTGTGGGCGTTTACTAATAGGTTCCTTTTTCTTTTTAGCGCATACTCGGCTTCCGACCCTGGTATCTTGATCGGCATCTACTGGCCCCCGTTGACAGGTTATACTATTCCTGGACCAGCTGTGTTCTCGGGTTAAGTGTGGGACTTGGGCTGGAGATAGGGGCTTTGGCGACGGAAATGTATTTATTTGTGATGTATAAATATATTGTAACAATTGGTGCATGGCGTCTTATGTGCATTTGCCGATCTATATAATATGCTCAAGTGACGAAGACGAAGAAGGGGAAGAGGAAAAAGAAGGACAACTGTAAAGTGTTCCAATATAAACCTACTGATACCAAGATGAGTTATCTAAGCCAATAAACAGAAATATATTGCACTGACCGGTTGACCCAATTAATAATCTCCCTGAAAATAGGGCCTAAGGCGAGCGTATCAATGCTTTTTCACTCCTAATATCCTAGTATTGACCAGGCTATTCAAGTAGTCTTAGGCCCCGCTTATATGACACAAAATGTGTTTGGTTCCCGGTGATGGAATGTTGGTGGGAAATGTACTGGTAGTCGGACGCCACAATCACCATTGTATAACTCCCTGTGACTCCGTGACGAGTATTTGTGGGGTTATAGCTCACCATATTACCATTCCGAGCGCGAGAGGGGTGGGGGACTAGCTAGCTATTTTATACGAATGGGGTGGCATGGATGGCATGAGGTGCTCGATGTTTCGAATTGGGTGGAAATGATTGGAATGCGCCAAGAAGGATGCCAACACCATCACATAAATCCCACAAGGTCACAGTACGTAAAGGAGATGAGCAGTTGTTTAAGATCGATATTTAGCTCCAAAACTACGGGAGAATGGGCAACACAGACAGCACCCACGGCACAGGATATATCTGTGAAGAAGCAGTGAGTGGTTACATGAAGTATCTTAAAGAGTGGATTATATCCTTGATTGTATTGATGATGATTTCTCTCGGGAGAAGGTGAGCCTTCTCCATTTTAACTACTAATGGTTGCCTGTGACTGCGTTGCTTCTGCACACGCTTGTACCCGTACATATATGCTCATTATACAGAGCTACTACATTACACGTGAGCTACACTGCTTGATATTACTGGCCAAGAAGGAATAGTGTACTAACAGTAAAGTACCTAGCCCCAGAGGAAAAGCTTGAACTTGTAGGAGCGGATGTGTTTGGCGCAATGAATTCTAACAAGACGCTTATACAACTTATTAGTACTAGTTGCGGTCAATAGTTAAAAAAAAAAAGACTTACGCAGGCACACCCGAATATATATCCTATAACATGATGCACAAATAAAATTGAAAGTGTTCCTTTCCGGCTTTGAGCAACGCCTGTGGCGCATTAGTACTTCTCGGGATAACTACATGTAGCTGTACCTAATATGACAAGGATAGACTAACCCGAAGGCAATTTGATCCCCCCTGAGTCCTGCTGCCCTCTGTGTGCATCTATGGCAACGGCAAGGAGGGCAGCAGGATCAATTTCCCCCAACTCTGCAACCCTCTGCCAACCGGCAGGGGCTTGTTCGATTCCTTTTATTCGCTCGATGGTCTAAGAATATTCTTCCTCTGTGCCTCTACTCCCCACGGATGAGAAAAGCTATATTAGTTGATGATGAGCAAAGAAATAACGGTCTGGAAAGAGCTATCATACCTATCGACGTAGAATCTACTGGTAGAGTTGAGCCTTTTAGGAGAATCGCCTGCTCTTCTAGTGAAAGTCTGCAATCTTGGCCACCATAGAAATCAGCAAAATAAAACAAAAGGATCCGAAACAGTGGATCCGTTAGTATGATTTATACCTCATGCAGATGAACCAAACCCATCATGTACCAATCACGGCTCCAACCTGCCCACTAGAAGGAGCGGACCAACCCGTCTTTTAGATTTGCCCTAGAAGAATAGGTGTTACTCGATTTTGTTTATCTCCTCGATGGCTTGTGAAAATACCTCTGGCTGATATTATGGTATCTTCTTCTGCATCTTTGGAACGACAGTCCGGGAGACAGGTGAGTTCGATGATGTTGATTCACTCGAGATGAGATTAATGATATTGAGCGGGTTAAACGATATAAAGGAGATAGGAAGAGTGTAAGGAGTAGAGGAGAAGGGAGAGAAGATGGAGCGGAAGGGGGGGGGCTTAGGTGTGGGGTTTATGGGGTACGTATACATGTAGGGAGGTTGTTCTGTGCAGTTCCTTCTTCTTCCACTGCATGTAGGAGGGGAAACGCCAGTTTCTAGACTGAGAAATAAAATACACGGTTTAACTGAGTACACTTAGGTGGCCGACTTTAGGGCGAGCTAGGGGGTATGCTCGGCTCTACCTGTCCCGATATAGAGATTAGGCAGGTATGTATGCGTACTTTAGGATATGTAGTTTTAGGACATGCGTCAAGCTCAAACATAGCTCTCTGCCTCTGTGATCGATCGCTCGATCTACTCAGTGAGCCGGTACCTCTAAAACTACGCATGCATTATCTAAAATTTGAACCAAACACTTTGTCACTACTACATTTATCTAGTGGCGTCGTGCACGTGTGCTTCCAGCAAATCTTCATAAGGTCTCACTCGCCCACGAAATATCGGCTGAGGGGGAACAAATTAGCCTAGGGAGGCGAGAAAAGAGATTATACTTCATTTTGAGTCTACGAATGTTGGGATCTTTGAATGTACTATTGATAATAATGTTTCTCCGCTATGGAGTTGATAGTTCGTTCCTTTGTGGCTCATAATATGAATCCTCGTATGGAATCACTCGGTTATATGACTCTATAAATAAATACAAAAGAATTTTTTCAATCGCTTACCACGGGGGTTTCTATGCACACAGGCCAAGCTTATTGAATACTACATCGTCGAGAAGGGATAGAATCTTCACAAGGTCTCACTCGCCCTTATACCCACCCAGGCTTACTAAAAATAAGTTCAAGATTGCCACTAGTACACACCTGCTTTCACGAATACTAGGATTACTTGATCTGGGAACCCGAGCCGCCAGAACAATACCTGTCTTAAATTAAGCTTTAGGGGAGTTCCCGAATCGGGCTTATTAGGGTTACCGAGAATAGTAATCCTAATAATTTTAATCCTTTGCATTATTAGTTATAAAGCTTGGCAGGGAACAAGATTATGAAAACGGCTACTTAGTACTGCACCTAGCCTCGCTTGGGTGGATGTGGCTTGGAAATGATCAACCCTCCATAAAAAATAACCGTGCGGGCTTAGGGCGAGACTAATACCCCAGGATTAATTCATAATTTTCCCCTTGGCTTCGTATGGCTGGCCGTTGTAGTCTATATAATGGTACAAGTTGGTTCCGACATGACGGATTGGGTATGACAAGGTGAAAAAGCCTCATGTAGTTGCACATCTACTTCCAACTACTAGTATGGGCGGATCGATTTTATATCAAAGCACATCACACAGTAAACAATAAAAACATAATAAGGATAAATATGCTGGGGAAAGCCCCAGCCTATTTTGATTGAATCGGGCTCTGGCCCGGGCAGATATGTGCCTCTGCTGCCGCTGTTCCTCCATGGCCTGGAGGTATAAGCCTGAACTATATATACATGACCGGAGTCACAGAGACCCATAGAGCCGCCTTCGCTCTCTCCCTGGGAGATGTGTCTGACGACATTATGTCAGTTGAGACGAGTTTGCTTTTCCCTTTGATGAAACCCAGCCAGGAGGCGCAGGGGGATATCATCAGATTCGTCTGTGTATGAAAACCATGTATTAGCGGTTTCAATAATGGGCGGGATCGGAGGATTGATGCATACATTCGTATCCCCCTCCCTTACCAGTCTCTACTCCACCCCCGACAGGGGCAGGGTGAACACATTGTACCCCGAAGGATGTGTTATCTATATACACGATTTACCTATTAGTAAAATAGACTAAAACTCAGTGGATTAGTATATATATACTCACTCGAAAAATGCTGGCCGCTTAGAGCGAGCACAGCACCGAATAACGGACCTGGTAGTGCCTTGCATTCCACTACACAAGATGGTTAGTAAACCCGAGAAATTAGTAGATTATGGCATCTTTACCTCTCTCAAATAGGAGGATTTATACTCCGCTAATGGCTGCAGCGGTGACCCCCAACAACATTACTCTCTGGCTCCCCTTAGGGCCACCGCCACAAGGGTATTGTCGGAGGCATTGTTGGCTGCACACCGAGATATGGTGGACCTAGATCTTGACTATTATTACAAACCATGTTAGCAAGGCTTTAGAGGTTTGATAGGGGCAAATCCTTACCTTTTCCAAGGCACCCACCGCCACCCTATCCCACAGGTTTCCTACATGTGGAGACAGATATTGGTTAGCAGTCAACCCACCATTATAAAAACACACAACAGGGGGATATTTACACATCTCATCTGAGCCTAAACATATCTCCGAGGGCTGCGGGACTGATAAACAAAAGGAAAGCCCTATGAACGAAAGACGTTAATAAAGTAAATAGGAAAGAGAGCTCTATATATGGAGTGCTTACCACACAATAACCGACTTCACAATTGGATAGTCCCCTCAGGACGCTCAATTTGTGGTTCGATGATGCTGATTCGCTCGAAAAGATAACTCGAGGACTCTGGCATCGTGGTTTTGTTCGATGAGGTTGATCGTCCTGAGAGGCACGGGCAATGGCTTGCCAGTGTAAAGCCGTGCTTCGTTCATGTCGAGGAACATATGAGCGAGAAATATGTCTATATAAAGTAGATTAGCTGGCCGACCTCAAATTACAAGGCTTAATTATCAGTTAAATCACTTACACTAGGGTGAGTTAATGATCGAATGATCACTGCCATCATCTGGGGTCTGCACCACGCAGCAGATGTCTTTCCAACGTCACCATCCCGGTTGCCAAGGATCTTGTCAAGGCCCCGATTAACCCTGGGCGAATTAGCTGATAGAACTTATGAGAGCAAGGTGTGGTGGAATGAATAACTTACGGGAATAGTATGGATGAGACCATAGTGTCCCAATATTGCTGATAGGTGTTAATCACCTTCCGAGGACAATCACGCCCCCCTGCCCCCCGCTTGCCGTATTGAACGCCAAGTGCGGGTAGTAGTTATTTAGAGAAGCTAAATAGTTTAACTTTGAGTAACTTGAGGGTAATGAAGTAGATGATGAAAGGAGTTAATACCTATCGAGACAAAACGGAGGGGGAAGGGACACAATATTGTGTTCCTGTAGGACTCGGTTTGATGCTGGTCTGAACCTACCAGAGACGCCCCAGATATTTATGTTTGGCGTTCGATACTGTTGATTCGCTCGAGAGGAGCTAACAATAATAGAGGGTGTGGTATTCGATGTTGTTGATTCGTTCGGTAGAGAAGAAATGATGGTGGTGATTGATGCTGCTATTGTATGGGATAAAAAGATAAGGCCTATAAGAGTATAGTAAAGGAGTAAGAGAAGGAGAAGGAGAAGAAGAAGAAGAAGAAGAAGAAGAAGAAGAAGACTAGGGGGTTGAATCAGAACGGCAAAAAAATAGAGAAGAAAACAAGTAAACAAGTAAACGGTATATACATAAATGTATGATATAATCACACACTAGTGCTTGGGCTTTTGGGGTTGCATGTAGGTGCAGTACTCCAGTGTTAAGGATAAGTGAGTAGAACGCGGCGGTGCGGTTTACGTTGCTACGTTCTACTCACTTACCCTTGACACCATAGTACATGCATGGGAGCGGGCTACATGTACCCCGGGGGTCCTTGAAGTGATGCAATGGTGGTAAAGAACTACAATTTCGCAGCTACTGATCGACCATCGTGCCCAAAGGTTGGGGACCTGTATGATTTATATAGAGTAGATCGATTAGATAGATCCATAGAGCTATATATTGCCTGGAAGTAGAAATGTAGAACGTTAACTGGGTCCAGCTTTGATGGCGGCCGCGACACCAGTGTATTAAGCTCGTTGCGTCACTTTGAGGACCCCGGAGTACATAATGTGTGCGGTGGGTACATGTATCAAATGAGTGGGAGTGGGAGGGGGGGGGGGACTCTAAAAATAAGGCCTCATTTGTTGTTCTACTAATCCGAGTGATAATTTATGAGAAGCACCCTGTTGGCTAGATTGCAGAGCATAATGTGGCTGCTGGTTCAAACTGGCGCACTGAGGGGATGTGACTTTTTTTCCCCCCTCTTTTTGGATAGGGACTTTACATACATGTACAGCCCTGTTCGAAAAGTTCTGGCCTTGGCAACCCCTCCTCCCAGTACACTCTCTTCTTCCATACATATACATGTAGGTATGTACTCAGTCTCTCCTCCATCGGCAGCTACATATATCCATTGCACTCCCGATCTCATTTACATGTAGCCCCACCTCCCGCGTCACTCCCGCAACCACCTCTCCTACTGCTACCCCCCCTCCCCCCTTCCCCTTCTCCCCACCCATCCTCTTATCCCCCCCTACATTAGTTTCTCCGCCCTGTGCTAAGTACTATCTTCTGATAGTTTCCACGTCGAGATATAGATACGCTTTCAAGCTATATAGTGGCTTTACTGAACCCTACTACCCCCGCTGTCTGCCTCAAAGCGCAATTCTTTCCCCCCACCCTCCACCGGCCACAAGATCAAGCGGCATCTCCCCTCCTATCAACGACCCCCACCTTTACGACCCCACCTTTACGACCGCTACAATACACAAAAGCGGCCAGCCGCATCAGTACACTTATATGACTCCTTCTCGCTATTATAACAAGGCTGTCCCGCCATCTGTCTGTCTTCTTTATGGAAAAAGTCATTTTTTCCATCTATAAAAAGAGAGCTATATCCATAGACAAAAACCATCGTTTGAGATATTCTTTTGGGTAATCGTACTATCATATCAGGAAGCCCTGACCGCGAAATGTAGGTAGTATGTGGGCCCCGACAATGTGTTCTGTCCGTCGCTGATAAGGTGGGCTGACGAATAGCAGTCACAGACGATCACTCGGCGCGGTATTCCACAATATGTGTTGCTCTGAGCATTGTCAACCTTTGTGGCTAGGACTATTTCCCCGATACACACATGTATACATAATATGTGACGGTCTTATTTGAGTGAGTAAGACAGCTCTCTTTTCTTGTAGTCCGCCAATCAACCAACCCCCCATATTGTCCAGTCCTCTCTACAAAATTATTTCATATCCGACACCAAATAATTGCTGTGCAATAATAAAACCGATTTTTGCAGGTCCTGCTTTCTTCTACTAGCAGGCCTGTGGAGGGTGGTGGTCAACAATGGTGGCTAAAGGTTAACCACTGTCTACTCTGTTGAAAAACGCAGCACACTGCACATGGATAGGAATTATCATGCATGTATTTACAGTAAGTTACTAACCCTATTCCAGGAACGATGGGCAATATTAATCAAACACAGACTACTAATTTTTTACACCGGATAAACAACCGCCCAACAACGCCATGATCCAGCCCTGAAGGAGAGACCGACACCCCAGTGAATCAAACAGCAACCCCGACCCCGGCCGGAAAACCAAAGAACAATCTCAATATCCAACTTGAAAGCTCGACCACCACAAATCAACCAAATGTGTCTTCCGATCCAAATTCTAGAGGAAATGGCACTCATACCTCGCCGCTGAGCGCATCGGGCCTTTCGGCCTATCTACAGCCCCTAGGGTTACAGGTTACTAAAATTACTCGGACACACCAATATGTGACGATAGAACGAGCACTTCCAACGAAACTACTACAAACCCCACTGATTCTCAGGCATGATACATGACAGCCGGGGCGGTTGGCACAAACGGTCTCTGGCTTTCCATGCTACCACTCTCGCTCTAACTATATATTCCTATCATAGTGTATAATGCTGCCCAGACCTCTCGCCATAGAGTCTTGGTGGCCCGAAAGATTCTGTGGCTGGATATTAAGTATAGAGCTCTTTAGCGAGTGGTAGCCGCCCAACCCACCTACGGACAAAAAAGCCGCGAAATTTCAATATCAATTGGGGGATTGATACACGACCGAGTAGTTTCTGCTCTGATAGTTTCCAAGGCTGCGTTTTAGTAGCCCTTGGGGGATATATGTGTGTAGGAAGAATGACTGATTTTCTTGCACTTGTGGCTATGGCTGACGTCTAATAGATAGCTTTAGGGCAGTACGGCGCTTTCCCCAGCCGTTTGAAGCCCTTAAAACAGACCATATAATCTAATAAAACGGAGCTTAATGGGGCATGTGGATCGGTGATGGAGTGTGCCTAAGTGAAGGTGGCTGGATTCAGTTCTCGGTGGGGTATTCTAGGTCCTTAGGATCAAAACCTCCAGGTGAAGCTTAGATTGGGTACGTCTCGTCATCACTAAAGGGTTGCACACGAATAATGAATTAAACAAGAAAAATAGAACGGAGCTTTCCCCCTGTTAGGACTCGACCGGTACGGTACTTTTATAATGCTTTCACAAACTTAGAGCTACGTTCGTGGCTCTTCAAGTTTATCTAAAAGCTATGAAAGTAGCAGCCGCCCTAAACTATGCAGATTATGATCCCACCTAGTCAAAAGCACATATATATTGCCTGAATTTCAAAAATCCAGTTAAGAAAAAGAAAAGATCGGTCATGCCGACTTTTGAATAAAGGTTGGCCGTCTAGGGATTCCTAGGGGCAATATATCAATGCTCTACCCGTCTTCCTAGAGGAGAACATGTTTTATTAGGATGAGTAGACCTCTTTTTTGAAAAAAGAAAATACTCTCCTAGCCCGATGTAGTAACCCTAACACTGTCATCATGAAGCCTGCCACCCCCCCACAGTATGCAGTCGACGGATAGATCAAGGGACAAGTTTTTGGAAGAGCTCGATTAGAGCAGAAAGCCTGGCGGTCTCCTGCAGATCGGTTGCATGCAAGTTGGCTCTGGGAGGTAATTGG
This sequence comes from Morchella sp. 2016-57, assembly GCA_024713875.1. Taxonomy (NCBI): domain Eukaryota; kingdom Fungi; phylum Ascomycota; class Pezizomycetes; order Pezizales; family Morchellaceae; genus Morchella; species Morchella sp. 2016-57. The sequence goes on from JAMGZE010000019.1 coordinate 1,393,620, forward strand.
TTACATTATATCGGCGGGGCAGAGCACCACTTGAATTGAGGCAGGTGTTATACCTACATGTACGAAGCTGGTTTGGTTACACGAGGGCCCACTTCAATTCCACCACACCCCCGATACATGGATAAAAGCAAGAAGGGTGGTAAATTCCGGTCGTATAAAACCAGATTATGCGGGTGCCATAATTACTGCAAAACTAGTTGGTAGCACTAGATTCGCAGCTAGCGTCTTCCAAAATTGATCCCAGGATTCTTCTCACCTCTTATGCGTGCTCTCGATACAGATGTGTATGTTCTTACTCTACTACGTCACTAAGAACCACCAGTGTTGCATATAGATATTAGACGGAAGCTACCCGTCCACCCGTGGCCTCTAGATCTCGAGATATCCCAGTTATCTAATTTTATTTCAGCCACGCTTTATCATTAGCAAAAATCCAGTCTAGTTTTTCAGGCAAAGGCGGAATTGTCCCCCGTCCGATTCTACAACTCCTCTTGGTTTTTGGCTTCTTCCGTTTCAAAGTTCCTTTGGTGGTAACTGACCTTGACCTGCAGCGATTCTAGCCCCATATTGGCAATTGATCTCATGAACTATACCGGTATTGGTAGGTGAACAGCAGTGGACCAGTCTATATACTGGGAGGTCTCGTCATCGGGGCGACCTCTGCTTCGGACATGACCGGACGAAGCCAAAGGTAGAACCTTTCTCCGATTTAATATCGATTTCACCATTGGAGCTAGCAAGGCTCACAGCTATCCCGTGCGCCTTTCAAGGGGAAAAAACCGTGGGCAGCTACCTTTCATGCGCCTCCTTGACAGTAAGGCGCCGCATTAAAGGTCATATCAACTTTACACCCCCCCCCCCCATATATGTAGAGGGCTCTAGTTAGTGGATAACCCCAAACACATAATAACAACGCCGAGTACTATCCTCATGTTTTTGTTACCACCACGTTCCAAAGAACTGTGGTACTAGTCTAGTTACTAGACGGCGAGCCCCTTGATAGCCGGAGGAAAACAAAAGTGTTAGGGAAAGAGGGGTTCAAGACCGATAAAAGACGAGACAGTTCTAGGTCTAACCTACAGCCATTCAAGTCAGACGCAGCAATATCAATATAAACAAGCCACACGCCGCCAAGCCAAAAGCCACGCTTTCATCTATGCCTATGTAGTTCGCTCTTCAGCGATGCAATAGTTGAAAAAAGACTGGAGGTGCTTGAGCTAGGCTCCGTTCAGTGTGTGGTATTCACCCACACTTCCCACACACCCATTAACTAGCCCTCCCATTCAACCATATAACCGCTATTTTATACAGCATGGGCCCCGAGGCGGTGTGCATCGCCTCGGGGGAACGTTCCCTAATCTTGATGCGGTTGGGGGTATCGCATTGCGACTTTTGAATATGATCATCTAAGCACGTGGCTCTCATTATGGGTTTCAAAAAGGTTGTCAAAACTTTGGGACCGTCCACGGGTGCATATGCATCCCTCAAGGAATACGAAGAACTCTCTTCTGCCCTTAATTCTTTAGGCCTCAAGACAGTCCATTGACTAAAAATGTTGGTGCAGAGTACACAACTCGCTCATTACTTTAAGCACTTCTCCGCACTGCTATTAATCATATACAAAATATGTAGGAGTACCTATCAGCCCACCACGTGACTCTCACCGAGTGATCTCCCATGAGCCGTGAGGCCACACCACACCACACCAACTCATCATCTCCTGCTGCAAGTGCCGTGCGCCCCACCGATACCCGGTAAGGTACACAGAAGAACCTACCCTGAAAAAAAGAAAGAAACGCATAAGATGGCTAACCACGGTTAAATTATGCAATCAGGGTAAAATTACCCAGACAAGAAACCCCTCCCCTGTCTAGCTACGTACCGCGCGTGCAAATCAAGAGATCTGTATATATATCCATGTCATTAATTTTTCGTTTCCCGATATCCCTCCCTCCCCACGAATTTCAGTCCCATCCTTCGCTTTCATGTAGAAGTACATATGTGCGGTCATGATCATCGTTACCTGTGCCAGTTGTTTTAGGCGGAGAGACAGGGAGTCCTGGTTTGGATCATTAATGTGGATCCGAGAAGTCGATTCCGTGATTGTATCTCAACATGGCCAGTTACTTTGCAATTAAACCTCTGGAAATCTATGTGGGTTTCTGTATTTCACAAATATTTGATCTGTGTCCTAGCACTCCTCCTAAACTGCCCGGGTCTTGGTAATCATATAGAGCAGGACGTATGTGTCCCTCGAACAGCCAATTCAAGATATCGTTCCAAACGAATCGACACATCGGTATGCATGTACTGGGAAAATAAATATCTTGCCTTGTTTCCTGAGTAGATCAGGCATAGAACTAGTCATGGAGACCAAGCCTCAATTGAAATATATCAGTCAAGCCAATCAACTTAAAAACTGGCCTGGTGCCATGGCCTCTTGGGATCCTATTAATGAAATCCGTCACCTCATCCTGATAGCAATGACCCTTAAATAGTAATTAACTAGGAGAAAAACAAGTGGATCTAGTAGGGTACTTTGAATTGTCGACTACCGGAAGTAACTCCCTAGTTGCTGCATGATATCTATATCAATACGTCAAATAATGAAATTAATGCAGGAACACAAAGACGGAATCAAGCTTATTCCAACCCCTCTCGCTCCCCTGAGCTTCAATCACCGGTGGCGCCCACATGTCAAGTAATAACCTTAGATCTCGCACCTTATACCCCATGGCCATATAGGCATTCGTAATTCGGCCTTGATTTTCAATAAATTGCATTTGGTGTGACATTGTAACTATCTGGAAGACATGGACTGTAGCTACATGTAGTTAGCTGCGAATAACTAACTCTGGATGGACGCGTGCCACCTTCACACACAAGATATCACTTAACCTCCTCCATTCCGTCACGGCACTGTTTTCTGGCATTTTTATTATTTAGCGGGGTGGGGCAGGATAATATTTTTCCGCCTGATCTAGAGATTGAACAACCATTTAGGCATCGGTTCCCGGATACAAATAATGTCATACAAGTACTTCCTTTCGATAAATGAGTTGGGGCAGATGTGATGACGTCTTAAATCCCGCCGAGCGAGATTTATAGAATTTCTTCTTTTTCTCTACACTTTAATCTTGCCTCAGAAAATCCCCAGCCCGACTGGAGAGATCTAGTAGAGTACTTAAAAAGCAGATGCTATAATTAGAACAGTCTCGTAAACCTTTCATTGTTTTGTTTTTAGGAAGTGCTCGATACCATGAGTATCAACCCTGAGGTGTTTTATTATCGTACCTACCTTCGGTTAGGCGGATAACCTGACATATCAATAGGAGGAGCGGATTCACCTTCCAGACCATTCGAAGAAATCCTGGTCCCTTCTCTAGTATTATATAACCTAAGATCAGGGTTTAGAATCCCTCCACTCCGGACCCGATACTAGTTATGGACTAAGCGTATTAATATTTAACTGTGTAATACACGATTAATTGCAAAGACTACATAATGTAGTTTCACAGCGGGCGTGTCTTCAGCTGTGCAACGGACATGTCCATTGAAAACTGGATTTTTGCTACGGCCCCCACGCCACTCGGCTCCCCCGAGAAAACACAAAACATATTAGATATATTATATATTGAGGCCAACGGGAAGAGAAAGGTTACAGGACCTGTATATGGAAGCTACCTTAGGACAGCCATGACCATGTTTTGAGGGCTAGACCGTACCTTTCCCATATGGGAAAGAAGATTTTGAACGCAGGGTTTTATTTTTATCGCACGCGTAGTCAATTTTAAAATGCTTTGCACCCTCGAAGACCAGCTTCACATATCTGCAGTACCAATTTATGATCAGTTGGAGTTATGATCGACAACCGGGGATTATATACCCTTATGTCTGCCAAACAAATTTGAGTGACCCCTGGGAGAATCGTCGATTGAACCCCGGAGTATCTTCAAGAACCGGCAGATGACGCTATGCTAGGTATACTATACGCATCGAGTGCCCTGAAAGGAGAATTTTGCACCATTACACTTATACCTGACAGGTGTCGGAAACCTAGCTGTCAAGCTTAGCGCAAAGCCCCGAGCGACTTCCGTTCCCGTCGCCCGGATCGATAAGTAACCGTTTGATTAGTAACTGTGCCAATGATTTTGATAGCACAGCTAAACCTAAAGCTCTGTTTATTCTATCTCTCTTTCGTCCCCGGACAAATTGACTAATTCGCTTGTACCCTGTCTTATATCAAGTTCCGGATACTAGTCCAAATTACGACGGAAACACTCTTTTATGCTAGTAAGAATAATGTAGGAGCTCGCTTCGAGCCTTAACAATGACGATCGTTTGTTATATTGTTAAAATCCCTGCCTAGGAGAATGAATGAATAGAGAGCAAAAGCCTACTTCAATATATCGGGCAGAGACTGAGCACAGATACCCCGGGGGTCTTTTTGAATTTATAAAAGGTACACCTTCGGCCTGCAAAATCTCTTTTCTGTCAGTATTCTTCCTCATTCGTGGGTTTGCAAGATGCATTTCTCTAGCCTTTTCCTCCTGTTGCTTCCCTTCACACCTCTTATTACAGCTCTCCCTCAACCTGAAGCAGCGCTCGAGAATAGGCAACTTTCCGATCTGGATATCCCAATTATTAGCGATGTCTTAGTAGCCCTCGAGGACCTCGTTGGAGGAAAGATACTCGGCGAAATTGTCTCATATCTTCTTCTGAATCCTCTCACAAGTGCAAAGTTCCCGGGACTCATTTCGGTACTTCAAAGTGCTCAGAACAGTAGCGTTACCTCTGAAGAGTTCAATCGAGGTTTACTTTCTGCAATTCAGCTGCATCCCGCTTTCATAACCGCATATAATGAGCTAGACGCGGATCTCCAAGACAAAGTAACTGCATTTATCAGCGGTGAGTCGGCCTCTAGTATCATTGGAAAGAGGGATTTCTATATCCCACCTAGTCCAGCGGCAAAACAACATTTCAAACGAATGGAGGAATCCGGAACAACTCCAATCTCGAGGCGCTGGTTGAATGCAAAGAGGGACACAAGCCCTGTTATTTACGAGGATACAGGCAATTCAACCTCTCCTATGACAGTAAGTCGCCTAAACAATATCTTACACAATCATCGGTCAAGTATTGATCTTTCAGGTGTATGTCGCTGCGGAATTCGAGAACTGGGGACTTACAGTTTCCAACACACCGGCATATACGTTCGTCCCAACCACTGTCAAAGGATTGCAGAACCTGATCACCTGGGCAAAAGCTCAGGGACTTCGGGTGCGCGCTGCAGGGTACCGGCACACGTGGGGTGACATGTATTCCCAAACTGGGCATATATTCGTATCCATGCTAGATTTGAAGACCGCTACCTCTATCCCTGACCCTTCAGCCATTCTACCTGATGCCGCCTCAAACGCTGCAAACGATTTCAAACAGATTGAGTTAGCACCAGAAGATGTTTCTGGTTCCGGCGGGAAGAAAAGACTTGTGAGGCTTGGCGCTGCAGTTACGAACGAAGAGTTTAGAAGATGGGCCATTACAAACAACGCTTGGACTGTGCCTTCAAATGTTGTCATGGTTGAGTGAGTCTATCCCCCTTATGGAGGTTTGATTAGCAAGGACTAATATGACACCAAAAAAAAAGAATCACTTACGGCGGCTCGAATGCGCCTATATGTCACGGGGGAGGAATCATGCACAAAACACTGAGTGATCTTGTCCGCCAAGTTGAATATGTTGATGTCAATGGCGTACATCAAGCTGTATCTGACCCAGATGAGCTCAAGGCTGCAGCTGGTGCCTTTGGACTCTTGGGTAAGTCCACTATTAGAGACCGTACACTACAAGACTGAGTATTGACTTTGTAGGTGTTGTTACCCATGTAACACTTGAGTTGGATGTCATGACCTATGCGAACATGCAGCCAGCGAAGCCTGAGATTGGCCTTGCAATTCCACCACCGAAGGGATATATTGTTCCAGAGGCGATCAGAGAGACTTACACTGATGCGCAGCTTGAGGAAGCAAGACTGGACTTTATTTCGAAGGCAGAGAATTCCTACTACTCAGAATATTTTTGGTTTCCCTACCAAGATAGGAGTTTTGTGAACGTCTGGTTAGCAAGCAAATGGTAGAGTAGAGCCATATAGATATAGCTGACTTGATACCTTGATTTAGGAATAATACTGAGGATTCCACGGGAGTAATTGATTACCCTTCAGCCCCCGACCAGTTCAACCAATGGATTCAAGGATGGCTTGGAGGCGTCATTAATGATGACCCACTCTTCCGAGCGTTCCCGGGTCATTGGCAAGCCGTATTACTCTGTAGGCCTTCTCGTACCCTATTTTCTATGATATACACCAAGTTAATTTTCTGTATAGCCACCGCTGCAATGCTGGGTCTCCCAGACTCCGACGTTAAAACATACCTAATTGACGCAATCCACTTCCGCCGTGGGGTCCAAAACATGCGGGTCCGAGACATTGAGCTCCAGATCCCAATACCAGCGCTCGCAGATGACCCAGCTAAGCCCGACTGGACTGTCGTACAAAAGGCATGGTGGGATGCTATAGAGATTGTCTATGCGGACGATAGTGCGCCTATGAGGATTGCGCTCGAATTAAGAATTATGGGCGACAGTGATATAATTATGGCGCCGCAGACCGGAAACAGCTTTGGAACGGCCAGTATTGAAGTATTGACTACTATGCCAGCCGCAGACGATGGTTCGTGGGCTCCATTTGCTCAAAAGATCGCGGATAAATGGATGAGCTATACTACGCAGGATGGAGCGTTACTCAACACTCGCCCGCATTGGGCGAAGGAATGGTATATATTGCCCCGGTGGGTGCTTGTTCTCTATACTAATTGACCTTTGAGCAGGCAAGGAATGACAATTAATGGTACCGATTGGAAGGAATATTTAAAGAACGTGTCGTATAAGGATGAGATTCCTCATTTCCTCAATGTACTTGAGGGAATCGGAGCTGGGCAGGGCTGGGGACTGGAGGACTTACAGAAGCTGTTTTCAAATCCCTTTTTCGACGAAATGTTCTTTGAGTAGACCTAGCTATTTCGCGCTTTTTGCAGGATATATCAATAATTAATTTATAACTTTTGTAATGACGGAAATGTTCACTCACCCCCTTTCCGGTCTAATGCACTCTCGTTTGGAACGCCAAACATCCCAAGAGGGAACCAGAAATGGTCGCTGTTTCTAAGACCTAAATTGAATTCGGGGGAAGACAATAATCCGATTAAGGTTGTCAGAGATAAATGAGTGAGATAACCAACTGAAGCGAGATAACCAATTGACTAGCTACCTGACTTGGTATGGCTCTAGACCGATCATAATAACCCAAACAAGGGGGCAGAATTCATCAGGGTTAGTATACTTCTGTTGCGCCAAATGGCGGATTTGATGATTGCAAGGGTACATGTACTTGGGTCGTTGGATGTGATGTGCAAAGCTACTGACCCAACCATCAGGGTAACAAAGAAAACCTAACCCTAGCGAATCCTACCCCGAGTTTAGGCCACCATCCCGCATTATAATACATGCACGGATTTTTACGGAATTGGAAATCAATCATTTCTTTTTTTTTTTTTTTTTTTGGGGGGGGGGGGGGGTTAAGCATTTACTGACATGCAGCTTAGGGGATGAACACTCCGTAGCTAGCCACATTATCCCATGCATGGCCTGTCGATGCTGACCCCCTATAATAGAAGAATTAAATTTGTATGGGAGATCTATTATTCGATAAGAAAGATAATAAAATCTGTTAGTCGTCCTTCTTCCCCTCTTCTTCCTTGATTATTGAAATAAACCTCCATATTTTGCGTTGCAACCACGTTACACAGGCTCAAAAGTCTTTAACACTTAGGCTTCAAAATGCCAGAACCCATCTCCAACCAAGAAATTCTTAGTATCTTGACCTAGACTCTGCCATTACAAACCAAGAGGAGAACACCTTTATCTCCCAAGCCACTTCAGCGCTCGTCAACAACCCCAACACCTCCGATGAGATGAAAATCGTCATCGTACTCCTCTGCGGCATCGCTAACAACACTGCTAGCATTGCAGGCGACCTCGCCCAACTACAACAGGATGTCGATGCCATTGATACTAAATTAATAGAACATATCACCTTCCCCTCCGCAATTACCCAGGAGAAATCTGAGATCGCCAGAATCTCACACTCCATCGATGTGCTTTCTAATAGGCTCAACAACCAACCCCATCAGCAAGACTTCATTTGTCTCCTGGGGTCTCCTGAGCCTCAGGAGACTCTCAGGAGACCTAGGAGACTGTTGGGAGACTGCATACACAAGTAGTAGTTTGCTGATGCCCTCCGCAATCAAAGCACCCCCAATAAAAGGCCTCCCCCCGCCCCCAATAACTCCCGCCAGCTCTCCGCGCATGATGCCGCCAACTGGGCCGAAGAAGAAAAGAGAGCCAGAGTTAACCGCCAACCAACTCGCCCTATCTACCCCGTTAACCCCCCCGCCCCCGAGACCTATGCCGCAAAAGCAGCAAAAGCCAAAGGAAAAGGCAAAGCCAAAGAGGACCTTGGACAACCTCCAGCCGCTAAGCCCCTCCCCACCGCCCAACGCCGTTTTTTTGCCTCCCGGACAACGCAGGAACCCCTCCCCCACCCCGACCGCCTCGCAGGAGAAATCTCATCCATCCTGGCCAAAGCCCTAGAGAAATCAGGCTACACCGCTCTCTTTACCTCCCTTTCAGCAACGGTTAACCCCAAAGGCTCCGTCTCCATCGTGGCTCACCCCACAGTCCCGGCCACCTTCTACAACCCATTCTTCGAAACCTTTACCTCGCTTATCAACGCTAGGATTAACACCCCTACTAACCCCCTAAAACTATTCCGTCCCGCTCCTACAGATGTCGACGTCGCCATTCACGGCATTCCCCTCTACAACTTCTCCGACAAAACCGCCCTGGATAAAGACTTCCCTGAAGAAGTCAAATTCGCCGTCGGCATTACCCCTTCTTCCGTCCGCTTCCTGATCAAAGATGATGCCACCAGAAACCTGAAGAAAACTTCCTCCGTCGTCGCTACCATCATCAGCAAGCTTTACCAAGTGTGACTGGAGTCTCCTGAGTCTCCTGACAGTCTCCTGAGTCTCCTGAGACCCCTATAATCTCCTGAGGCTTGTAAAATCTTGCTGATGATGACCGCCGAAGAAGCGGCCCTGATTGGCTCCACTATCAGGCTCTTCTCCCGCCCCCGATGCTGCGCCGTAATGTGGTCAGCCTCCCCTACTACCCAATGTCGCAACTGTCAGAAATTTGGCCACGCACACCAAGGCTGTAAAGCCAAAGAACCAGTCTGCCCACTCTGCACTAAACCCCACACCAAAGCCGAACACAGATGCCCAAGCACAAATTGCCCAGGATCCTCTAAACCCACCCCCAACTGCTGCCCAATATCCCCAGCCAAATGCGCAAACTGCGAGGGCCCACACCCCACCAACGATCCCACCTGCCCCCAACGCCCAAAAAAGTCAGCCCCCAAGGAGTTCCAGCCCTTGGTCGGCTCCATGGATATTACCATGGACCCTCCCGTTGTCCAATTGTAAATGTGGGACAACAATAATAAACCGCAAGACTTTCTACGCATAATCCAACACAATTGCGCTGGGAGCAACCCTGTGTTTATCTCACTCTTTTCACTAGCTATGACACAATCAGCTCATGTTGTCGTCATACAAGAACCACCTCTCTACAAAAATAAGCCACTACAAGCACCCTCTTTCACTTTTTACTCACCTATACCTACACGGATAGATGATAAAATTTCAACTTGTTTCTATATCGCAAACTCTCTCTTAGAAAAGAATTCTGCTACTTCGTTACCCTCCGCCCACGGAGACATAATTTCAGTGAATATTTTCATAAGAATTACACCAACTACATTCTCTACTCTACAAGTAACGAATATCTATAACCGTCACTTGTCCTCACACACCCGCTCAATTGATACCCAAGAGATATTTAACCATTCGCATAACCCGCTAATTATCCTGGGAGACTTTAATATCCATGCACCACAAGCCGATCCCCTTTGCTCATTCTCCTCTCAAGAACTTGCGCTCTCAGAACCATACTTCGCAGCTGCGACCACTAGAGCGCTTACTCTTATCAATAACCCGGGAGTCTATACTAGAATTTGTCCCTCACAACAAGCACGGCATGGGGTCATAGACCTCGCTTTTGCCAACCCCAGAGCCAGCCCACTTATTCGCAAATGGCTCCCCCTCTCCGCTGATACCGGTTCAGACCACAGAGCCCTTGCTATCACCATTGCCCTCCCCGACTCCGACTTCTCCCCATACTCCACTCCCAACTGGAATCTGACAGACTGGAGCCGCTTAGACCCAGCGCTGAAACTTTTCCAGATCGACGCTCCCCCCTCCACAGCCAACATAAACACCTGGTTCGAGACATCTCTCGACGGCCTCATGAACCTTGTCCACGAACATACCCCATCCAAAACTATCTGCAAATGGTCAAAGCCATGGTGGAATGCCAATCTTACCCAACTCTGCACAATCTTTCACTCGGTCCAAAGAGCATGCAGGAAAGGCAAAGGCCCCCCCTTTGAAGCAAAAGCCGCAAAGGATGCCTACTTCAATGCTATCAAACGCGCAAAACAACACCACTGGAACCATTTTGTGTCAAACGCAGACGTTAAGGATGTGTGGAAACTCAAGAAGATGGTCACCAGAACAGAGGACCGGATACCCTCCCTCCCCAATTCCCCAACCCCTTTAACACTAAACGAAAACCTTGTCAAAGCCTTTTTCCTGCCAAGTCAAAACCCCCTCCCCCCCCCCTATTTACTTCAAGGACGTTCCTATAATCACCCCTGAGGAGATTCACAACGTCCTAAAAACAACTAGTAACGTTTCTGCCCCAGGCCCCGATACAATACCCTACCCCGTCTGGAAAGGTATACACAGGGCCAATCCTCTTATCCTTACACGACTCCTGAACCCCCTTATTCAACACGGCCACCACCCCCCCTCCCTAAAAAAGGCGTACGGTGTGATCCTAGCCAAACCCAATAAACCAGACTATACTTCCCCCTCCGCCTACCGCATCATTGTACTTCTCCAAACAATCTCAAAGATTCTGGAAAAAGTGATAACCCTCCGCCTCGCATCCATCGCCAGAAATACTGGCCTGATCCACCCCCACCAATGCTGATCAGTGGCAGGACTCTCAACAGCAGATGCAGCCACCACTCTCCTCAACGAGATTAGAGCAATGCAATACGCAGGGCTCAAAGTCTCAACTCTTCTCCTTGATATTAAGGGCGGCTTCGACCACGTCCTTAAACAATTCCTTGCCCCAACACTTGCAGCCGGCCACGCCCCCCCATATATATCAGCAAGACTTGATTTGTCTCCTGATGTCTCCTGAGCCTCAGGAGAGTCAAAAAATATCCAGGAGTCTCAGGAGACTCTCAGGAGACACAGGAGACTGCTGGGAGACTCCATACACAAATAGTAGTTTGCTGATGCATGACGAACTGGATTTTATCCTTTCTATCCGATCGTCACATTACCCTTTTATTTAAAGGCTCGCCAAAAATCCCGACCCCGGTCCAAGTCGGAGTCCCCCAAGGCTCACCCATTTCACCTCTTCTCTTTTTGATATATGTTAATGCTCTCTACTCCCATGACCCCACCCCAGGCATTACCCTATCATACGTTGACGACTTCGCCATCACGGTCGGAGCCCAATCGTATCAGGAAAATATCAATACTCTTACGACACATTTCCAATTCCTCACACAGCTATCCACCCCCAAGAACATCCACTTCTCAGTAGCCAAAACTGAATTTATTCATTGGAAAACACCAGGCGACCACTCTCCCAACTGTACACTTCCCATTACACGAGAAGGCCACACCTTCCACCCCACACCCAAAGTCAAATGGATCGGTCTCAAGGCGGGGGTGCGGTATGGACTTCGTTCCGCAAGGTGCAGATAAGGTAGCAGCGATAACTCCGATAGTGTAAAGAAGTTATGAATTATATAGTAAAGGCAGCGATAGTTTCTGAAGAGAAAACTATAATGAATTGCTTAAATACAGAAGACGTTGCGTAGAGAAGAAAGAAAGAAAAGAACGACACAAGTAGGCCCCGTTGCCTCCCTTATATACCCAACAACCCCTCACTAGACATGACTCATACTATCCGCGTAACCCCACTATGACTCACTCTCCTTCGTGCGACAGAACCTCATAGAACCCTTTCTGACAAATTCTTCTTCCCAAACGCACAATAATCCCAATCCGTCCATTCCTAGTCCGCCCATCCTGCACAGCCCATTGTATCCATGAAAATCGGTTTCTGGCTTACCCAGTCACTCGACCCCAATGTCCACTTTACCCACAGATTGTCAGCGGCCCAAACCTCCTTCAGGCTTATACAACAATTCTCATCCGCGGGCAAAGGACTCTCCTCTGCATCAGCAAGACTTCATTTGTCTCCTGAGGTCTCCTGAGCCTCAGGAGACTCAAAAAATATCCAGGGGTCTCAGGAGACTCTCAGGAGACCCGGAAGACTGTTGGGAGACTGCATACACAAGTAGTAGTTTGCTGATGTGTCAACTGCCTTAGGCTTGCCCACCAAGCAATTCGTCCCATGCTCACCTATGGAGCGACCGTGTTCACTCCCACCTCCGCCACAAAATCCCTCATAAAGTTCTGGAACTCAGTTCTTCGATGGGCTACAGGTTGCTTCAGAGCGACCAATCTCAGAGCCCTTTATATAGAGGCGGCTTCCCCCCCACTACAACTCTACATGGAATTTCTTATGACTAAATACGCAATAAGAATTCCATCAGCAAACTACTACTTGTGTATGCAGTCTCCCAACAGTCTCCCGGGTCTCCTGAGAGTCTCCTGAGGCTTCTGAATATTTTTTGAATCTCCTGAGGCTCAGGAGACATCAGGAGACAAATGAAGTCTTGCTGATGTCTGCAAGCATCACCCCACAACAATCCAGTGACAGGGAGGAGCTCAACCAGCTTTCCCACCACTTCGCGATACCGCTGCTACTCCCACTCCCAACTTTTAAAGGGACGACCAAACCCCCCAAAAAAGTGGAACTCCAACGCCAGAAAAGGCGTCTCCCCTCTCCCTATTGAACGCCTTTGCTCCCACGCTAGACCTCTTATTGAAGAAGGCACCCCACCCCATAAGATGGCCGCCAGAGCAAAAAAGATTCTTCTAACGCATTGGGCCGCTTCCTTCCCCCCACCAAATTACTACAATTTTTCCCCGACTCTAAAGCTCCCTCAGTTTACAAAACTACATAAATTCACCGCCTCCAGAATTCACCAGCTCAGAGTGGCCAAAAGCTACCTGAAAGCACATAAATCCTGCATAAACATCAATGATGTAGATATCTGCCCCAGGTGCACTCGGGAACCTGAAACCACGAAGCACGCGATCTTTGACTGTCCCACGAAGAAAGCCACACGAGACAAACTACTACCGAATATTTCCTCATTAGACGAAATATGGGATAACCTCCCCCTTACTCCATCAGCAAACTACTATTTGTGTATGCAGTCTCCCAACAGTCTCCCGGGTCTCCTGAGAGTCTCCTGAGGCTCAGGAGACCTCAGGAGATAAATGAAGTCTTGCTGATGGATGTATAACCACTGCGAACAATCTACACACACCGAAGCACTAATATTAGGCACCAAGCAGAAAACTTACGGAAACCACTATGGAGGATTGTAAGCCAACAGGCGGTTTCCTTTGTAATTTTGTTTTATTTTCGTTTCTGCATAACTATTTAAAAAGTTCTCTTTTGTTTTTTGTGTTTTGATTTTGTGTTTTAGGGGACGTTTGTTTGTATTTGTTAAGGGGATAGGTCTTTTATGCCATAGTCTATGACTGCATGCAATGTTTTGTACCTAGAAATAAAATGATATGATTTAAAAAAAAAAAAAAAATCTGTTAGTAATGCCACACCAAATTACTTTTTCTGGGGGGTCAGCATTCTGGAGAATGGGACATGTACAACATACCATAGAACAGGGACTGACCATTCAGAAATAGGTCAAGTTCGGGGCTTGAGGAGAGTGATGAATGAGTTGTAATGTGGTACCATCTGTCTGAACGTCTGAACACCTTTGATATCCAATTACCGCTAGAGTACACAGGAGTACATACATTAGTATGTTGGTGCGTGGGCTTGGGTTAGACGTACTCTGGCTCTCTCCCATAGAGTACCAAGCTACAAGCGACTACATGTATTCTAGGGGATGGCCATGGATGATCGACTCGTGGTAAAGAAATTCCTTGTAGTGCCCCAAAAACTACTACATGTAGCTAAAATCTGTATGAAATAAAAATTGAGGAATTTGTGGAAACTTCATAGACTTAACTAATAGAAGGATCCAGGGCCGGAATTCGCCTTGATAATTAATTATATCCAAGTACCCACGGCGTGTGAGATTGTATTAGACCAGCTGGTATCCAAAACTGACGCTAGAAACCAGCGGCTGCTTGTGACTTGTACTTTAATTTAAATCCCAACGTCCCCTTGTGCATGTTTCTAGACCGCCCGTCTAGTATAAAGATTCTCCGGCCCAACAGACCGGTACGCGCACATGGAGAATAAATACAAGTCTTGAATGGTGCAATATGCCTCGCTGAATCCTACAGTAACAACATGCCAGGGAAAACCTGGAACAAACAATCAGAATCGAGGGAGGGTTCCTAAATATGCTGCGGCTGCCTTGCGGCCCACGATCTTGTCTAGTTCGTATCCCACTACAGCTACATGTACTGTCCCCCCCATGCATCTTTCCCTAGTCACAAAACATGAGGAGTACAGGGAAGAGGATCTCAGACAGTTGTTTTAATGCAACACAAGGAAAATGGTTTCCTTGGGACCCACAGATCTAGAGTTTTAAACTTCCATTTGTTCCTTAAGGTAGGATCTGGAACATCTCTCAGCACAAACCAAATTGGCTAAGCGCTCCCCTGATTTCAGCGACGTTAAGCTAGGTGATCATGAATTAACACTTTCTCGCTTGCCCGTCCCCTACTAGATCAAAATTTTATCCGAGCTTGTAGGTTGGTACATATAATCACCAACGCCTTATTGATCGACCTGCTGGCGCCCTACTTTGCGGGTCGATGCACCACAAGCGGTATTCGCCGGTAAGTTGCACGGCGTCATGCATCCTCACTCGGCCCCAGGCACAAAAGCTCGCTTCAGACCTGCTACTCTTATTCATCGAGTGCCTTGAAGCAATATTTTGATCCAAGGTGGACGCCTCTGTGGTCGGTATATGTTAGCTTCATGTGAGGATAGTTAGTTAGGTATGGTACCAGGGAATGCTGACGACGGAGCGCATTACGTTGGGTATTATATTCTGCACAGATTTTCTGGAGATACGTGTGTATGTGTGGGTGCGTGTGCGTGTGTGTGTGTGCTGGGCCCTTTTGCTCGTATCAAGACGAGCTGAATGTGTGAGTAGAGCAGTGTTACAGGGTTGTAAGATGCGGATGTTGTGGGACAGCACTCTACATGTAAGTATCGTAGGACCAAAGGGGAGGTCATGATAGGTCTAGGGGAGAATGGTGTTTATAATCGTTATATTGAGAAACCGAGATCGATTCCGTGTCTGTCTCTTGGTTGGGTGTAGCTAATAGCTCAAGTGTGCATGTGTGTGAATTCGAAGAGTTCGTATAGACCAATGACAATGACAATGTTAGAGTATGTACCGGGCACGAGAATAAGCAGTCATGACACGCGTCACAGAAATGGTTACCCAAGTCACAATTAATTCCTAAGGCCAAGACTAATCCCACACATGCTACCACTCTACTTTGTCAAACTCATATTCCAAACCCCCTTCCCGAGTAGGTTTACTCATCTATCCATTATCAATTAGAATTTTGATGCGAGCAACTGGGTGACACTGTGTGTTTCGGCGATAGTTAGGGAATTAGCAGACAAAAGAGACTGCCAAGGTGCCAAACGACGGAGGACCCCTTTCTCTTTTTCTTTGCCCCCCCCCCCCCCCCCGTCATCCATTCCCGATCGATGTCAGTGGTCCTGTGTAGGTGCTTCTACATGCTACATCAAAGACTTAATACTTAAATTTCCACATATTTTTACACTTCAAAGGCCCCCAAAAATCACCATACTCTAGATTCCAGCCTTCGAGCCGCACAAGTACAGACAACCACTCGAGCCTATTATATCAGAGATTGAGCAAACTGATCAACCAACGTGGTCCGCTTTGGCAATGTGATTTGAGGGAGAAATTTGTCATGACAGCAAGTGAGGAAAGGGAGCTTTGGGGGCTTATGGCTCCTCAGTATTGTGGAATTAACCGTTTCGGGGGTGATCACAAAATGAGAGACAGCTCGGGAGATCCCCCGGCTGCCCACCACCGCCCAGACGGTTTGAAGGCCCTCTTAGGCAAGTAGCATTATGCTAATGGGAGGGGGGGGGGGGGGGGAGTCTATGATTCTATGGATAATGAATGATATTTCAACACAGTAACTAGGTCTTAAAGTAGGTAAATATTCTCTCACTCACACCTAAATCCTTAGAAATACGGTATGAATCTCCCTCTCTCCGTTTTGTGCAAAAGATTGTCTAATGCTCTAGGTTGTGTCGGTCACTTCGTTCTCCCGTGTCCGTTAAGGGTCGTACCACTGTTTCCTCATACAAAGCTACGACTGCCAGGCACTAGAGTACAAGCCATTCGGTACTTTTCTCTAGTGCAGATTTCTTCTTCTTCTTCTTCTTCTTTTAATTGAACACTACTCTCTTGATATAGGGCACCTACATATTATCAATTTGAGATACGTAGACCTCTATCTGCATAGTTGTGGACTATACATAAACATTTTGTCCATTTATTTATCATCATATTAACGATCACTCCAACCAGCTATGCTGAACTCCCTCTTAGGACACCAGCAAGAGTCAAGATGTAGATCCTCAGATGCTGTTCTCCGAGTGGCTGCCCCACATGCCCTCAATAGGCCACAAGCCACAACAGGTCCGCCGTCTATTTTACCACCACGCATGAAACGCACTTGTGCGCGGCTAGCAAGGACCTTCAAGGCTGAGGTGTACCGAATCGCAACCCTGCTTCGGCAGCCAGCCACGTCAAGTAAAAGGAAAGAAAAGGCTACCATCAAAATGCGTTTAACTAGTTAAGAATTCTGTGCAACAAAAACCCTTCCCATCCCCCACACTCAGGGCGAGATCAACCCAAAGAAAATTTCTAAGCAGGACTCATCTCCGAGCCAACCGCGTTTATGACACCTAACAACCATCAACTAAGGGGCGATCAAGTGTGTGGGTGTGGAGCGCATTCTCTCGCTCCTCCATTTACCCCCGCTTTTACATAAATCAGCCACGTTCCGGTCCCTCGGTAACATTTAAACTAACCCCTGGCAAATATCCTTCCACCCAGCATACCGGTATTCCAATAAGGTAGTTTGACGACATTTTCGTTTTCACTTAATTTTGTTGTTGTCAGAAGCAATGGCAAACATTTCTCCAAATACCCATCAGTCCTACTGGGGCTATGAAGAAGGAAACGAGTTCATCGCGGCTGATGTAGGTTTTTCCTTGACTATCGCTTCACGCCTTTTCCCGTATGAAAGATAGTAGGCTAATTAGTATTCGGTGGTTGTGTAATATAGACTTTTGATAGCGACTCAGCATACGAGGATGGCGGGTAATTGATCGACCCCTACCGTTCGTCTTATGGAACTCACCTTCGGACTATAGAATGGCTGATACATCCCACCGACAGGTTAATCGAGGATTCGACGTTTCTCACACAGGAGAGGGACATTGTGTGTAAGTATGAGAATGGTAGAAGATACCATAGGTACCATGAAGGACGTATGTATTCATGCTGCATCTTGCTAGCAAGCCTACCCTACATTCTCCTTTATTAACGGTTTCTGTCAATAGAATATGTATTTCCAAATGATCATGTATGACCCACCTATCCTCATACACATTTTATAGCCCCAAGATCCAAATGGATTACTAACGCCCTTGATAGCAAGAGATCGAACGGATGGACCTACAGCATCATATTTCGACCCTGACATTTGGTGGTAAACTTCATTTTTCGCCAATTACCACCGGTGAGGGGGATATTTCACCAATTCTGGATCTTGGATTTGGATCAGGTAAGAAAGGCCACCAACGAATGATTTGGCTCGTTATTACGAAATAAAATTAATCTATGTCTAGGGATCTGGCCTGCTAGCATGGGTACATTCAATATTGAGTTTATGTATATTTTCCATTGCTAATCGTTCGAAAAAGCGGAACTGTATCCTCATTCACAGGTACTCGGAGTAGATCTCAGTTGGACAGAGCCAATTTGGTAATTATCCACCCGAGTTAAACTATTCCTCCAATATTCATTAATGCGTTCCAGGTGTCCACCTAATTGCAAACTCGAAGTCGACGATTGTGAGCATGACTGGCTTTACCAGAGAGACTTCTTCGAGCTTGTACATCTCCGGTATATTAATGGGTCAATACGTGACTGGGACCGTTTGTTCCAACAGGCGTACCGGTATGTTTTTGATGATTATGGAATTTTTCGCTTTCTCATCTCCTTGCAGACACACACGCCCCGGGGGTTGGATTGAACTCCAAGAATCAGATATCGAACTTTACTGCGATGACAATACCCTTGCACCTGACAACATACTTCTGGAGTGGTTCGCGTTAATGAATAAGGCGGCCTCCGCCAGCGAGAGACCCTTCATAAAAACCAAATGCTTCAAGTCTTGGATTGAACGAGCAGGTTATGTGAATGTAAAAGATAAGCTGTTTAAGGTGCCTATCAACCGATGGCCAAAAGATAAGAAGATGAAGGAGATTGGACACTATGAAACAATGAATCTTGCCGAAGGGTTAGAGGGGTGGAGCATGGCACTGTTTACTCGGGTGTTGGGGTGGGATAAAGAGGACGTACTTAGATTCCTAGAAAAGATTAAGAGGGAGTTTCGGAATAAAAAGGTGCATGCGTACTGGTCATTGTATGATATCCCTCCCTTCTGTTCTTTCTCTTTCTTTCTTCCATTTATTCACACTGAGATGATGATAGAAGAGTTACATACGGACAGAAGCCTATCGAGAGTATTTAACCTCTGCGAGCATGAGCATTTTTTTTCCCCCCAGGTTCTTACAAACTGTAAATATTAAAGGTCTTCTTCTGTCATTCCGAAGGATAATACACCACAGCGAAAGAAAACAAGTTAGTCAATAGGGTTATTTCATAATGAGCGGTAGTTATTACATAGTCCCTAGGCATAATTGTTATTAATTGAGAACTGTTTGCGCCTTGTATTCGCTTGTAGCTTATAGGTGAATATCGTCGGATCCGGGGCATGTATACTCCAAAATAAGTGTGTGTCCCCCTTCCCTCACCTATATATTTTTGATTAAAACTCGATCGCCATGCTCGTGGGAGTTTAGTGAACATTAGCAAGTGCACGCGGGCTGCGGCGCACGGTCATTGGCACCAGTTCGGCTCGTAAGCTCGGCAGGGTTTGTTTATGCCTAAGTAAGTACTTAATGCAGGTGAAAACGTATACCAATAATCGGCATGAAGCTTCTTCGGAGGCACTGTTGATATTCTATGCAGAACCCGGACAACTAACCCAGGCTCTGGGGGCCCGAGGTGTCCGACCTTGTGACTAAACATATACTCACTAGCAATTCGTATAGGTACTGGTACGTGGGCTCTGTAACAGAATGAAACGATGAGGATAGTACTTTAATTTGAGGTCGTTTTAATTGCTAAAACCTCAGAGATCAGTTGAGTTGTGTTGTGCTAGTTAAGAACTTATGGTTAAGTAAGTTAGGAATAAGGATGCCTGCCAAGAAGGAGGCGTTTCATGAACAGCAACTCAAAACCAAAACGACAGTCGTCATTATGCTTTGTGGCTTTGTGGAAGTTGGCCCAATACCGCAGCCTGCATCATCATCAGCAACATACAGATGGTCAAATCAGGTTTCCCCACGCGCCCCGGCTACCGGGATACCACAAAGTTCCATCCGCACCCCCGCCCTTTATTTTCACATCGCAAACTGACCAAAAATGGTGAACTGTGAGCGATAATGATCTAATTGTATGTATGAACTTAGATTACACAATGGAAGTTCGAGCCGCCAGCTGTTCTTTAGAGGAACACGGAACCAACGTTAATGTCAAACAAGTCTCTTATTGGACTCCAGAGGTAAATCCCCACAAGTATCGCTGGCGGTTTCAGGACAGAACAGATTTTTAGTTGGAGAAGCTAACGAATCTTTCGTATGATTTTCTTGCCACGACTTGTCATAGAGCCCAGCGTCGACATGACGGGATATAATATCTCTTTCTAGATTAATTTTCATAATGCTTATTCTTCTCTCCTCCTTTATTTTTTCTCTTTTCGAAAAAGATGACAGATGGAGCGCCGCCTCCCCCGAAAGAGCATTGACGGCTCGTCGACCAACAACCGTTCGATCAGATATCAGCTCGGGCTACTCCGCATATGTTTCACCCCCTCTATAAAATTCTTCCTTATTACCTCGTGGCTGCCCGCTCACCCGGTAACTGTTCTCTACACCTAAATACTACGGTACCAGTGCCTCGGACTCGGGCCGGTACATGCCGCGGTTAATGAGAGCCCGTGCATATGAGGGGCCAACGACATGTCATCCATCCATACAACTTACTGGTTTCTCGATGGATAAGCATCAGTATATGTGCAAGGTATGCACCAGCAACCAAAACGGGGGTATCTCCCTGGCTTGTGAACCAATCGCGGAGGCACCCCCCTCCAGTGCAGGAGGACAGAGTACTACTAATTCCATGACGTTTCCGAACACGACCAATATTGCATACACACAAAAAAGTGCCAAGTCCCCCTATTTGTATGGTATGCAATATTGGTCGTGTTCGGAAACGTCATGGAAGGACGAGTATGTACTTACATGAGATACGTAAAGTGTTTGCAATGGCTGAGAAAGATGGGGAGAAGAAGGAGGGGGAGCTCGTCTCGAAGAGAGATAGATAGTAAGGTAAGCTAAGAATGTTACTCCAATACCTCGTGAGGTATATTTAAGCCCGAGGACTAATGCCTTGCTTACTTGCATGGTGCCCAGGAAACATATCTCCCGACCAATGGGATGTCAAGGGTATGGAGCCCCATGGCAACGGAGTGGGTGCTCTAATTTCAAGAGACGGTAGCTACAACAGCAATTGGTCGGGTATTCTGATAGTTGGATGATCGTTGTCCAATCTAGAGCCGTCAGCCGGCGGAAAAACCTAGCAGTTCAATGGTGAAAGGTAGCCAGGATGGAGAATACTCTACCACGGTACAGCTAATTTGCAAGAGGTACCGCGCATGCCCATTGGGTCACAGCGTCACAACTATGCTTGTCGTTGTGACACCGGAATTGATCAAGCATTCAGCCCTTTCAGGGGGTTAACAAATAGATCCGAGGGGGGCAAAAAACGATCCCTCCCTATAAAGCGGGTATTGCCGAATAGTGCTACTGTTAAGTGCTTTTTCCCAGGCACAACGCCTCCACTCCTGTTGGTATTGAAACGGCAGATCAAAATATTCATAATTATTTGATTCAACAAATAGAGCGTTTAAGCTCACTCAACTTTTTGTTAAAAAAAAATACCAAGAGAAAAATACCAAGAAACATGTAGCCAAGTGACGGAATTAGGAGGTGTTGGACTTAGGTCCTGTTGTTCCGATGCCTGTTCATAACCTCGTCGGCTTTAGCATCTCTCCGCCTACATACTCTCTTGATATTTTTTCTTGGTATCTCTTATAACGGTGAGCTCAAACGCTTAATATAGAAGACCGGAACGGAATTGTTTCACGTATCATATTGACATGTATCTAGTAGTTACTTCCTGGAAGTAAGCACAAGTAAAAATGATGCAAATAGTTAGTAGCATTGATGTCGCCTTGAGGTTCTGGCTAGCATCTCCCCGCCCGTATCAAGGTGTACGTACTGCCCTGGCAGAACGGAAACACAGGCTCTGGGATATAGTAGTCAATTCTCCACTACACGTCGTCTCTGCCTTGGCCGCTGATTGTTTGCCAGGGGAGTCTTTTTCTAGCAAAATACAGAGATGCTGTACTTGTTACCCCCCTCCCCCCAAGTGCTGCTAGCCGCCTATCCTATTGATACGGAAACGAGATTGACCACCTATCCCAACCAACCAATATAATACCTTGTTCCAATAACCCAATCCTGATACAAGGCCAGGCCTCGAAAACCTGCATATTGTTGTAATATATTCGCTACCGATTACGTTGAAATAATATATACCTAGTACATATATAGCTCACTGATCCATGAAACCTTCTGGGGGAGGTGGGGCTTGCCCTCAAGCTCTTCGTTGTGTATACATTGTTGAATGACAGGTTTTTTGGTGACTGATAGTAATTAAAATTGATTCTCTAACAGAAGATCGAGGAGAAGAGTGAGTAAGAATAGAAGGGAAAGGATAGTAAGAGCCCCCTGCCTCCCATGGTGTAAGGAAGTACCATAGTAACGTAAGCTCTAACTTCAACATACAGCTCACTTCATTATCATCCCCCTTATTACTTCAGGTTCCCTTTGTAAATAAATATACTTATAAGCGGGACTTGGCGCTTTTAGCTGTGACCCAGTGCTCGGCCGTCGCCTAGGCATGAGCTCGCATCAACCAACCTCTAAGTCATTTAGTTTCTTATATAACTTAGCTTTACCCTGCTGTGCTAGTTGGCCGGTGGAGGAGCCCAGGTTATGCCTAAGCCATATTTTAGTAAAATAGAGGCAACATACCTCTCAAAGGCTGAGTCTTACGAATGAGTTTTAAATAATGGTGACCTGTGACCATCGCGTTATACGATAATAGCTAATCTATTTTATATCAAGACCTATCCCCTAAGCTATACTCGGTAAGTACTAACCTCCCCTAGAAAGGTAAAGGCTGTTGTCTTTTGCTAAGAGATCCTACCAAGTAGTTTATCTCTCATACAAACCCCGACCCTCCAATAGGGGGTCAGCATTGGCGGCATGAAAGGGGGGGGTTAGTTAATCATGAACTATCACTCGGAACGGAATCAGTGGAATTCGAGTTTATTAACATTTACCCCATGCAATGCAGCAAGATTCCAAGATATTCTTTTACTCCATAATCAAGTATACATTGATTATGATAGTAGATAATGCTAACGAATTCACGACCGCCCCCAACACCCAAGACACGAATTTGTTTCGGTAGTTACCTAAAGTGAACCAAAACAGCTAAAATCGTAGTTATAACTAATGAGATACGTATATCCACTCCTCCAATATTATCCGTAAGAAAAAAGAATTCGTCAATCCGCTTTATCTAGGGAGTTGGGAAACCTGTTTATTGTTGATTCTTGGCATTTGGGTTCTAGATCTCGCACAGGTGTATCATGGCGCGCCTGAGACTCAATGAGGATTTTTGTATTTTCTGCATCTCACCATGCTCACTAAGTCGGTTGATTAACGAATAACTTGACCAATACAACTAAAAAAAAGAAAAAACACATTTACAGATCTCGTATTTGAGCTCGAGTGACACTGGGTGATTAAGTTATTCAAACGCCCTTTAACTAGGTAGTAATTAAGAAGAGACTCGATCTGATATACCCTGACCACGTGCTATTTAATGTATATAGCTTTACTCCTATTCTTTTGTGGTATTTAAGTCGGGAGACGTGGAATTCCTTGGAGCGAGAAGGAGCGCACTTCTGCCCGGGAGAGAACATAGGGCGGAGACTGTCTAATTATTGTCACTCAAGTTTGCGTGCATATCTGCCGTGTATGTGCCACCCAGCAGCTTCATGTAGGTACATACTTCGTAGAGTTATTATAAGTACCTCTGGAATGTTGGTAAGGACAACGGAACTCCCCCCCCCCCTCCCATAACATATATGATGTGTGACATAATGAATCAGTTAATCGGTTAGCTTTTCACAACTGTATTAAGTGAGGTCCATGTCTTCTGGGCTGGAGCTGCATCCTACTCGCGCGAATGTTACAGTCTCACATCATACCGAGCACTGAATATATGGCTGGCATTGAGCTCCCGTTAGAACTTCCCTTTTTTATGATGTAAAACAGATGATTTGATTATTACTGAAACCTAGGCACTCTTGCTCTATAGTTTAGTCCCGTTTTGTGTAGTTCAACCCGATTGGGCATTGCCTTGTCTAAGCAAACAGACAAACCAATGGAGATCATAATTTCGACAGCTGAATCACCAAGGGTTCTCTGAACAGAAACGTTAGACTAACTATATAAATGTTAGTTAGGATTACTAGTTACAGGGATCGTTTTTCTGGGGGTCAAATAGCGCTTCTTAAAATTGATGCTTGGCCTAGAATCTCTGATATCGCTGTGCAGTGGATTTTTTTGTATTCCCTCATGTCAATGTATCGTGGCCTCGATCAATCAAGATCCAGGTAACAGCCAAGACCTTCTGCTACCTGCTGCTCTACCACACATCTAGTTCCTACCAGTGCAGTGCTTCTCACTCAAGAAATCCCTGAAGCCTCTTTTCAACGCTTATTGGGCCTTTGTGAACCTCTAGATCCCTGGGGGTGAGGTGAGAGGGCCCGCTTATTCGAATCCGTAGGGTTACCTTTAAGCGAGGGTTGAAAACCTGTTTTCTTATTTTGATAATGGGAATCTATCCATCAAATCGACTAAAAATCCCAGGTACATACATATAGAAAAGTCTTTGTGCCACGAGTCTCCCAGCTTCCAGATGCGCATTTAAAGGCTACACAAGCGAATGAATGGGGATGGTGGTTGCACTCGGGGCAGCTGCCCCCCAGCAACTTTTCCCCCCAGTTGCTTGATCCTCTTAGTGCGTAATAAGCTAACCCGGAAAAAGAACGCCACGGTTTTACCAAGGGAAAGCTTAAGATCGTTCGGGATTAGCTATGACAGAACAATTCTCTCTATCACACGGATTCACACTCACCACCGCTAGTTTAATACAGTTGCCACTTTCAGCACTTTCAGGCACCTGGAAAGAATTCCTTGGTTCTTCTGGTATTTAACCAATAAGAGAGTTTAGTATTTGCAGAGTGGATGCAGGGTCGCACCCCCCGAGCTTTAGGGTCGTGACGCCATATCAACTGGCAAGGTCTCCACGTTAACGGGCCTTCCATCCCCACAATAGTAATGGGGGTATCTACTTACAATTTGAAAAAAGATCAGATGAAGAACGTGCGGGGGGATATCAGTCCAGTTTCCTCCGCGGCGCAAGCCATGCTCAGGGACAGAGCACGTAGATGTCGAAGAATGTCTAGCTGTCTTAAGAGAACAAAATAAAAGGGGTAGCGCAATAAGACAAATGCATCAAGGAAGGGGGAACGCATCCAACGCGTTATACGCCACTTACGCCATTTGAAATGGGCTACGCATTATGAAATTGGGATCCAGAGCAACATAACTAGAGCACAAAGACTATGTAAGCTATGATGCCCTTGATCCCCTGGGACTACAGAGCAAACCAGGAACTAGGATTCATCTCTGTTCTAAAATTACATAAATCTTAGGCCTTGTGGTGCTGGGGTAGTTCCGACAACCGACTTCTTGTGCTCATAGATCTAATGGTATAAAGAAGTAGGCGATAGTAAGAGTTCGGGGTTATGCCATAGGATTTTCCTGCACGCAACATTCTTGTACCTAGAATCGAATGAAATTATGATGTAAAAAAAAAAAAAAAAAAGTAAGAGTTCGGGGATGGCAATTGTAAGGCCTTCCGTCTGAGAGCCACTGGGGCAGAGGGAGAACAAGCGGAATATTTAACCCATCCACCGAGTCTGAAGTATGGGAGATCGAAGATACCTATCTCCTCTATCCGACATCTTTTAGGGTATATATGATACGTAGGTACATGTGGGTCAAACTTAACTAGATGGTCTAGTATACTGCAGAGCAAATAATCTTAGGGAGAGCCACAGGTGGGCATATGCTCCGTTTGGTGGCTTCTGAAAGACAACGTCTCGGAGACTCGGAGAATTTGAGGAGTTCTGGAAGAAATGCCGATTATACAGGAACTCAAACCGATAAGTTGGCAGTCGGTAATTGGATCATCTTCTATTGATTGGGCATTAATCTCTCAGGTAGCCATTGGACTATTCTGTAACTACGCCAAATACCGCAGCAAAAATCTTAGGTATATCTATTGACAAGACTGAGATTCATCCCGATAGGTAGCCGTTGTCGTTTCTAATATCAAAACTCAACGGAGTCTCGGTAGCTGGGGCAAAAGCGGAGGTTTAATGATCCCAGAGTGTTCCAGTTTACGGATTCTAGATTTCGTAGATCGCTATCCATACATTGATACTCGGCGCGGCTCTGAAGGATCTGCCGGGGATCAGTCCTTGTTAACGTTAACCTCTTTTGGTATTCCGCTATTTAGTCCAGAAACCCTAGTCCATAAACAATACTGTCGATCACCAGTAACCAATGAGGGCCGCGCAAAATGTTTCTCAACTTCTTGGATATCCCCTCCAAGTACCGACTCAAAACATGAGCTACTCACACCTACTCACCACCTCCGTACCATACCACAAAGTTACGGGGCCCAGGTACCTAGTTAGGTAAATTCCGTACAAAAGCTGCGCTAATGTCAGCTATTGGACGAAGTGGAAGAAAAGCAAAAAGAAAAAGGGGACCAGAGCGTTACGCTACATCTGAATCCCTGAAAGTCGACAACTAGCTAGTGTAAATGTGGAGAAAAGGGCAGCCATGTGTAATAAGTATATCTGCCTGCGAAAACGCCACGGACTCTACTATATACAAATACCCCATGCTCCCTTCAGAGACCGCCTAAGGTCTACTTCTTTGAGGGTTTTCCCATAGGGAAACATTATCTATCAATAGTAGTACTGCATCTGGTAGATGTAGAGTTGGAATTACGAACGACTTATCACGAAAGCTTAAATGGCGACCTTGGACACTACCGGAGACTCTCAGCCGGTGCCCAACAGAGGGCCGTTACTGCTGGGCGTTGAGATATTTTTACTAGTGTTGGCATTTTTAGCTACGGCGTTGAGGACGGGTTTGAGAAAGGCTACTACGGGAAGAATAAGAATGGAGGATTGGTGTTGTATTGGAGCTACAGTGAGATCTACCTGTACCCATGGACTATTTAACCTGATTTCTCTAACAAGCTGTGTTTAGATAATCCTACTCAATATGGTGCTCGTACATGCAATGGGTTAGTCCTCTGCTCCCATTAACATTATAGTTATGAGTGTCTTTGAGAAAACAGGACTGATATTTAGAAATAGGTACCCGCCACGGCATTGGGATGCACGTCTGGGACCTAAATGACTCAGGAGATGGAGATGGAACATCTAACCTTAAGGTATACATATTTATACCTACTTGTTTTTTAGTTCCTAGGAATATTTATCTAACAATATTTTCACAGACTGCCTACATCGGACGTCTTTTCTACCCTTTTGCCACAGGTCTTATCCGCCAATCTGTTCTTTCTCTCCTGCTACGAATCTTCCCAGACAAAGATTTCCGCAGGATATTAATCATGACAGTGATCATCAACGCTCTGGTTTCAATCGGTTCCTGCCTCGTGGTTGCATTCCAATGCAGTCCAATCCATGCTGTCTTCATGCTCTCACCACACGGGTATCGCCCAAGATGTTTGAACGCCGAAAAACTGGCACTAGCTGTGCCTTCAATGAATGCTATCTTGGACTTGACAGTTGCGGTGCTTCCAATTAGAAGGGTTCTGGATATGAACTTGCCCAACAAGAGTAAAGCATGTATCTTGGGGATGTTAGGACTTGGAGGATGGTATGCAGCGATATTTCCCTTTTCAAACTGTGATTAGGCTCTTTTGTACTAACGACTCCTTGAAGCGCATGCGTGGCGAGTAGCTTACGAATTTTCTATATCCACCGGGGGTCTCACAGCCAAGACCATACATGTAAGACTGGCTTACAGCTTCAAGGACGATGAATAAGTCACTGAAAGTACTGTCTAGGGGAAGCTGTACCCATCTGTATCTTAGCCGTTACCGAAATTTCCATGGGAGTCATCGCTGTGAGCGCGCCCGCAATTCGCCCGATGCTCAAAGGAATGAATATTCACATCTGCTCCATTCACATCAAAACGAAATCGACCCGCGAATCGATCACTGACCTCCGGACAACTAAAACTGGTGCTAATGGCACAAAAACCTCGTTCGCTCTTGCGAGCATCAAGCGGCCTGAGAAGTCAATAGTACGGCTGCAAATGCGGGATGGGGGGTCTGTGGAGCGATTCAGACCAAATAATATTAGCAGGACCATTACTGAAATTGGAGCTTGCCAGGATCTCGAGAGCCAAGAAGATGGCAGGAGCGATAATGGGCACGAGGAACAGGAAGGCTTTGCAGAACGACCAGAGACGGCTGGCGGCCGGCGAGGGATTGTGAAGAAGATGGAAGTTGCTGTGACAATTAGCGATAGGGTTTAGGTTTTTTTCCTTCTTTCCTGTTCCTTTTGCCTTTTTATGGCACCTTAGGCGTTTATGGTATGGTGTTGGCTTCTTTCATTTCTTGGTGATGTTCTTGTTCTTCGAGTTTCTCGTCACGTTATAGATGCTGTTAATGAGCCAGTTGCTCTGTGGATATTACTTTCCATCGATCAGGGTATGCACGTATATTTCTCGCGGTTGAGGTAAATGAGAGAATGAGTGGTAAATTCCGCAGCGACTAGCTTGTGACGAGAATAAATATTCATGATCCCTGAATATCTCAGGTTAACTTATATTGCTGCTCACACTACCGGCATAGAATATTTTTCCGAGAGAAGCTCAATGACATTCAAGAGATCCAAGAGCCCGAATAAACTAAACCATAAAAAACAAGAGCAAGAAAACAAACAAGAGACCCAGCTCAACCTCTGCGCTTATTTACGCCCCAGCACCAAATAAAACTTGTCTTGTATAGACGCTGCTACTAGATATAGCCCGATATAAACACACGCTGGCACAAACTCTCCAGTGTCCGCTATGTATCGCTGCGCTGCATTCCAAGTTTGCAGAGTTGATCCAGGCGTAGTTGTTTTCTATCCAACCAAGAGGCTTAGAGAAAACTATGTGAAAAGGAAGGAAGAAAGAAACGACTCACTTTATATCCAGCCAAAGACATATCTCAAAGGTGTAGATACCAAATTTTGAGATAGCCAACTAGACATTTGAATCCTGAACCGGGAAGGTATATCATTCGGCCCGGATCTTTTAATTTTTTAGAGTCTACACATATTGCATGTGCTCTGTGGTGGTCATTCTGGTGCCTCCTAGCCTCGCATTATTTGTCGGCACTGGGTATCACGCTTGTGACTCAAGATTCCATCCTTTAAAGGCTTAGGAGAGTAGTTCTTGCGCCTCCAGTGCGTGGGGGTTGTACTCGATCGGCGGGTACTCCGCAATGAGGACGGATATACCAATAGTTACTTGGCGATTCGATTGGTATGTGATGAGTACACCTGGCATTCCCAGGTTCACTGATCTTGCAATCAAATAACCCGCCGCCAACCCTCTTCGAGGGCGTGCGGGACTGATACGAGTGATTTACAGTGACGCCACCTGGTTTCGAAAAAGCGTGTTTATGTGTGGCAAGCTCGCAAGAGATATCTAGAGTACCGAAAAAAATGCGCAGAAATTGACTACCGTGTTCCAGTCGTTACGTTAGTGCTACTGTAAGGGTGCGGTATTGATGCGGTATCGATATGGTACTCTACTTACGATGCTGGTTTAAACCGGTATCCTTGACTCGGTACCGTAGCCCTACGGTTACATTTTTACCCCTGTTTTTGAGACTGTAGTCAGATAGTATAGCCCCCCGCCCCCGCTTTGATGCCATGGGAATATTGCATCGCCAGCTCTGTGGTCTCTTATGTCCGTCCCTGTTGTCGGAGGAACCCCTGTATCGAGAGCCAGGAGGGACTAAGCTTGTTCTCCAGCCCGGGCCCTTCCAGAACAATGCTTCTTCTTCTAGCGCTCCACGCCTTATCACACAGCCCCCGTGAGGGCGCCGAGCTTGCTTGAAACTGGATATCCTATTAACAAGGACAGAATCTGGCGTGGACGGTGCTCAATGCTTGCTCTTAGCAAGTTTCGGTGAGGCAGCTAAGCCTGGCGGCGGTTATCTGAGGCCTCCTGCGCGGCTCTAGGCCCCGATGGCCCTTCATCAAGGTGAGTTGAGTCGAGTGTAAGATGTTGGAGAGCGGGGGGCGTAAGCCTGGAAAGCCATTACCGCATAGTCTATGGAAACTAACTTATAAAGCAAGACCGACGGGAGTTAAACCGGAGTAGGCGTGTGTCTGCAGGCAAAGCCGTGCAGAAGAAGAAAGTGGTGGGATGGCGGGTGTGTGGTGGTTACAAACCCTAACCCTGGTCCAGAACGCGTTCTAGAAAGCGCTCTAGTTCTCCGTCAGGCGTACATGGTCTCCTCGGGTCTCTCATCCTATGGGAACTTCCGATATCGAAATGTCCAACGATTCGGCAACAGCAATAATCATCGGCAAGTTTGATTCCTGCGAGTGATGAGCTATGACTATGCCACAGCCCACGAAGCTCGGCATATAAGAGTTAGGCAGCTGCAAGGGCATGTACCGCGGGGACAAGTGTCACGACTGGGGACGCTGAGTCCAAAAGCACAAAGCATGCGGGCGTTATATACCATGCCGACTATCTGAGAGGCCTACGAGAGTCTACTTTCTAGTCCACAATATATATAGATATATAGCTGACCATGATGGTTAAATGATGTAGCCGCCACTAACTCCATTCCAAAGACGCTACGATTAAGGCCATGTATGGGAATGGGGAATGGGGCGGTAAATGTGTCGAAAGTAGTTTTACCAACGGTGGTAAGTTATTCTACCACCGGTGGTATTGGCACTGAATTTCAGTGCTATCATTGTTACAAACACTTATGAGGATTTCCCACCGGTGGACAATAGGGCTCATATATTGGCATTATATAGCCTCTTTCGGCGCGGCCGAAATGTCTGTGCTTTTACCATAAAAAGTGACATTATAGGTATAAATCATAGTATTATCCTCACCACCGGTGGTAAAATAATTTACTACCGTTGGGAAAATTACTTTTGACACATTTGCCGCTCCACAGGAGCGGACCTGTGTGCATCTATAACCGAAGAGAACCAACGATCGAGGACCATGAACAACTTACTAGAGCCAGACCATCCATCACACACTATCACTCGTGGAGCTCTTCTCTCCCACCATGATTGCCCCGTTTTCTTGGCGATTCGCTGTTTTAGGCTATATAGAGATCTCCTATCAGGAAAGGAAATCTAGAAATACATGTATGCATCTGTTCTGGAATGATTGTTCTTAGGCCTGGAACCAATGTTCCGGAAGATACATGTACTACTACTTAGTGACCATGGGCAACTATAAACAAAATATAGCTACTTGCGATCGAGCGTACGTAGATTAAGGTTGTTAGGGGGGTGCCTGCTACATGGCTGTCTCGGTTTAAAGGTCAATATATACATAATACAGCAGTGTAATGTAAGTACCTTCTCGTATACTTATCTTATTTAGTATATTTAGGTGGTGCCGAACTAACTAAAGGCTACTGTTTTTTTTTTATGAAACAATCCCGGCCATATGGTATTAAGGAACGCCAGCTGTCGACTAAGTATTTAGGACCCGTCCGGGAGAAGGGGGTATCTATGTATGTAGGTTGGTAAAACGCTCATTTATTCCCCCCCCAGCAGCGTTTTCACCATGGCTGCCAGAAAATCCACTTTGGAACCTTTTTTCGAATGGCAGTTACTGAACCCCGCCCCTCAAGAGGTCAATCGCTCAACCATGAAACCGCCGAAACGGATCCTTAATTACTACCCCCCTGGCAAACCCAGCAAAGACTAGAGAAGCACCCTTTAGACCCAGCCCCCGCATAAAGTTCCGCGACCATGCATACTTGTATATTTACCTACAAGTACTATGTAGGGTTTAAACATTGAGTTTATTTCTCGCAACCACCACATCCCGAGATTCTCTTGCTTCGGATCCCAAACTGTTAGTAAATTAAAGCCACAGAAAATTTGCACTTTACTGACAGACTAAGGGATGCCAGGGTACTGCAATTAGGCCGGGTAACCGTGAGGAAAGGTGCTTGGCAGTACTGGTGTCAAGGGGAGTGTCAAGGTATCTGATATCTCATGGTTTGGTTTCGAAAAGCTGTTTTATTTGGGCTCCAGTGTGTTGACAACCCCCCCCCCCCCCAGGAGCCGGATCTTGGAAATGTGAGAATAAGAAAAGCGAGGGTATCGGCCGTACGTAAGGGCTTGATTTATATTGCAACATGAATGTTGATAACAGCTACAGGTGGTTTGCTCATCAGAAAAAACAGGTCTCCCCAATATGGGACACCTCGCTCCAGACGTATATCTTCGCAGCAAGCCGAGTATTGAGGCCGAAACCATTATTCCCACGGCCTATCAGCTCGGCTGCAGACATCTCGGCACTAGAATCAACATCCCGCCCCCCAGTATATATGGAAGAGAGCTCCTCCTGCGTCGTGCATGTGCCTAAACTCAAATACCTTCCTCTTTTAATTCGTTCAACAAACACCCAAGTTTCCTCTGATCCAGTCTGGTTTTCCCCAATTCCATCTCTACCCGGAATTCTTACCGGAGGGTCTAGCTGGAATTTGTGCATTGTGGCTCCTTGGCTTTGTCTTGGCCGAGATCATCTACAACGGGGAGGAGCTGATATGAGCTGCACAGGCAGAAAAGAGTCGAGTGGACAATACAATTGTTTGGAGCCATTTCCAACCCTTATCCGAAAAATATGGCCGAGTAAGTGGTTCTTGCAATTCGATTCCTACCGGAGGGCACCTAATGCGTCTACAGCGGCCTCACAGCGCGCACCCCCGGGTGCCTAGCCAAAAGGGTGTCAGTAATCTCGAAGCTCTTGGAATAACAGGATAGATAACTGGATGTGAGGGCGTTGTCACGTGCATGTCCCCTGTATGTACGTCAAGTTTCCCAAAGCCCCATCCCCTACATACAGCGGCTAGGTATCCGGGTGAAATTGGTCGCACATATGTACTACATAGTACTCTGCTCTGCCTCGAGTACTCAGTAGGTACTCTACCCATACATATACATACATGCATGTGCTGTACGCAGAGTACTCCATTGATAGCCAGAGTACGTCAGGGAGACATCGATGTAGGTACTGCGGTCAGGTGGAGCAGGTGACTGTTCTAGAACGCCCACCCCATCCTCACACCACCATGCACCGCGTAAAGTGCGAGGAGCGCATGAAGGTAACCACAGCCTCGCTCGTTTCAACTAGAAGTAAGGCTGCGGTCTGGTTGATAGGTACTTATCTCTGCGACTGGGGTTTAGGGGGGAGGTTATTTTTGAAGAGAGATATCAGTGGTGGCCGTGGGAAAGCCTTGTCACACACAATGCGATAGTGATAACGATGGGGTGACCCCACCATGAGTTAAGGTTACACATGCCATAGTCGCGGCGATCATCGGCAAATTCGGGGATGGTTGGTAGAGGGGGTAATTTTGCCAGAGGATTGTATGTCGGCATTTAGACTTCCACTACTACTTACATCCTTGGAGGGATAGAAGGTTTGATGGAAATCGAAGGAGATAGGGCTGATCTGATGAATGAGCGAGGTGAGCGACGTATAATTTCGCTTAGACAAGGAGATCCAAAAATACTTGTCTTTATAAAGAATTAAATGCCCAGTCCACCCAAAATAAAATGAATCCCTGTCGGGACCCAAGTTACATATAATCGCTATAGCTACCGAATATCCCTAGAGATAACGTCGAGTCGATTGTATGGAGTAGGTACTGTATCTTCTTGCTGGGGCCCTTGTCGAGAGGCTGACTGGAATGATGATTAATAGGGTGAGGCACTTGGATAGTGAGATATATTGAAGATATGTGGTGCTTGAGTGGAGAGACGTTGTATTTGGGGGGGTGCGCAGTGCAGTCGTTATGCTCAGTCGAACTCTCGTTGTGGTGGCTATGGTTGGTTCTGGAAGATGGATGTTCTGTACCTCTGAAAATATCCCCTAACCCTTTAGCGTTCATGCCTTAAACTCTCAGTTGTAGTCATCAACGTTTACATGCGCTACTGAGCTTCTATCTCTGGACTTGAAATTTAAGGCCTTGCATTTCCATGTCCACTCGCTTAACATCACGGTCCACCCCCTCCCCCTTCCCCCCCACAGAAATAAATAACTCTTTACGGAAATATGCCCAATAAAAGAAACAGTACATGGGTATAGCGGGGAAAACTGGTCAAGATCTTGGAGACGAAATGCAGCCTAGGTGAGATGGATAACCTAGTTTCCAGTAGCTAACTAGGCAGGAGGTGATCATGAGGTAAGTATGGTAGGCAGGTACGGTGAGATTTGTGCACCTTTTTTCTTTCTTTCCCGCGACTCTAACTCCACGTTTTTTTTTTTTTTTTTTCTGAAGCAGTCCCTGCATGATGCGACGGGCCGGGTAAAAACTACAAGTCACGTCAGACTTCTTGGAAGGGTTGTTTTATAACAATTGCATTGAAAGACATCTTATCTCGGCGACTGTGGCGGCGGCGGCGGCCTAGTATTATTAATGCGCATAGTGCCAATAGCTAATTAATTGCGGGACCCATCAACATTGAAATCAAGACCCCGAGTTCGGCGATGAAGGAACTGGATGAGGCTCGAGCCTCAAGAGAGGGGAAATGAAGCTGTGGGCGCCGGTGTCTTGTATACCTACTATGTGTGTACGTGCGGCGGATCAAAGGCGATGAACAGGAAGGCATATGCAATTGCGCAAAATGTCTCGGCGAGATTTAATTTGTCGATGGCAAATACTTATGTCTCACCTCGCCCATCTCTGCGGGAAGATCTCATCAGTTAGATCTAGGCACTGCTTTAGCTGGTCATGGAGTAATTATATAATGGAAATAAATGTACTTATGCTCGGAGGCAGCAACTCTGAGGTGCCTTAATACAGGTAATATGATAAAGATTCTATCTAAAATTAAAATAGGAGAGTTCTATCACGATCACGGTTACGCTACGTGGTTTATTGGTTGCAGTTGGCGAGTGAGATTTGCGGCTGTCATACCTGAAAGTGCATGTCTCTCTTTTTCAATGCATCCAATGTCATAAGTGACAAATGATGATGACTACATGTATCGGTCATGGCATTGTCATCGACCTTGTTCGACCAGCTCGAGGTCTCTAGATCAGTATCTCTTTCACTGGTGCCACTGCAACCATGATCATGAGCCAGCGCCTCAGTGCCTGTGTTCTCAGAGGTACAGACGGCGTATCTCCGAGGGAATTTCCGGGTGCACGGTGCACTATGCGGCCTCCTGGGATGTTGGCAGCTCACCAGCAGTAAGCAACAGGAAATTGAGAAAGAGACAAAAAGACACTACAATTAAGCTAAGTACATGTTGTATGATGTATGTAGTATTCCTTATCTATTCGGGGGAGAGGGGCGAGCCCTACGTCATATGGAGAGAAATATTTTGGAGCGAGGCGACTAAGTTATATAACAGGCGCGCGAGATGGGTAAGCGCGGGACACCCTAAACATACATACATGTATGTACGTAGGTAGGGCGTACCCTCTATTCTAAATGTGGTGGTGCACTTGGTCCCTGTCAACAGTCCAGCCTGTCCAGGTACATCCAACTCTACCCTACGATGGACGATGGGCATCACAAGGATTCTCCGACCCTATCCCCGATCGCTCCATCGCGCACGT
The DNA here is from genome assembly GCA_024713875.1 of Morchella sp. 2016-57. Taxonomy (NCBI): domain Eukaryota; kingdom Fungi; phylum Ascomycota; class Pezizomycetes; order Pezizales; family Morchellaceae; genus Morchella; species Morchella sp. 2016-57. The sequence goes on from JAMGZE010000019.1 coordinate 1,429,503, forward strand.
ACTTGTTCTTTGGTCTGTGCCGATTTATTCCTCGCTTTGGAATGTAGAATTGGGATTGTCGGTACTTGTGACGTGATAGAAAGAAGAATTGCAGAAAAGGCTGAAACGAGTTTTTTTTTTTTTCTTTTCTTTTCTTCCCCCCTTCTAGTCTTATAACTTAAGAAGAAGGAATGGAATTTGAAATCTACCATAGGTGTGTTTGGTGATCCGAATTCACCCCACGAGCTTTATTGTTTTTTCTTCCCCCCCCCCTCCCTTCTTTCCCCAGGTGTAACTGTCATATATGTAGGTACACATATGCACTCTATAGGGCGTAAATAGGCGGCAGTATCGCTGTGCACGCGTGGATACAATACTGAATTGAGTTATTGGGGCTTGCTTCTTCTTTTTTAATATGCCACAGTTCGAACTCGTCCGTCCCACAACACAATCTGTCGGTTGCAGGTTGCCCTACTTTTGCGGAACGGGCGGTAGTTCGTTGGGATCCATGGATCATGGCCAACTCGCTGCGATAGTAAAACCTTACTAGCCTTACGACTGTGCCGGGTGTCAAACGCTCACTCTTCTTTCTTTCTCTCTCCCTCTCTCCCCTGTTTCCAAAAAAAGAAAAGAAAAGCATTCGCCATATCAACCTCATGTGCCCTCCTCTTTATCCTATCGATGCTAGCTACCTAGTCTCTCCACTGGCAGCGTCTGCCTGAGCTCAACGTCCCCCCCCCCCCCCACCCCCTCGGATCTCAATCTGTCTCGGTTGGACCTTATTTAGACCGGAATATCCTCACGTTTTTTTTTTCTTTTCTTCTTTTGGTCGCCTCGAAGACACTGGGCCGCCGTTGCAGATTCGCCTGCATATTCATTAGTTATACTTGAACGTACAGTTCCTACCTTGCGAGCGTTGGAGCTTCAACTTCCACCATACATAATACATAGACGAGCTCGAGTCCTCAATCTCAAAGCCATTGGTGGTTAAGGTTGGTAGTACTTAGGATACTGCATCATCTGTACCATTCCCGAATCGAAACAACCCCCTCCGCTTCTTGCGCTTCAGCAGCTCGGTCTCGGGAAGCCTTCTTCTTATCCCTCCTGGTTGTCTTTAGTTTTGAACAGCTCTTGCTAGAGAGTTTACAGTTAAGACTGTGTGGTGGAGGCCTAGAACCAATACAGCAGGGATCTTCTTCTTCTGCTTCTCCTTCTTCTACCTGGTTTCTCCCTGACGGCCGTCTCTTTTCTCTTTTCCTTCGTGGAAGACTGAGCGAGCCTTTAATTCTTTACCTATTATCTACTACAATACATATACTCCATCTTCCCCTACCAAGCCCTCTCTCTCTCTCCAATCTAGGACCCTACTCTCAAGCACTAATTCACAAATCTGCTTACTTTGCTGGCTATTCGTCCTATCACTCGAATGGTCATTGCACTTGCACTGCATCTCTGCAGCTGATCCTAGGCTTCCGACTCTCGCTTACCGCAAGTGCATATATTGCCTCACAGCCTCACACATAACTAAAAAAAAAGAAAAAGGAAGAACGAGGGAGAGAGAGTCAGCCTTGGATTCCTCGCTTCCCTTTCCTTCCCCTCATTCTCCTAACATATAGATATACCACCGCCCTCCCCGCTAATCAACACAATCAACCCAAGTTCTGCCGCCGGGAGAAATACCAGGCAGGGCACGCGATCAATTCATGCCACCACCTACCACCACCTTTCCACTCAAACTACTACTACTACATGATCTCGATGAAGATCCACTGGAAAGGTCTCTACGACCCTTCAATCGGACCACCTCCTGCCCGTAATTCACACCAGGATCGACCAACACTGCTAGTGACATGGTGGTGCTCTTCACTGTGTCTGTTCATCATTGCGTCCCGTGTGGTTGGCAGATTTGCGAGAACAATGAAGATCTTTAACGATGATAAATGGATGGCGGCAACGGCAGTGCCGTTGATGATCAGGATGGGACTGATACATGCTGTGTTGATTCTTGGGACGAATAATGCGGATACGACCGACATGAGTGAGGAAGAAATAAGGAAGAGAACTTTAGGGAGTAAACTGGTACTGGCCGCAAGGGTGTGGTATGCTGTGTTGTAAGTTTGATGTTTTCTTTGTGGAATTTTAATGGTATGTTACTGATGAAGAGGCTACGTAGTATTTGGAGCCAAAAGTTTTGCATCACAGAGTTCTACAGACGCCTCACGGTGCATGTTTGGGACCGACACTACGAGATCGGGCTAAAGGTTCTGCGATGGATTTTACTTGTCACATGTGCTGCAGCATGTATTAGTGTCTTTACAGAGTGTAGGCCGAGTCATAGGTGAGTTTCACATACAACCCTAGCCCTATTGCTCACCTATATAACTGGGTCTTATAGATATATTTACTGACTCATGTAATTTTAGACTTTGTAAGTTTTACTAACCCAGTGTGTCACTACTATCATTCTTGAATACTCGAATAAATACTAATCACTGCTTTTATTTAATCTTTAGGGCAGGTTAAACCAGACCCAGGACGTGAGCTCCCCCTCACCCCCCCTTTTTTTTTTCTTCTTGCTTTTAACTTTTGTGATTATGCCTAATAATATTTTTAATAATAGCGCAGTGCCGTGTTTCATACGCCCCTCTTGTCAGCCTTGGAAGTTTAAACGTCTTCACCGACCTTCTCCTCGTTATCTTTCCCATCCCAGCTATCTGCCGCTCCGGAATGCGTACACGAACGTTTGTGCACCCACTTTTTGGCACGCACTCCTCCCGTTCCCTACTAACATGCCAGCAGGAAATTCCACATGATATTCCTCTTTTCTCTTTCTCTCCTCCCCGTCGCAACAACACTTTACCGCGTTCCCTCTATCATCAGTCTCCAAGCAACTTACTCCCAAGCCTACCGCACCCTCTGGGCCTCAATAGAGAGCCTAGCAGCGTGTGTTTGTGCTAATGCCGTCATCCTAAACTCTTACGCGCGTGACCGTGGTCCCAAGAAGAAGAAATTTCGGGCACCGAGTGATGGCGAGGACGCCATGGATAGGCGTAGTGCCATGCTCGGGACCCGCTACTGGGGTAGTGATGAAGACCTCGCTAGGGATGTGGGCGTGGGTGTTAATACGGAACTCTTAAGTCTTACCGAGGTATTTTCCCTCTTTGCTCTAATCTGCATTGGCTGGGTATATACTAATGTGAGAGAATAGAGGAGGAACTCAAGGTCGTCAGGATCCCCCTCGCCGGTGGGGATTAAAGCACCAACCTACAACCGCTCTGATCTACCGATGTATAACGATAAGGACCAGACGCCGCCACGTATCTCACAGAAGGAGGGCTCAGGCATGGGGTGGTCAAGGGAGATCCATCAACTACCAGTCCCAGAGAGAATACATCAGCGAGAAACACGGCACGTCGCCTTTTACGACGTTGGAGGGCTGCTTGGTGAGAGGCGCGAGAGTAGCGGAAGTGAGTCCGGTACAGTCACAGTCGTCGATAGTGGTGAAGAAACACCACAGATGGTCTTGAACGATGTTGGTGGACTGCTGAGTTAACACCCATAGGTGGGTCTCAATTACTCCTATTATGGAGTTAACGCCAATGCAAAGCAATGTGATCAGGATTTCTTTTATGATGGGAAATATATTTTGGGGTTTTTCTTTTTTTTCTTATGTGGGGTTTGGGCGTTGGTCTGGGCTGGGATCTTGGGATGGGGTATATTTAATCTTTTTTTCTTCTTGGACACTGGTAGTGTGGTAATCATACCTCCGAACTTGGACTTTGAGGTTGTATATAGATATTCGTAGTAGTAATCAGATATAAAGTAAAATATCATCGCTCTTTCTGTACTCAGGATGCGGGGTACTTCTACTCGGATTCGTGTCTGTGGGGGTTGATCCGGTTTGAGATCAATTACTAAACCATGGTGGCCCCAATTCCGGTGAAGGGGAGCACCAAGGTCCCCGAGTGATATGTGGTGACCCCAGGCTCTTTCAACTGATTGATGAACTCCCCAAATTTGCCGATAGTCTCGTCGGACCTGAGCTCCTAAAATGAAGCTAGTGATAACGACTATCACACATTGTTGCACTTGGACAGCTGTTTCTCCGGGGTTGTTTTCTTTTTCCTTTTGCTTCTTCTTGTTGCTTCTTTCGGCATTTGTCATGTGTAGGCCGCGCCGTATTGCAGGAAAATGTTGCATTCATGTACTACTCTACATGGAAGTAGTACATGATAGTGCATGTTATGTATTACTGTTCGCGACGCTGGATCGAAGTGGGAGGAGGCACTGCATATATATGTGGGATCCTTCTACGGCCGGTGCTTTCCGCAAGGTCTACGACGTGGCACATGCTTGTAGGAGATAGAACTCCATCTGGGAAGCTGCTTTTGTTTTTCGGGTCGTTCCAGGACCAGGGTTAGGGTTTGTGGGTTTTTCATTTTTTCCCCCAATGTTCCTGTGAAGGCGAAGAGGCGGATATGATAGTTAGGTGAGTCTAGAGGGTTGTATCAGGGGAGGATTCTGGTGTGTACCTAAGCCGGACTATTGTTTTGTTGGGTTAGTCATGGGATATCACTCGTTTTGGCAATAACAACATTCACACGAATTGAAAAGCACTGGGTGGAGGTTTCTGCGTTGGTTGTTTTAAGGTGAATGGTGAGGAATATGTCCTGCCGTATTGTAAAAACTTGCAAATGAGATATTCTTACCTCATACCTTGGCTTGTAGCGATTGATACTCTGTGATGCGCACACCGCCGGCGTAGCATAACATGTGATAAGCAGGTGAGTACATGTCTTGCACTCACACACACACACTCGCACTCACATACATCCCCCCACGAAACCACTCAGGCGTAACTAGGGTCCAACGCCAACGGTTTCAAAAAAAGACTCGGGATTGCGTTGTGGTGTGCGATCAGGAAAAAGAAAAGAGCCGACCGCGGCGGCCGACGGCGCGGCGTGCAGGTCGAAAAAAAAGAAGGAAAAAGCAAAGAAGCAAGTGCAGGAACTGAAACTCTCTCATGGTGACTTGTAGAATGCAGAAGGGATCGTCGGATATAATTTACATATTTGATCAGTATGGCGCCTTAGCTATCGCGATGGTTACTTGGTAGGAGAAGCGGTGATGGTGCTTTTTGTGGTGAATGTGGGGCCGAGTGATTTTTGGTGCTTGGTGGTGTGCTTTGTAGTTGTGGCTGCTCAGCTCAGTTAGCACGTGATGTTTTATATACCGCAAAATCTCAGTTTATTCGGACGGCTGCCAAGGGCGGTGTTGGCTGTAAAAGTCTCTGATCTCTTCCTTAATGGGTGATATTTTTCGTCCGAATAAACTGAGATTTTGCGGTATATTGAATTTGGAAAAAGCACTTAATCTCACCATGTCTGAACGCCTTAATTTCAGAGGTTCATTAAGAGAGTACGTACGTAAGCATCATGGTATTGGACTGTATTGTTGTGGCAGCAATGAAGGTTGAGTGTCGCCTCAGACACTTTTGTGTTTACCCTACCATTATATAGACACCACCGTGGCTTGAAGGACTTCCCCCCCTTTTCAACTACGGAAACACTCGTCTTACATTCTTGCTCATCTCACGACTCCATCAAAATACAACAGTCCTACATGTCTAGTTGTCTCAAAGAGGTCACTCATAACTGTTCTTGGGGGTTAGTTTCCTGCCCCTTATCCATGGGGTCTTTCTGGGTACGGTACAGGACGTACCCCCTCGTGTTTCTGCTCGTATCTTGGGGAAGAAAGAAAAAAAAAAAACGCTGACAACTCAACTTGGATAGTGATAGGGCGGATAGACAGGTCAGTGTTCCCGCCAGCAAGCGAGGTGGAGGAGGACACCCTTCTTCACTTTCTAGCTTTGATGTGGTTGCTTTTTCCGATCCTCTGAGAATGTAGGTATCTACACCTGCGCATGCACGCGCACTTACGTACTCTACAATATGCAGATCTGGACGATCAAGCACAATGCAGTGTACAAAAGAGAAGTTGGTGTTCAAGATCATGGGGATATCAATTCTATATGTGACTAGCGCAGTCCCTTCCGAAACCACTTTCAAATATATCCAACTCTGATGCGTTTCCGGCTGTCTTGGCAATGTAAAGGCCGGTAATCACAGTATATCACTCACCATGACCGATCTGCCGAATGGAAATCCGACACTGTAAAATTAATGGAGGGGTAAGCCGGGACACCGCTGACGAGACAACATGCAGTCGCGCGGACATTACTGCAGACGGTATTGGTCTCAGATTCCATGCGGAGAAGAGGTGCATAGAAATTTGGTCTACGACGGAGCTAGGAAAGCCCTACGAAAGAAACTCCTAGATGAGTTTCTCTCTGCTAGGGCTGGCAAATACAATCGTCTAAATCAGAGTTATTATTTTTAATTTGAGGATGCCCAGTGCACGGCTCTTTCTACTGCTGAAGATGCTGAAGAACGTCATTCTTGGTTACCCAGTCCCATGTTTTGAGGCGTGTCCCCCGCAATCTGGCTCTTTTCTCATCGGATTCGGTGACGGGAATCTTTTCCTTCAGAATACACCTGGTATCCTAAGAACTGCCCGGCGAATAGGCTACAAGAGACATTGTGGAAAAAGAAATGAAAGACATGAATGACATTCGATCTAGTGGAAATTCGCTGTGCAGCAATTATTCGTCAACTGTTAGGACCCCGTCCCAGGTTTTGGTACGATGAACCAAGAAAGAGAAAAGCAAAAAGGGAGACGTAACTTTCGTTCGATATACCGGCACACCGCTGCTCATGAAGCTACTCGCGACAGGTAACAAGTACCCGAAAATGCACGCCCTAATCTGCAGTTTCTATTAGGGTAGAAGTCAAAAATACAGCAAAATCTTGCAGCTGCATATTCGGGTACTTGTTACCTGTCGCGAGTAGTCAGCATCGTTGAGGTTGATTCAATTTGACACATTTTCTCCGGCATAATCGCCCGTGTCTTAGATTTACCCATCAGATTCTATTCAAGACTACATGCGTGGTATTGATTCTAAACGAGGCCGTTTATCCATTCTGAGCTTCAAACAAAATTGGAACCCAGTGACCCGGATACAGTTTGCAAATTACCCTGCTCTCCAGGGACAAGATTGGCCAAAAACGACTATAGACCCGCCATTATTCCCTCTCAAGCTCCCATTCCCTTTGCTCTTCCGATTACGTTCAGGTATCGTGGTGGTCGCCCTGGTATCGAAATTTGAAGACAAATTTGAAACCGCTGAGGCTTTCTCCGAAACGTCTACGTATACGGATGAAGACAACAATCATCAGAATGCGTAGTTTTCTCGATACTCGGCACGTTGGGAGATAGAAAGAAGGGGGGGGGGGGGGGGTATACCTTATGGTTCGTCCCACTGACGCATCTAGTCCGGTTGCTCTCCGCTGGTCGCATTCTGTAGTTATATTTCGGATGAATTTCCGAGAAGCGAGAGAAGTTCACCAATCGTGTCCAGGGCTTCACCGTAATTAATGTCCAATGCGCAGTCCGTATCTACGTATCAAATTGTTCGAGGCTGGAACGGCTTATCACTTAAAGATGATTTGCTTCAAAAAGACCTGTTGAGTATATTCCACCATACTCCCGTTCTTTTTTCGTTTTGTTCCATCTTTTCGACTCCCGACACAAAGTCTTGTGACTATGAACACGGCAGGGCCCATCCAATAATGTCGTAAACAAATAATCAAATGAAATGGTCATCATCGGTAGCCATTGTACGTGCTGATCCTGAGGGGGAATTGGTAGGACAGCACTCACCACTACAACCACCATAAACACGACCGATAAGCTGCAGAGCATCGCATAGTTGTCGCTAGTCCAGGTACCGTCGGTGATATTGCGAACTTTTAACAAATTTAGAGGACAAAACCTCAACATGATACGTTACCGGGCCCATACATAGCATCATATTGAGAAGCTAAAGCGGGGTATCATGTCTGAAATTCTTGTTCTGGGGAGGGGGGTTCATTTAGTGCGTGGTACAGATGACGAGACTGAATGTTCGTTCGGTCGCAAGTTATCCGGATTCATCGTGGGATTGTATTGGTGGTGATACTCTTTATCAAATCAAACGGGTACACATCGCTGCTGGACGTCTTGTTCGGATAATTGGGACGATTCCTAGCTCGGAAAAATAGGATAAGCTGGTATGATGGTGTAGCGAGAACATAAAGGAGTAGAGAAAGGGGAAAAAAGAAATTACTTCAGTTCTTCCTGCTGATTGGTCAATTGCTCGAAGAGCCTCCTCGTATGCATGGTGGGGGCTAGTTCTCGACCAACACCACACCTCTAACTACCCCCCCCCCCTCACTAACACCCCTAGAGAAGAACTCTCTGTCTATCGGTACCTCTCGCCTGAGAAGAAAAACTCTTGGAAAAAGAGAAATCGCCATATATCTGCGCATTAAGTGGGTGACGAAGCACTGTATGTACGTACCTAGAATATCAATACTCATGCGAAAATAGACGTGTGAACGGGGGATTTGAACGATAGGATGCAGGTATCCACATGCAAGTGAGGTTCAACAGAATTTTGTGCATCCTCTATGATCCAAGATGCTGGAACCTATGTCATAGAGTAATGAAGCATTTCAGCTTTGATCTAATTGTGGAGATGGAGCCAACGTGGTGCCAGCCCAATGTGGGGGGGAGGGGGTACTCTCAGTGCGCAGCGCAGTCATTTGAACTTTTAGGCGGACTTCGAGGTGGGGAGGGGAGTACGCTAATGTCGCTCCAACGGATTAAAACCAGGGAATGTCCCCTCGGAAAGACTCCCCCTTTCAATCCTCAGTGAAAACTATCGACTCCAAGCAAAACCCTTATATATAGTCCCTTTTATCTAATTATCCATTTTTCCCCACCCCTAACCCAACCCATTCGATATGGAGGGTCTCAGTCTTCTTTCTATTCTTGCTACTTGCATCGACCTCGCTCAGACGATTGATGCCGCGGTGCAAAAGGTTCGAGGTGCTCGGTCTGAGCTCGACGAAGGGCTACAAACAGTCTCATCAACCCGCCGACTTCTTTCCGATTTCAAAAACATGTTCGAGTCGAGTCATCTCCCACAAGATATTCTGGAAAGTTATATGAGAGATATGCAACCAATCCAATGTGAGCTTGAAAGTATTCAAGGGACTCTGAACCATTACACCAGGTCCTCTGGGCGAAGAGGGCTGGCTGGTCTGGCATGGAGGATCAAATGGGGGAGGGATGCGGATAGACACCAACGGAACCTAAAGAACCTCAACGGAAATCTCAACAACACCATCGTCGCACTCAGCCTTAAAATAAACTTTTTGGCTCTTGAGGCGGTACAAGTTGGGCGTGTGCCTGCACCGCGAGAGCCAGGAAAGGTGGAAGAGCTAGAGCGGGCCACCATCACTACAAAAAGCATATCGGAGATCGAAAAGGAATACGCACGGGCTGCAAAGGAACTACAGGGCATGGAGTGGCAGAATATCCCGCTGGCCCATATCCAGCAGAGCTACTCTGCTGCGGCGAAGGCATTCCAGATTGAGGAATGGAGCGGACCCCAGCCTGGAAAATTCTATTCTTCAGCGATCGCGTTGAACGTGTGTTTACGGGAGGTATAGCAGCCCAGTGGGCATTGCTTTCGTTTCTATGTATTATTTCACGATTATGGGGGGCATATCTTGCTTTAGCGGCTTTTTCTTTTTCTTTTCCGCCTGCAATCTGGCGTACACACCGGCATTGAATGCTGCCTCTTCAATCATTTCCTTTGTTAGTCACGATTTCACGATTGGGGTTATGGTTGGGGTTCAAAAAGGGCATCGTTCGTTTTATTTCTTGGCTCCAGGGGGGTCATTACACATGTATCATTATATATTGAAGACACTGGGTTTTTATTGGCATTCCGAGCACTTGGTTCGTGACCGTGATACTCTCTATCGGAGAGGGAAATGTACCTATGCTGCAAGCAATTGTACTCGGGTGTGTGGGTAAGTGATCAGAATCTGATAAGTGAATGTTGTAGTGAATGCGTGTGTTTGTCTTATCAGATTCTGATCACTTTTTGCGACACCCTAGTACCATTTCCCCGAGATTTGACAGCTAGATCAGTTCAAGTGCATGCCGTGAGTGTTTGAATTGGATAGCTAACTATATATAAAAGTACATGTAGTATTATATTCCTGCGGCTTTTAATGTGGGGGGACGTTGTGGGGATTACATGTAGTTAGTAGGAACATGTGTGTATTACAACCAATCCGTTTCGGGAACATGTAAGTAACCTCATGTGGGTATCATGTAGGTACCAGTATATATCAGGTGTCTGGCCGGATACGAACACTACATACAGCGGAGAATTTACTCACGGAAAGAAGTTAGCCCATGTCATCTGAAGTGGGTACAATACGTCCCACTCTTATGCCCTATTGTGTACCTACCTACATATGAAATGTATGCAGGGAACGGTCACGGACGAAATACAGGAATTGAAATCAAGCTTTTTTTTTCTCCGGAGAAGACGTCATCAGCAAATGAAAGAAAAAAAAAAAAAAAAAAAAGGGAACGTGTGCTAGGAATCTATTATCTTATAATATAGACAAAAGAAATTCGGCACAAAAAGAAAGTGTTCAAATATTAGATATATATACAGAGAAGGTGAGTTAAAAAAATGAATAAATAAAATAAAAACAATATAACATGTACAAAGTAAATATAGACTCATAAGGTGGTGATTCGAGTCTCGTGATGATTATAAAATCCGTATATATAGATATATATATATATAGAAAAAAGAAATGGGTGCCGGTTTGGCTAATATATAGCTCAGCTTTAGTCTGTTGACGTATGCATGCATATCACAAGAGGAGTAAAGAAAAAAAAAATGATGCATGAGAATTGAACAGCACTGCTGGCAACCCTAACTCCACGACCTCTCCTGGGAAATTATTAATATGCAAAGAAATGGAACAGAACACGAAAATGCCGTGAAGACGGGTGGTGAAAAAAAAATCTCAAAAAAAAAATCCCTTTCTTTTGCGGATTCCTGGCGACTGACCTTTTGCCGGGATGAGAGTAGTTAGAAAATTGGCCTATTGAGATGTAGGTGGAAGAGAGGGATATATAGGATGGGGGTCTATGGGATTTACCATAAACGGAAGATTTAATTTATAGCAACGGGTAGCATCTGCACTGCAACCAGTGGGATAAATTTGTCATAATGAAGTCCCCTCTCGTCTCCGTACTTTCTGAGCTCGGGCACCAAGACCGGCATATCTGTGTTTTCTGGCCCAGACCCCCTCCCCCTCTTAGATCCCCCGGCGTTTCCGCCCCTTAGCTGCGGGAAAAAGATTTGGAAGGCTGGCTTCTGCTTCCCAATTGTCACAGCAAAGTCAGCAGCACTATTAATGATAGATTCAAGGCTATGCTGGCGGGCATCTTCGGTGTTCCGGTGGGTAACGAGGGGGTGTGTGAGGCGCATGATGGCGTCGGTGAGCTTAGCTACGACGTTTTCGCGGTGAACAGCGTAATTAGGGTCCCGTGACAGGGAATGGAAGAAGTCGATGCGGGCTGTCTGCTCTGCGGCACTAATCGGCGGAGGGTCTATGAGTGTCAGCTTATTTGTAGATGTTGTATGGGAAGTGGGCCGGATATGAGAAGCTTAAATGCGAGCTGGCAGTCACTTATTTTTTCACCCGCAGGAAAGGATGAGTTTCTCGATATAAATAAATATAACTCGACATAGGCACGTGATCTTGAGTCTCGAGCGTATGCTTGCATATATTGAGAATCTACCGTAGAAAACCTTCAAGAGATATATGGCGAAGGGAAAAAAAAAGATACTTACTTCTTGAGCTCAGCTGATGCCCCCCCGATCCGGACTTCTTTGGGTTCTGGTTCGCCCCCGGGATTGGGGGAACAAATACACCGTCCCGAACAGCCTTGAAAATCTCCGCACCAATGACCGATCTTATCACAACGACCTGCATCCTATCCTCATTCATAGTGTTTGCTTCTGCAGCACGCTGGATCCACGGAAGTTTCTTGCTTTTCCCAAATTGCGAGATCCTGTCGCTGTTAGATGAGCCCGGGACTTTGGGTATATAGTAGTTGATAACATGATCAGTGATGCTACTATCGATTAAGTTGAAGAGACGCATTATGGCTGCATCATCTTTGGGTTGTTCAGTGTTTATAGTGTGTATCGGGGACAAAGGAGGTGTGGACCTCCTGGCCGACGCACGGTTTGCATTCTCTAATTTAGAAGGTTAGCTATGCGTTATGTGCAATTGCATGCAACCAAAAAGATATCTAGAGGCAAAAAAAGGTCGTCACATACCTTTCGGCAGAGTACTCCGTCTCGCTAGAGGACCCGATGGACCAGCATCGTTTTTTCTTCCTAGAAAGCACATATTGTACGTCCGAGCTTTGTATCTTTTTTTTTTTATTTTAAAAAAGTTTTCTCTGAAGAAAGGTAAAAGAAAGTGCCTTTTGTTTTTTTAGGGCTGCCAGGCCCTAGCTTTGCTTGTGATCTTGAAGATGGGAGAGTGAGTTCTTCTTCAACGAGATCAGGAAAGCCTTTTGTATTAATAAGGTAGTTGGGAAGAGGTATTTCTTGTTTTTGTTTTTTGTTTTTTGCTGGTTGAGGATGTTTGTTGGCTCCTGTGATCAGTGGTAGAGGATCAACTTTGTGGCCGCCTGGCACGGCAATGTAAACTGAGGTAGAGAAGGCCGTGTTGGTTGTAGATGGGGTCGTGGAAGGTCAACGGAATCACCTCACCCTATCGTTTGTTTATTGAGAAGATGGGGGAGGCCCGAGCCTGTGAATTGTCGATTGTGGAAAATAGCAATTGCAAGGTATGTGGCGGGGGCGGCTAATATTTTAAAGACATTAGATTAACGTGATATGATATGTAGTTATAGTACTAACTAGCTAGCGACAATCGGTCAAACGATTTATAAACCTAGCAGCAGCTCTCCACAAGGTGCCCCATGCAGGTGTATAGGGAGGTTCAGTTATTATTCGACTGATAAATTACGGGCTTCCACTGAATTTTTTTTTTTTTAGGATAGAACCAAAAGCAGGGAGCATAACAACAAGGTTGGATACATTGATTATAACGTGTACATGTATATGGCATGACCTTGGGCTCTAGCCAAGTCTTTGTGGGGGGGGGGGGGGTGTTAAAAAAAAAAAGGAAAAAGAAGGAAAAAGAAAACTTGTCAGCCTTTATTTTTTTTTCTTTCCTGCAACTACGATAAAGTCCACATAATCGGAAGCCATGTTAAAAGGATAACAGTATAACCTGTAATACGCCTATGGGATCCCGAGTAGTGCCTGCATAACGGACGCATGAAATGAGTGGATGATGGTGGGTGGTTGTGGTTGTGGTGGGGTGGAGTGGTAATTATGGGCATGCAATTAATGGCCATGGCCAATCTTCCTGCAACCTGTCACCACCATCTGATACTTGTCAAGCGTTCCTTCGTTCCATTTCCCATCATCATCATCATCGCTCCAATCATTCAAGGATTTTAGTCCAGCTGATGGAGCCGCCCTGGGGACTGCTCACAAAGGAGTGAAAAGAAAAAGGAGAATTGAAAAAGATTCCGTCGACCATGGCCATGCCATAGCATATGTACTATACATACGTCGTATGCTGTACGTGCGCATGATTTAATCCAGACCTGTAACAACTATACATAAATAGTTCATCCTTCCAGAATTTGGTCCATACTATTGTCATCGTTTTTTCTCAACCGTTCGCTTAGGCTGCCGGGATCAGGACCGTTGTTTATTCCAGTGAAGCAATCAATCAATCAATCGGTCGGTCGGTCGGCCATATTTGCACACCCAACGGACGCGAGTACTGCAGGATTCAGTATACTTTTTTTTAAAAAAAATTTTCTACCCAAGTTGGTTTTATTTTTTTATTTTCATTTCTATTTCCTTCTCTCTCTCTCGCTCTCTCTTTCACCGAGACCTTATTGTTTTTAGAGAATTATGTGTGACCAGATCGTGTGCTGATCATGGCTTATAGCTTCTAATAACATCATCAACCAAAAAATTAAAAATATTTTTTTTAAAAAAGAAATAAAAAAAAGAAAATGACTATGAGCAACGGTAACAACAACAGACATAGTGACTTACAAGCGACAAAGATGAGTGATGTACTCGCTGTGGCAATTGACTTTGGAACAACTCGCACAGGTATACCATCCATATATACAATACCTATTATATACCTGACGTTGAGAAAAGAATTTTATGTGACTAACGTCGGGGTTTTTATTATAGGTGTTGCGTATATGAAACCTGGCGACCCGATGCCAACCCAACTAGGACGTTGGCCTGGGTGTGAAAATTTTATGCACAAGGTCCCGACAGTTCTGCGGTATATGTCAGGTAGTAGGGACTATGAATGGGGTTTCGTGGCAGACAAAGCGGGCTTTGGTCGGTCAATATTGTTCAAGACTTCGTTGGGATCCGGGGAAGCACACACATACCCAGACATGTCCAGCAAAACCGCCCATGGTATGATCAGCGACTTTCTCAATTCTGTATATGACCATATCCGAAAGCGATTGGAGGAAGAGGGTCTCGATAAGCTTGAAATGGAATTTTCATTCACAGTCCCAGCAACCTATTCGGATCCGGTTGTAGAGGAGTTTAGGAACATAATTTCTAAAACCTCCTTCAGCAAACATAAGTTCAACGTCACGTTGACGGAACCAGAAGCGGCGGCTATTCATACTCTGTATAGCCAACGCTCAGCGGAGGAATTTGTTGTAAGTGACTGAGTGGTCAATGGGAAGAAAAATCCAACGGAAACATCCGGTTTCGTTCCCTAAACTTTTGTGTGAGTGGGAGCTAACATGAGTTAATAGGTAGGTGAAGGAATAATTGTATGTGATGCAGGTGGAGGAACTATTGTGAGTTTGCCCGTTCCGAAAAAAAAGAAAGAAAAAACGTGGCATTATACGCGCCGAGTGATCTGCCAATTGACATTGATTCCTATTCCAGGATGTTTCATCTTATCAAATATTGCAGCGAGGTCAGGCACCGCGTGTGAAACAGATGGGTATAATTTCTGGTACGCCCAAGAGACCCCACCACTTATGTAGACTATCTGACCGTTTCATCAATGGAGGTGCCCCCCGCGGTTCAATATACATCGATAAGGCATTCGAGGATCTTCTATTGGAACACGGCATTCTGCAACAACTCAGCAATGATGAGAGATATAAGCTTCGCCAGCAATTCATCCTTCGAAAGGAAAGTTTCGTAAACGATGAATCTAGGCCAAATTACCATGTTGAGCTACCACGAGACGGTATACAAGGAGAACATATTGTAGCAGGATATGTGCAGATATCACGGTAAGCGCAGACTAAAAAGTTTATAATATCAATTCCACTAATATGCTGGCTCAGGAAGATGATGATTGAGTTCTTTGAGCCATCAGTCAGCACGACGATTCACCTACTCCGTGAACACCTGAAACAATGTCGTGCTCAGAATGTCAGGGTAGGGGTAAGCAAAATTCCACCATGAATTTCCCCGGGATAAGAAAAAATCTGACAAAGATCCGAGAAAATATTCCTTGCCGGAGGTTTGGGATCCTCGCAATACCTCAAACAGCGGATTCAAGATGCATTTGGGGAAGATTCTATACGGGTGATCCAGCCCGCAGACACGTATTAGCCATATTTGACTTTTCCCCCCACCCCTACTCAAAGTAATCATTCCGAAGTATCTGACCTTTTTACAGAGCGAGCGCCACGGTCCTGGGATGCATCCGTGATCAGGTTAGGGAACTGCAGGGACATACTACCACTGTAGAATCCAGAAGATGCCCAGCGCACTATGGAATCCTAGTATCCCATGCATTTGACTCGAGCATCCATAACCCTGCGGACTACCACAAGGACGAACATACCGGCAAAGCAGTCGCAAGAAACCAGGTCGAATGGTTTGCCAAGAAGGTGGGGGATTGGTCAAGATCCGATTTCAAACAGAGCTAACAGTATTGATTACTCGGGAATAGGGTGTTGAAATCACCAATGGCTCGCTCACCATTCCTAGGCAGTTGAGTCGAACGTTCAAGAAATGTGGCGTCTGGGAGGACGTATTAGTTCGCTGCGATCTAGATGACCCTCCCGGCCGTCTGGGACCTGGTGAGTAGTAAATCCCCGTGGGCTGACGGGGTTAATGTATATTGCTAATACTAACATCCAGCAACAGACGTTAAAATAATATGTCGGCTTAAGACCGACATGCGGAAACTTCCAAACTCGGTATTTGACCGGAGGAAGAGGTACCTAGGGCTGAAGAGATTTTACGAGGCGTCATATCTGGTGAACATGATCATCAGGCCCGCAGATTTAAAGTTTGAGATGTGGTTCAAAAACACTCTTCAGTCTCAGTTTTTAGATATATCATGGGAGTTGGATGGGGTTCCTATAAGCGGTGGTACTCAGGAAGATCAGGTGCCGCAGCCCCCTAGATCCCGGGTACATACATTCAGGGATAGGTGGCTGAACCCTCGTCAGCAGTATCCTGTTGAGCAGGCATTTGCAGAATCATCGTCACTCTCTTTATATGAGCAGTAGATATTTATAATTGGTTCGCTATTTTTTCTCTTTTTCTGTCATTCATTTCTCAACCTTTATGTGGGTTAATTCCTTATTCTTATTGGTGTTCGAGTAACGAAAGGAAATCCATTCCAGATTGGGGGCCGACTCTTGCTTCATCGCGTGGAATTAATTTAATCGGCTGTTATTGGAGATATAAATCCCATGCGTGCAAGTACTGAAAACAGAATTTTGCATGCACAAGATTGTGTAGCTCATATAGGTGAATTGATTGAGTAATTCCGGGGGTTTTTGACATGTCGATCAAGACCGTTATCTGCTTCCAGAAGCCAGAAGCCAGTCCAGATCTCCATTCTCCACCTGATGCCTACAGGGATACCTTCATTGTACCCGATTGAACGAGTGACATGCCGTGAGTATGGTCGATCCCAGTGCATATCATGAGACGAATAGCGCACTATGCATAGATTTAGGGGGGCTACAGTCGCAGCCTATCGCAAGAACCCTTCACGGTGATAAGACCCCGAGATGACTCGTAAGACTCACAGGGCTCCCCCACTGGGCGTTCCACGGAAAAGGTATCGCTTTTTAGGCCTCATATCCCTAGCCTAGACTCGATGCAGCACAGTGAAACGGCCCTTGAATCTATCGCCGGTAGTTCGTCAAACCAGAGAGCTTTCCAGCTCAAGAGTACTTTGGTTCATAATATGCCACGACCCCCCCCCCCCCCCTAGGGCCCGCTCATTGAAGGTAAAGCCCTTTTTTATTTGACGCGAGTGATAACTGGTGAAGAGGTAGGGGAGCTGAGCGCGCAGTGGGATCTGATTTCCAGATCAAGATTATTCCCGAGTCCCTCTCACAAAAGGATAGTCATATGATTGTGAGCGTGGTGAAGCTATGTCCAATCTATGCTGCCATTGCTGATGCCCGAGGCCTGTGGGACAAGGAGCCGAAGTTTAGGAGGGGGGGGGGGGGTGGGGGACTAGGTGTGTTGCGTGCACATACCTTTCTTTACCTTGTTTGGTGATGCTCACACACATGCCGAGATGGATTATTTTTGATGAGTTGTTTTTCAAGCACAGGCTTCGGTGAAAGCATCGAGGCTGAATTTTTGAGATAAACTGTGAGAAACCAAGTTAAGAATGATATTAATTATCGCTGCAAGATAACTACACAACTTTTAGCCTGAGTGATTCGAGAGGAAGCACAAGTACAGCACAAGGTAGAAGTAGGTACATATGATGTACGAGAAAGGCAAAGAATATTGTTGGCACATTACAGGCGTATTTTGATTTGGACGACATTGTAGTTCGGAGAGAAATCTGTTTACTGGCTAGTGGGGTTTGGGGGGGGGGATATTCCGAATTGATATTGTTGTATGTAGATAGGCCTATAGACAGAAGGTAGTAGAAGTGGTAGTGGTGGTGGTGGTGGTGATGGTGTGTGTGAGTGACGAAGGCCGTTACCAAACAAAAAAAAAAAAAAAAAAAAAAAAAAAGTGACGTATCATGCAGAAGATATATTTCGCGTTCATCCCCTGACAGGGATTCATGTCTTGCCGTCTTCTTCTTCGCGTAAAAAGCCGAGCAATGAGGTGTTTCAGTCAGTGCATCTGCATATAACGCATTGATACCATCTTGAAAAAAATATCTAGATGAAAAGAAACAACATTGGTAGTATCCAGACGTTAAGAAAAAGAAGATAATTGTATAAATAAGATACTAGAAGATAAGATGGAACCGGCTGGGTTCATTCAGCGGGACGGAATGGCATCGAGGCAAGGGCTCAAACCTGGTCTGGTACTTGGTTACACCCGCTGTCATTGCATGATAGCCGCGCGCGAAAACTTTTTTTCTTTCTTTCTTTCTCCTCCGGCCTCCCTTTCAAACGCAGGAAACTCATTGTCTTAGAAACAACAAAGAATTGATTGCAGTGTGAAGTGTCCAATTACGAGACATATCTACTCAATCTGTATATTTACCGAGAATCATTTCCAAGACTGCACACTATGAAGTCTTAGCGATGGCCGTATGCAATGCATACCTAAATGCTACGTATGTACGCGGTGCTATGTACATGAGTGGGAATAGAGCAAGTAATACTTGTACATGATACCTTTCAAATCACAAATGAAATGGGATGCAATTACGATCGCAGCAGCACAGAAATCTGACGATGACGATCAGCTGGTAAATTCTTTTTATCTTCCTGCATATGCTGATCCGGAAAGCATAAACCTATGAGTTTTACTAAGGCAAAAGATAAAGCTAGAAACGATAGATGAGACGAGTCAGAGCTGCTGGTATATGGAGAGAGGCTGGTGGAACCTTTTTCTCAAAGATTATTGGTAATGTCTGAGTACTTACATGTACCTTCCAGAAAAAAAAAAAAAAAAATGGAGTTGGCTGGCCGCCACGTGGCCCCCACTCTCCGTAGAGAAATGTGTGGCACATTATAAAGAATATATCTTCATAATGTATGTGTGTATGGAAAGTACTCGTGTAGTAGGTACTTGGTTGTAATTCTATCAAGACATATGTTGCCCAGGCTATAGCTATCTTGACCCCGGACTTGGCTATAGACCAAATCACATGGCAAGGTTGATTGTAGTAAGACAGCCTAAGAATGGTAATGCGAGCTGATGTACATATGTTCTCCGTATCGCATGAGAGATGACAATTGCTTGGGCACATTACATGTGCATGTATACAGCAGTAACCAATCCTGAGTAAAGTACAAGTGAGGATGAGCTGAAGGCGGGAGGGTGCACGGACAATATGCAACACTAACGATTATCGAAGTGATCAACGAGTGAGGACTCGTGAACAAGGATGCCTAAAGGATTGAGCACCGTGAGGAAATGAGCGGCAGACTGGGCAGAAAGCCACCCAAACTCTGAGCCTATAACCCATGAGATGCGAAGAGCGGTGATCTGTTGAGCCTTTCGGCCCTTTCCTAAGCCTGTTCGCCGGTAAGCTGGTAGTGTGCCAACGGAAGATTCACCAACAGGGGGACAGGTACCCGTCCAAAGTCGTTTGGACGTAATAAATACCTCTCTCTCAGGATTCATAAATTCTAATTGGTAATGCGGACATTGCTCAGAAAGCACACTATCCAGAAGTGGAATGCGACGCGCAGGTTGTGCTTATGACCTTCTGGCCCACATATAAGTGGGCCTCGCTCTTGCCTAGTATACGAGGAACGCCTTCTCTCGATAATCGGGGCTAATTCCGACGAACGGTTGCTTGCTCAGGTTAAGCTCGGATAGCTGACACCCCACAACAGCTTCCCCAGAGGGTTGGGCAGTCGCATGTAAGGTGCTGTTTCAGAGCAAGATGAGAGCATGCATCTTGCTAGCAATCCTATTGCGCAGAATATGTGATTGAATGCTGGCCTTGACGACCTGGGTGGATAGAGGTTTCTATTCCCAGAACTGCGTACTATGGGAAGGTTATTGGACGATATGAGAAAAATATCAGCCGCCTCAATTAGATCATGAAACTAGGGCCCTGACCGGGTGCTTTAATTCGATTTAATCAACCCAGCCATCGAGTGAGATTTGGTGATATCATTTTTATGATAGGATAGCTACCAGAGAGGTTGAGTATGTGCAGGTGCCACCCATGCGCATCAGATTCTTCCGTCAATCCGTCGATTCCATAATGTTGGATTGCGTATTGCTATCGGCCCATAGTGCTCAATTATTATTTTCTCTTCTACTCCCTCTATACCGTAACGACTTTGAGCCAAACATTTATTGTGATGTGGCAATTCAAATCCGGAACTCTCATCATCCCGCAGGTCTTGGGTTGACAAAGTCTGCATACGGCTTTTGATCAGCTCATATAAAGCCCACCTCGCAAGGCTTTCCCATCGTTCCCACAGGTAAACCACCATGGTTTTGAGCAACCATCTCTGTACTGATGAGCCTTTGTGCGTGCCGAGGATTCTTGAAAAGTAAGGGAAACTCTAATTAAGATTGACTAGTTGTTATCAAGACTCTTGAAGGCTTGATGATCATGGGGACCAGATTCTTCATGCGCGCCAATGATATCGCCCCCAGCAAACATAGACAGCAGCAAAGAAGAATTTAGCGTTAAAACATAAGGCGACGAAAAATAAAAAGTTTTGTGATCTTTTGGAGGAAAAATCCAAGCCGACCCTTTGGTTATAATACCGACGGGCCATCGTTGAAGTCGGCAGAGCGTGATCGTGGGAGTGCCTTCGAGAATGAGGGTGAAAACAAGGCTAATTTTAGGTGTAATCTTTGGATGCGGAGTTTCCAAGAGGTAGATTTTGGCCTAGGAAAAGCAATGTCTGTGAGGCCATGAAATTCCAACTTCATGATCATGGGATCCGGTTATCGCTTCCGAGCGTAACATAAGCCCATGTGGTAATTGAGGGGAGGACAGCAAAAGACTTTGACGGAACAGATGAAATGGGATGGTATTGGTTGTGTAGAATTCAGAGAATGCGCAGTGTCACTTGCTGCTACAAGATTGAGCAGAGGAGAAAACCTAACCCTGGTATGTGTAATCGATAGGATCTCTTGGCATTTATTTTTTATAATCGCAAGTGATGTGATCTATTTGATCTGAATTTATTTGTTATATGTACTTGTATGTACTGTGTATAGATATTGAGGACTTTGAAATTTAACTATGAGTAATATCTCAGCAGATGCAGTCATGGCTTTGAGACAGGTTTCACGGGCGATCATTTTGCGCCCGAGACTTTTATTAATAGAGAGTTTATTGAAGGGACAAATTTACATAAATACCTGAGTCCACTCTTGAGATATAATGCATTAAGACCTTGCTACTCCTTCATATGTACATGCACCTACAACATGCTTAGGTTAGTACTTAAGTACGTACATTATGAAAAAATGGGGTGAACTCACTACGTCCATAGGACTACGGAATTTAATGACAAACACCGAATTAAATCGGCATTGGAGGAAGTGTACTGTACAAATACCGTATTCTTACCGCGTTGCTAGCGTATCAACGGGAATACCGTAGTGATCCCACCCCTCTTTTTGGTACTTTAGCTGACATATATATCGATCACGTGGCCACCACCCTCTCTAAATTTACATGTACTTGTACTTTATATAGAATTATCTCGTAATATTTGTTGAGGCTTACAGCACCACTCCCCATCTAGAGAGTAAGGGAATAAATGTAATAATTGAGAATGGTATATACAAGTACTACATGTAGTATCTTATGCCAAGTATACTACATGTAGTTAGGGTTAGGGAAACTCGCTACAATGAATTGCTGTAAGATTGAGATAAAGAAAGACAAGAATGATAAGATTATCTTGTGGCAAGCGATGAGATAAGACTCACCCAAAGCTTCAAAAAAGACATGTATTTAGTTATCTGACACATCATTAGTTAGAAAGCTGCTTGGCCTAAGGAGAGAGCTTTGCGGTTAGGATCCTTTCTGCGTTTGTAATCATTCACCTTGCATGTGAATCGAAATTATATTATATCATTAATTATTTCAAGAATTACTAATTACCACTTAAGTAAGTAATTTATGAAGTTGCGGTTTTCAGCATAAGCCCCCTGTAAAGAACCCAGACATAAAAGGTCAACATGACGTCTTCGAATTCCACCTGTTTTTATCAGCAGGCCGCCTTTAAAAAATTTCTTAGTTTTATATTTTATTCTATACCAATACATGTAGCTCATTCAACTACCTTTAATAGCAATGATCATGACCCTACTGCACTGTGTCATTTGGGTTGTGGCCCGAGCTGTGCATATATATATATATTACATGTATTTTACACTATGCGTCCAATTGCAAGTATATTATACTCTACAGCAACTCAATCAACAACTGTGTCTTTGGGCCTTTTCCGTACATGTATGTATAATTAAGCTACTTATAAACTGAAGGACAACCCCTTACCCCGCAAACCTCTTCTTTTCTAATTATTATTAAAACCCTCATTATTTTCATGTACTACCGACGAGCCTGCAAGCTACGTTATTTATAGAGCTAAAGGCAATCCCCCCAGACTTACTGTTTGACAACATTATAAATTCAATTGATCAGGTTACGGCAGCGTGATTTACGTGACGGAACGGGAGTATCATCTGAGTATACAAGCAGCTGCAGGTATATTCATTGCCAGTGTAATAAGGAAATGAAATTTGGACAAGGTTAAAATCTTACTCTTAATGTATATAGGATTCGATCTCAAGATCAATATCCCCATTTCCCTTGTGGCAGCGGTCTCCCAAGTAATTGCGAGCGAGAAAACCGTCCCAGAGGCATGTAATAGCGATATCGGGTCTGTAAAAATGTCATTTGTAGATGCTGATGACTTTAGTGCTCCCTCTTTTGCATGTAATCGTGGTGGTAGATCTGTGATTGGAGAACCCATAATCCCCCACTAGTATTTGCGAAAAATGCTTCCGCGTGAGTCGACAGGCATATTCGCCCACTTCCGCCTCTTTTTACAACTTTTTTTCATCTCCGACAGGATGAAGTGCTTTGCAAGTTTAGTATCCGTTATCTCAAAATAAAGTGTACGCAACTTAAGTTTAAGGTAAATATACCAAGCGCCGTTGAGACGTTATCATTCTACCTTCTCCTCTTAACTGAAGTCTATTCACCGTTACACTATAGATGATTTGTATTGGGTCTGGGTATTTTTCAGTTTGTATCTAGCTCTAGTGAGAAACAATTGTTTCTCACTAGCACATTAAATGAGATCCATCTTGGCTCTGATATGATAACCATTAATAATAGATTTCAATTAAGCTAGCTACAGGTCCAAAGTCACCGGAGGTGAACACTGACCTTCTATCTTATCTTGGGAGCCTGACACGATACTTCTGGTGGCAAATAATGGAGTGGATTGGGGAAGAAGAAGTTAGTCTTGGTGTTTTATGTTTATATTTTTCCGTCGCTTCTTGAATTGACTCACTGCAGATGTTTTACCATGCCCATGCCTTATATTCTTATATACTAACAATCAAGTTTATATACTGTGTGCTAAAAATATACGTATCTACTGGGCTAAATTGGATAAAGCCTTAGACAGTTTGACCAAGTTCCTAGGTACTATTGACCACGCCTGCATCTTTCTTACGCCTTGGAAGTATATCCAGGTGGCCGCGGCGAGTGATCGCTCATGTTTTGGAAGATTAATACGCGTACGACGGCATTACAGCCCTACACATTTGCACTATTATACTCGCGTGAGGACTACTACGCTGGGCTGTTCACTGACAATCTTAATGCTAATATTTATAATATTCCAACTTCGTGGCCTTGCAATTGGATCGAGCCAATTGGTACGCATACGTATATAGATGTATATCCTCGTACATGAAATCTACATAAACTTTCTTCGGGTTCTTTATAATTCTTGCCTAGAACCTAGAAATCCCAACCACATTGCGACAGAAATTGATACCGTAAACCTGGTCTAGATCTCCACTAGACCGAAGGCCCGACGAAAACCTGCGCGCCCAGAAACCTTACTCCCGAGACTCAAATATGTATATCCCTCTGCAGAAGGGTACTATAACCGATTTGTGTGATAGTACCACACCACCTATGATCACATAAATCTGCAGCCAGTCTCTATTAAACGCTCGACTGTCCATTGGCTACTGCGGCAAATTACATACTTTCTGGATACGTATAATATACATATACATGTGTACCCAGTGGTCGTCTATCGATCTGTCGTCCTAATATCACTCACCGGCCCCAACCTAACATATAGATACATGTAACTGTACCTCCACCTCTATGTACATGTCGTGCAGCACCCAAAGCTGTACTACGCACAGTCTTTAACCTCCATCCGGTACCGCCGCACCACGTTTCTACCAAGCTGGACTACTACATGACAGATATAAATGTGCATGTATGTAGTAATGCTCACCCAGTCACCCGGCATATGTTCCACCGCACAACAGGTTTGTTCCCATACATATAGGCATACTTTTCATCGGCGCGGGACATACAGGATTACGTTGTCTGCCTGTGCCTGTACCACGGATGCTATAAGAACCTCCCGCTATATATAGTAGGGTTTCGATATATGTATGTGTATGTATGGTTTGTCCCAACGTGTCGATATAAATCCGCCGCATGGGTATGTCTCGTCTTTTGTGAAATTCATAATATAACCTTCTCACTCTCAGATTACATCCAAAATACACCCTCTACGTCTTAGCAGTATACCCTAGGATCGGCCCACTAAACGTATATTCGAATGTGCGTCTACACCAAAACCTATTACGAGGTGTGCGGTGCGTGCCTCGGAATTCCGTTCATGTCTTAATTCAAAATACAGAAACTGATAATCCTTATAGGCCATAGCCGTACGCCCATATCGTTCTGTAAACAATATCTCGAGCATTCAGGTCCCAACCAGAAAGCATGTCCGTTTGTCATATGGGGGTCACCGCTGATCAGGCCTGGGATCTGTAAACGTAGTTCTTATCTTTCTCCCGCTTATAAATGAATGGCTTACTGATATTTCTGATGTGTAGATCAGGATTGTAGATATACCCTAGCCGGAGGAACACTAGTGTAGTATGCATATGCACCAGATATATATCCAATCTCCCAATACTGAGGTTAATTTCGATGGATGAGATCCTTTAATCTTTATGTCTCCTTCGATTTCTCCGGTGGAGGGTCGGCGGAGTTACGGCCAGAGCTAGGGTTTGCCGATAATATTATCCTCCGACATTCTTTAGTATTCGTATAGTTCTTTTTGGTCGCGGTTTGGAGACTTTCCCCAGAGTTTTTTGTATTTTCATAGTTGTTTCTTGTTAGATTCCATAGACTAGAGGCGCCGTTAGTTTCTTTTATCGCTATATATATATATATATATCTATTTGTCTTGTGGTTTGATATCTGATACATTAGATTAAGATGAACTAGACTTTGGGTGGTAAGAGTTGCTTTGAACTTTGCTCGGGGGGGGCGCTTGATTCCCAGATCGTTCTTAACTAGCTACACATCACCTGCTGTGTTCCTGTGTTTATCTGCCTGTTTGCCAGTTTGGAAGTTGGATTTCTGGAGTGTGGTATTTGGCTTTCTGAGTGCGTGGAGGAGTTAATCAATTTTCTCTGACGAGTTTTATATCTCCACCAGTATTTTCTTGCCGCTGCCATATGGGTTATAACTTGAAAAGTGGAGGTAGGGCTGTTAAGTGTGAGCCATTGAAGCTAAGATAGTTCATCAATTTTTCTCCACGAGGCCTGGGCGAGCGGGGGTCAGGTCTTGTCTTCCTCCGCCGATGAGATTAATATACCGCCTCCAGGTAGGTATTCAAGGGGATATATGTGATTACTATATTGATCATGAGCCTTATATTACCTATAATTGGCTATTGATAATTTTCGACTAAGTATATATGCGCTAGTTTCTATAATACAAACTATATATATCTAGTCATCATAGGATCATATCTACTGAATAGTACTACTAGTATGAAGAAGATCCTCACCTAAATCCTAAGCAGCTCGACGAGAGCTGTCAGCATTTTCGCCCCAATATGCCTAGTGCTTTGAGCTGCCTCGAGGTCGATCGGCGGGAATTCTTGGTTGTGAACCACAATATAGACACTTATTTGGCCCTAGCGTAATATCAGCTACTTATATATCTAATATAATATCATGATCATCGCCGGAGCCAGAGTTGGCGTATGCGACCGCCTGTACTAAGTAAACGTGGATTGCGCCTCGAGGAAGAAGAAATTGAGGTCCCAAGATTTATGCAAGAATGGAGGTAACCCCAACCTGGCATCCGGAGCTAAATCCCCGATTAATATGTGAGGGTGGGCCCAGTACTCCGCGATCTTTTAGGTCCGTAAATTAGATTAAATTTAATGCTTTGAAATTAGATATTTCGGGAGAGTTGAATCAACTTGAACGTTATGTTGGGATTAGTGACATGTTAAACAAGAACACCTGCGCTGTTGCTCCCTTAAGCCAGGCGTAGGTATGTATATAGATGCTGATTTTAATTAAATTAAGCCTCTCTTTTTTGTCGCTCCAGATCGTGTTTATGCCTATGGTGAGTCCGACTCTTACCTTACGGATAGGTTTATAATTTGGTCTATTCGAGACAGAGGGAATATACTACCAACATAGTTCTACGATACTATACGGTGCGGTCAGCAGACAGATATATACAAGATCCCGGTTAAGTGCGTTATATATATCGTCTTGAACCATTATGAGAGTTTGCTTATGAATACCTTATTGTTGTTGTCTGTATTTTTCCTCCGTCTTGGAAGCCCAAGAAACCTTCGTTGCTGTTGCTATCCGCTCTGGTTCCGTGATCTGGAAGGCCTGTGCTGGCAGGGAATATGCTTTTGATAGGACCGACTCGGGGGTTGAGACTGTTGGTTGAAAGTTGACGGCCCGCATGATCAAAATCTGTGGTTGTGGGGCTTTGGGATTGGGTAACTGATAATATTGGCGGGATGAGGGTGGTTGGGCGGTAGTACGGTTGAGTTGGTGTATTAACATTTACGTAGGCGGTGGAACGGACAAGTAATGTTAGATGAGCAGACGATAGGCACCGCTTGCGGAGCATAACAAAGAGGAGAACGCGAGGCGAAACTAAACTCTTTAAAATTATACGTGGAAGGCAAACTGAAGGACTGTCATCGTCAGTGCGGTCTGGTGAATGGTCTTAAAGAATGTGATTTGATGCCCTGAATTCTCTGAACATGTACTAAAGGTTAGAGTAAAGGTGTAGTATATGAGGTGGGGGCACCGGATATTTGTTGAGGATATTATCCAGAGTCGGGGTCCCGTAGGCAGTAGTGATGAGGTGAGGTAGTAGAGTTTTACATGTAGTTAGGTTAGGGAGATAAAGGGGTATATATAGGTATTGTAGTAGTAATAGCGGGGTAATTTGGTCATAAAACCTCACTCGATTGTCTTGGCACCGGATTCTAGTCGTTCTAGGTACTCTGTGGGTAGATATTAATGAAGGGACTCTATACGCATAAGATAAATCTGCAAGTTCGGTACTTTCTTGTAATGGGAGGGTTTTACATCGACCTTAAGATAGATGAGCCAGAGAACAAGAAGAATGCTGCAGCTGTGATCGAGGGGCAGAAGGCTCAAAGGGAAGAGGAGCTGGTGGGAGGGAAGACCAACAATGTCGACTGCGGCTAGCTCACAGTCAACTGCTGGTTCAATGATGTGACCCACCCGCAAGGCGATAAAGTTAGTATTACCCTATTTGTTGAGCCTCTCATGGTATGTGGTCTGAATCGTGGGCTTCATGCAATTGCATGGCACAAGGCATTTTCTACCAGCGTGGAGCGGCGGCTATAGCATGGCTCTTTGTTAAGTATGTGCGGTTGTGCTTTGTTGGCTAGGGCTCTTTTTCGTTGAGAATTTTCCAGAGCAAGGGCAGGTTCTTCTTCGTGTACTATCGAATTCCACGACCGGCCTAGCAGAGGACTTTGGTTCGATGTGTGACAAGTGTTCAAGGAGGTGCACAAGAATCTGCAAGAATGGATACCCGGAGGGACCAGAAATCAAGACCGTACACGCCGGGCCATGGAGATATTCCCTAACTAGCTGGTATTTGCAACCACGGGTGAGAGAGAGAGAGAGAGAGTGAAGGACATGTACCTCTTTTCCTCCGCCCCGGCCCGTTATATAGCAATCCTACCACGAATATCCGTACAACCAACAATACAATTCTTATCTCGATACCATCCCTGGGGTTCACTGTAGCCAGTCTGACCAATATTTCCGTCCTTGTCTAGATAGTAGGCGGTAATTTTTAGGCCCTAGCTAGTCGGTGAAGCTGTAAGCAGCCAGCGGAGTACAGGTCATCATTGCCTGCTTTTTTGGATACGTTGCTTGTTCCTGTGCCCCTCATTTGCCTGTCTA
Source organism: Morchella sp. 2016-57 (assembly GCA_024713875.1). Classification (NCBI taxonomy): domain Eukaryota; kingdom Fungi; phylum Ascomycota; class Pezizomycetes; order Pezizales; family Morchellaceae; genus Morchella; species Morchella sp. 2016-57. The sequence continues at coordinate 1,457,974 of JAMGZE010000019.1, forward strand.
TTGGTGAGTGAGTTAGAGATGGGTGGTGGGTAGGAGGGTGGGGTTTATATTATATCGTCCGTGGTGTTGCTACATATGCACCAAATCTTAGAGCTTGCCATCGATTGTGAGAAAGGTGCCAAGTCTTTAATTCAGTGGCTTCGCGACCAAGAGAGATATCCAAAACATATTTAGGATAGATATAAGATGGGTAATGTGACGAAGAAACCATATCTTGACAGATTTTTAATATCTATCGTAGTTGTAAAGTTATTGAAGCTGGGTTTATATCGAATTGGAGATGTGGTTTCGACTTAAGTATCCATACTGTAGATCTCCTACCCTCGTCTCCGATCGTCTCCGGTAATGATTCTGCAGCTTATCTTATAAACTTACCCATATGGATCCCCTGCAATATGCATGCATGCTCCATAGAGTATATATATAATATAATGTAGTGCAATTATATTAACCCGAGGATATTTGAACATGATAGCTAGCCCGGTATATATATATCTACAGCGCTCGGAATGTATTTCAAATTGTACGAACAGCAAGAAGTAGGTACATGTATATAACTCAGAGAATATTAGCTTCCAAGCTGGGATATTCTAATTTACAAGTCCCAGCGTCTACGTTGTTGTCAAGTGAGGTGAGAGCATTTCGGCGAATTAGAATAGCCCAACAACACTGTGCTGGGAAAGCTTTCTTTGTCAGGCTTTAGTAAGGCCCTCTATATTACGGTGCTGGTGGTTAAAATAAAGCCGTTATTGGTCATGCTGCTGGTAGCTGAGATGACGCAGGATGTCAAAAAAAAAAAAAAAAGAGATATATATCTGTATATATATCAGATCTATATAGTAAAGGTATGGCGGTGTTTAATATTTATGGATATATAAGAAGTGTCAGCTAGTAGCGCTAGTATATGTCTTGGAAGTTAAGCGATTTAGTGGGCGGGGCGAGAGAACACAATAATCGAGTGATATCTTGTGCTTGGGTACGTAGGTTTCCAAATATCTGGGGGCCCAAGCAGGCGGCGGCGGCAGTGGCGGCGATATGATATTGATTGACCGAGTGCCCTATGGGATTAACCAGCTGACGATGGTGGGTGTCGCCTTTTCACGATGATTTGCGACGATTTGCTTGCCCCAGCCTTCCTCTCATAGTCAAAACTTTGGAATACAGTTTTTTTGTTTTTTTGTTTACATCATAGCTTTAGTATACAGGGTTAATTTGAGGATTTATGAGCTTGACATACCGCGGTTCACGGCCGTACGTATATGCTACCCAAGCGCCCAAACACACTTGGACCCAGATTAACGCTTATATAGGCATATAGAGTTCTCTTATAGGCTGGGGGAATATCGGGAGGGATCAGGGCCGTGTATCATGAGAACGCACGTACCCTTCCTACATGTTTATTCGCAGGATTGTATGGCTGCAGCACTTATGTAATATATACTGGCTGTGTGACTGACGGGTGAGAGAAACATTGGGGGGTTAGCTGTCGGTGGTGTTTGTTCGGATGATGTTTGGTCATTAGCCACTTGTAGTAATATGAGTTACAGAGTTGGCATGCATGCATGGCATAATTCGGTGCATTCAACCGACAATATATCTTGGCTTTTGCCTACAGTGACCTGCAGATATAGAGTTTATAGAAGGGTAATTCGACTGGGAAAAGAGTCGCTCCTCCATGAGATATTGAGTTTGTTTGCTGATTGCCTAAGTGAATGTTGTGGTCGCATTATCTGCATCAGTGCCAGAATTTAAATAGGGATAGCCCTCCCTGAGAATTCTCGGGCGTATGATACCCAAGCTAATTAAACTAGCTAAGTATAATAAAAATAAGATATATGTTTTGCGTGGTATAATACCTTCAACTACCAGGCTCAGGACTACTCCCCATAAATCAAATGTTAAACTCCAATGTCTATTGTTTTCTTTGTGAAGACTTCGTAAGATCACCAGCTTCCCTTTCCGTGGTCACGGAGCGGAGCCCGCTGAGAAGGCCATTGATGTTCCAAGGCGTGCTGAGTTTCCAGGTTGCTCGCCTGTTAATCGTGGATCCTATCAACCTATAATTGATTGCGGGTCTCAAAGAGAGTACCTACTTCCATAAGCAGCTAGCATGTATATATCTTCTCTATGTATTATGATGTACCTACATACTTGATGTACCAATGATAGAAATGCATTGATCTTAGCCAGTCAAATAAAGTACATGTATGTCCAAAGATTTACAATCTACTCTAGCGGTTAATGCCAATCCATTAATTCTATTCACCCCTAAGGTTAGATACGACAACCCCATCAACTAGTAAATTCTTGTAACAATTGTAAGTGTGCATGTTTGGTAGACTGCAAAAGCTGGGTGACCATCATAGCTCTGGTAGTCGCAATGCAGTATACGTATCCATTACAATATTTTGAAAAACTGTAATACTGCCTATATTAATCCCCCATAATGATTTTATGTGGTTGTAGGGCGCCTCCACTAAATATTTCGATAAACATATGATGATAAGGACTGTCGAATACCTTACCCTCCCATATGCAAGAATTTCTAGTTTGATATCTTGCATACCTCAGATTCTTTATTGAGATTTGGACGGGGAACTTAACCTTTTGAAAAACAAAGGTTTCCAATCAAGGAGTTAGGGTTGACTGTGGCCTTCCCGAACCCGATGAAGCGTTCATGATCAAGCCGGGATCCGAGAGTAAGTGCAGTGTATCGGGACTTTTACCGCTCATCAATTATTTATTCTGCTATACTAACTTTCATTCCAGTGGCATCAATAATATTGCTGCATTGGAAATGATCCCCGACTAATCCCTCTTGATCCCAAACCTACCCAATCATTACACGTTTGACCCTTCTCCTGATTTAATGCACCTCAACACTTAAGGCACATAAAGTCTTCAGACACGCGTCCACACATGACAAGCGGCGGAGGCATGACCTTCGCTTTTTTTTTTTTTTTTGTTTACATCATTAATCGTATCCAGCCTGTAGGCTATGACGATATCAAAACCCCCGGAACTACCCCGCCAGCCCCTGGCCACGCCCAGTAAAGGGTATTCAGCAGACTAGCAACTTCCACCGCCAACTACAAAACAAAACAAAACAAAAGAAAAACACCTTCGCAACCTCCTCAACACTAACCAACTCGGCGCGCTCGCTATCTCGAGCCTCATCATTCGCCGCGCAAGTAACTCCCCGAACACACGAAATAAACAAACATCTTCTCACTCCTCCTCAACACTAACCAACTCGGCGCGCTCGCTGTCTCGAGCCTCATCATTCGCCGCGCAAGTAACTCCCCGAACATACAAGCAATCAACGCAAAACAACAAACAAAACAAAACAATTAAAACTCAACAATTTAAACCCTTCATTTTTCTTTTTACTCCCCCAGATCACCCCACCCCTGTTTCAATTCTCTCTCCCTCTCCCTTTCTTCTTCATCTTCCTCTCCTTCTTCTATCTTCACTCTCCTCCATTGCTTCCATATATCAATCGGCTTTTCTATTCCCTCCTTTGTCCATAACAACTCTTTTATCGTATTGCATCCATCCTTTCCTTCTCGACTCCTTTTCGTTCGTGGACATGCTGTCAGGATATGTTCGACATTCTGTTTTCCTGCACCGCATTCACATGCTGCCGATTCTCGTTCATCAGCAAGACTTCATTTGTCTCCTGATGTCTCCTGAGCCTCAGGAGACTCAAAAAATATCCAGGAGCCTCAGGAGACTCTCAGGAGACCCAGGAGACTGTTGGGAGACTGCATACACAAGTAGTAGTTTGCTGATGTTTTCCGATTCTGTGCATATATTCGTTGCATTGAATATGCCCCGTTCGAAGTCTCGAAATTATGACTCGATTCGTTCTGTCCGTTTCTTTCCACCATATTTCGTGTCGTTGATACGGGCTCGCTAGTGCTCTTTTCTCATTTCTTCTCAACCTCCATTCTTTATCCCATTCTTTTATCACCGTATCCTTTGATTCTCGTTGCAGGAACGCAAATGATATAAATGTATCCTTGTCGCACTTTCCTCTCCCGATTGCGGCTTTTGCCGTCTTATCTGCTTCTTCATTGCCTTTGACTCCTTCGTGTGCCTTCACCCACTCCAGCCTTACTTCCATTTCCTGTGTTTTCGCCGCATCACACAACCACCTGATTTTATGTGCCATTTCTTCTCCTGCTCTTGCTCTTCGCACCCCTACTCTTCTCAAAGCTTCCTGACTATCCGCCATCACCGTGATAACATGTTTCCGTTCTCTCCTCGCTTCCTTCATTCCCACCTCGATAGCTTTCTTCATTGCTACCATTTCCGCATCCATAATTTCCATTTGTTTTCCCAATCTGTATCCCACTCTTTTAATCACCTCTCCCCCTTTTCCCAGCCTACAAATTCCGGCTGTGGTTTCCCCTTCCTGCGTTCTACTCCCATCGCTATACATCACAACCTCATCCTTCTCTTCTTTCCTTGCAATTTGTCTTTCTTTCTCTTCCTTCCCAAATTTCCTAATTTCAATCTGAATCTCTTCTCTAATTCTCCTCTCCCATTTTCCTTCGTCCCTATATAACTTTTTCCAATTTTCTATTTTCTCTATGACCTTCGCTTATCGGGAGAGGTGTTTCATTAATGGTTAGATAGGATTAGTTATCGTTGGTCGAGAAGGTTTGGGTGCCTGGACAGTGTGCTGGCAGCCCTTAAGTCTCACACTGTCTGAGTGACTGCAAGGGGAGTGAGGTGTTATACAGGAGCCTTACGTACAAGTAGTTGTCAGAAGAAATATACAACTGTTATATGACCCTGCGTGATATGATTTGCAAAATATATGTCCCCAATGTATATCCGGCCATATTGGTAGAATGATAATGAGCATGGATAATACACTCTACCCGAATCTGCCAGTAACCCGGGTTTGTGGATACGGTACATCTGTACGGAAAGATATGACGCAACATCATGCTGTGTAGGTATATACCGATAAAATCAGCCGGTGGATAGGTTGGTTTTCCGAGCGATCCTACATGACCTCCTATAATGTCTCAATTGATATGATATCACTGAAGTCATAGTACATCCGTACAATACATGTTTATGCGCAACAGCATGTGCATATTACTGTATGCTTGTGTGTCGCCCTGTTCTTGGGGGCGGTCTGCTGTCTCGGGTGATTGTTGAACGAATGGGCAACTCATGCATGACAGGAAATAGAAATTCGGAATCAGCCTTAAAATGGTATATAATAACTCGGTCTATGATTGGAGATGAAAGTATGTCTGCCTCCAAAATGCTCCGAAAGTTGATTAGTCGGAATTGGTGGCCAAAGAGGGACTCATTTGATATACATGAATTTTGAATATAACAAAGAGAGGACTCGATCGTCACCCCCGCATTTTCATGCGCTTTATTGTGGAGGGGAATAATTTGGAGAGCTCGGGTGGGGAGTTGCTTCGCACATTGAACTAATAGGTTGGTATCTAAAAAGCATTTTTGATAGGGAGAGTTAATTTTCATCTCGGCCCCCGACACTGCAAGTGACAGCGTGCGAAGAACTATGTACGTGCTGTATGCCTGGAATTAGAATTGGAGATCTATGTCTTTTTAGTTAGTGGAAGCTCGCGATCGGTAACTATTAGATCAAAAGAAGGATAAACTAGAGGTTTGTTTTCCACGAATGGCACTCTTAATCTTCTGCTGCATATGCTAATCAGCCCGTGCTCGATATTCAACTACCTTTTTAAATGTGATTAGGGGCTATTTATTGCCAAGTAGCAGAGAGAACTCCCGATCATTGCCCTTTCCGATCCTGCACATGAGACTCCACCCATGCGCAGAGTTCAGTCATTTCAATACATGTACTCAATACAAAGCCATAGATGTAATGGTGTGCAAGTTGGTCCCCAGCCTCTTCCTTGCAGAATCGAGAGCATTTTGGACTTCCTTAAAGGTTCACATCGATTCACCGAAAGAATTAACGGAGCCCCCTAATAAAACAGCCGCTACTGGCGATGCCTGGTGCCTCGCCTTTTTCTCTCAGACTCAATCCGGTTCGTCCTCATATTCAAAGTCTCCCCATTCAACGAAGAACACCCCAAGCCCTAGGCTTCGAGCTCGAGACCTCACCCCTTTTCACCTTCGACAGGGCACTCCTCAGGATGACCCTCACTCTATATTCACCAAGAGTGATTGTCTCCTGATTCCTCCTAGTCTTTCTTGTCTTTACAACTACTGCCCTCGCAGCCCCAGCCGGCCAAGGAAATGTCACTCTTAGGGCCTATGGCGATACAGTCTTTGCGTCTGAGCCACATGGGCGTGGTACAGTTGGAATCCTGATAACCTGTACCGCTACTTCCATTTTCTGCATCTGGACTGCTGTTCATCCAAACATCGTCCCCGGATGTATTGGGAGTCAGCGTTTGTATTACAAGACTGTACTCATGTTAGTCTCGATCATGGTGCCTGAGGGACTGTTGATTTGCGCTATTGGCAAGTATCGTACGGCCAGGCGTCTCAAGAATGCCTGGCGTAGACGCGACTGGAGCGGGAGCGGCGGTGAGGAGGCAAAGTTAAAGCTAGATATGAAGGTTTCTTTCTTTGTTGGAATGGGGGGGTTCTTTGTGGATCAGATAGACGAACCAGTCCACGAGGAGTGGGCCAAGAAAACACAGGGAGACCCATCGAAGTTCTGGACATGGAAGAACAATCTGAAAGGCATAGTGATACCTTATGACGAGACATGTGTACTTTTGGCCTCCGGACTCAAGAGGGCCTGGTTGAGGAGGAGCAATAGTGGGGCTTGAGCGTGCCAAGGAATCAACGGTAATTGTATAAGCTCATATTCCCTATTCTTTGCGGGAAATGATTCTAAAACCCCAAACCAGTAGAACCATGTACTGAATCTGGAATAGAGCATAGGTATGAGATGAGCAAAAGGAGGGGGGGGGGAGATCAATCTACTCAGGTCTGCGTTGGGTTCTGCATTGAGGAATGGTGAATTCGCTTATGAGCTAGCGCCCATAGCTCTCTACCAGCATCCAAAATGATTAACTACGTACATATTGCCAATACCAAAGTCTTTCGCAATATTTAGATCAATTGATCAACTAGGTAGCGTGTGATAGAAATAGCAAAGATTGTGATTACTGGAGTTGATCGACTTCTTTTCCATTATTGAGTTGACTATTTCTACTTTGTATTCCGAGTATAATTATATATATACGTATATAACCTGGGGTGTATTGCTTTTCGTTTCTTTGACCCACCCGTTTGTTAGTTTTGTCTTCAAACTTTTCTCTCTTTCTTTGTGCGTTTCAGGATATATTAATATCCTCCTGCGTCCGGGGTCGCGGGTTGTGTCTGAGCCTTGCCTGATATTGTGTCTGTTCTCTGTTTCTATATAAATATAGAGATATAATTTAATATATGCATATGTAGGATCGGGTATGTTGAGGGTGTTTGAAACAACGTGGCTCTGTGCCTTATGATTAATCTCTACCGTTTTTTTGCACATATCAAAACCACACTTTCCATCATGTAATACGCAGCGGGATGTTTAGATGTCAAATTATATTTACACCTAGCCTGGATCCGGCAACAGAAGAATTGGTGGGAAGCACGAAAGTATTATAATTTATTAGTACAAGCCTCTAGCTCTCTATGTAGGGGTCATATTGATTTTCCTCGCAATCAGTGGGTCAGCCGGCTTGGTGTCGTTGTATTTATGATCGAGATTTGATTAGGTTTAACTGTAAGGACAATAACTATAATTGCAAGTGACAGTTTCTCATTATGACAAAACCCAACAGTAGGAAGATTGAGAGCCAATCTTTGAATCAGATGAGAGTTATATTCCAGAGTAGATTAGCGGGTTTAGCATAAACGAGATGTTAGTCATGACTTCAGAGATATTAGAAGTCAGGACCTCTTTTGATTTTCTATGACCTTTGTCATAACCTTTACTTCTTGGAAGCACGCAGTGATATTACCACATTGGACCGCTGTCCGGTATGTTTCTCATTGCCACAGGAGAACGTTATGACTTAATTATTACTGTATAAGACATAGCCATAGTCCAGAATTCAGTAGGAATAAAGTCCTCTACTGTCTACTTTGCCCCCTCCAGAGCTCAAATATCAGAACGTAACATGGCGCTCTAGATCTTCGGGAGTGATATCCGTGATGCTACAGAATAAAAGACAGCATTCCTAATAAGATTTGCACCGATATATCCTAGGTCCTTAACTAACCTCCCCACGCCGCCCGCCAGAGATCTAGATGTTGCAATGGGTGTTGCTTCCAAGCACAGTCAACGGTTGCGCCAAAGACTTTATATCCGTTACAACACATATATGTGACTTATGTTGGTATATAAGATATCTCCGGTTCATTAGCAACGAAGACTGGTACACACCCTTGATCCTATACTAGTGAAATATCAATCAATCAATCAAAGCTAGATATAACGCCAAAACCGGGCCGATTCATGCGGGTATCAGACATGGGAGAGTTTAACAACGGCAGAAAAGGCCGATTCATATTGGAAAGGGAAGCATCCGATGCCGTAGGGTTTTTCCGGATCAAGAGGGATCGAAGACAGACATATGGATTTGAGGATGGAGAACGAATTTGTGCAGAATTTAAATTGAAGTAAAGATATGTTTTTGTTATGGGGTACTTGCCTATCGAATGATGAGGATTGAGACAGCGGGCGTGCCGGTTGTTTAATGTTGAGGAAGGAGCGAGAAGAAGATGTTTCTTAGTTTGTTTCTGTTTTTGTTTTCGGTCTGTTTGTTTATCGGGAGGAAAATTACATTTTTTGGTACAGTTGATACGCAGGGTTTGGTTGCCATAGCCTAAGGGCTGCATGCATGTATGAAGTATAGATAAATAAATATAAAACTAGATCTAGACATGTAATGAATTAAACAAAAAAAAAAAAGAACTAGATCTAGACATAATGAAACCCCCGAGTGATTCATGATGCCGCACTCGTTGATTACAAACAAACTCTTGTTGAGTTGTGACATCGAGCGAGGATCAGAGTAGGAAAGTCACGGCGACCACAACCGCCACAACCGCAAGCCCACGCGCATGTAGTCTTCTAGCATAGATATGTCAAAACCAAACTTGATGATACGGTAACTGGTAAGTTTGAGGACATTATAATAATTAGGTTTAAGGACAAGCATTTGATCGACTTGTGTATATATAGGACATACCAAAATATCGTGCAATCAAGTGATTATTCAAGCCTTGTATTGTCTACTAGAATGACGGCTTTTAAACACTAACTATCATTCTTTTCTCTTATTTTGAGCCATCCCAGGGAGGTATTCGCCCGCATTCTACTCAGCTCATGGTATGAGGTGCAAGGCGCGACAAGTCACCAATCTACTGAATTGAATTATTGAGCCACAGCAGTCCATTCAATCTTATCTATCTCATCTCTGGCCTTACCTAGCGTGCCAGGAATATTACAAGCTCTCCTCCTCAATATTGTCATAGTCCCCTAAACAAAAACAATCTGGGGGACAACCGGCCTCATGATCTATAAACATCTCACAAAACTCCTCGTCTCTCCTATTCTTCTTCGGCCTAAGTAACCGAATCTCCACAGCAAACCCCTTTAACGCATATTCCTTAATCGTCCCGTCATTCCATGCATCCATGTGATCCCACACCATGTCCCACGTTTGCTGCGAATTTGTTATCAAGATCCGCCTTTCGCAATGTGCGCCCTCCTCGCGATCCCTTGACCCCGCAAAATCGACCTTACTATGCTTTGACTCCAGGAACCAGCCACGCCTTGGCTGCATATGCCTTTTCAAAAGGACAGCATCTGAACCAGCGGTCTGAAGAAGGAGCTTGTCCATCCATGACGGATCAAGTGAGGACACTAAGCACCCAAACGGACTGCCCGGGCCGGGGCCACCACCACCAGAACCACCAGAGCCAAACAGACCCCCCACCCACGAACGAAGGCGCCCGAAAAGCGAGCTAACCAGCGGAATAGCGGACCCTATCCCAATGAGTGTGCCACCTATAGCGGTGAAAGCCCCGGTCATCGCCATCGACTGTAACAAGGCAAATGCTGAACCCGCAGCTACACTACCAATAGAGGATTGCCAGCCAGCCGCGATTGAGCCTTATTGAACATAAGAGAGTAAGTATAAAGTCCTGTAGAGTATAAGTGGATCGATTTTTGCACATTACCCAAAATAGGTCCCGCTGGGCCAAACCCAATAGCCAACGGAACAACAATGCATGCAATCCCCAGACCAATTCCAAGGCAGGCAAAGGCAAACTTCCATGGGTTTTCCTTTGCGTACTCGATGAGTTCATCCAAAGCTTCGCGGGGGTTGGCAATGTAGTATTGGAGATTTCGTTTGCCGGTTCGGCCAAGCTTCTTCAGGAGCCACCAGACCTGATCCATGGTTTCCGCTGTGGGGGAGGAATACTAGCAACCTGGTTAAAGAACTAGCGAAAGAAAAAACTATTGGGTGGTATATGTACCTGTTGTAAATAAGATGGATGTGTGTTGTACGTTCTTTGTTAATTAGTGTGAGAATCCGTCGGCGGAGTAGTAGTACTAGGTCATGGCTTTATAACAACAATTTACTCGGTGGACAGGTTAAGGCATCCAATATTTCAGGCATCCCCTTGATCAGGGATACAGTTGATGCAATTGTGTCGGCTTGATATGTGAGTCTCATGTGCCTTTCCGTGATTCCCGTTTTTGGATATGATATTCTGAAACCGTGCGCAGTGGCCATGGGAGGGCCTATGATAGAAGAATGGGCTGTAATCCTCATCTAAACACCTTCTACCTTACAGAAAACAGCACACCAATCATATAATACCACATAGATTCCAAAGCATCATTTAGGGGCAAACCCAGCCGAGAGTCCTGGAACAACCTCAGGGTTAGGGTTAGGTTCGGAGATAAGAGAAGCTTTCACCAACTGCCCGAAACCCCCGATATCCTCCCTCTCGTATCATGTATCGTCATCACATAGATGTGAGAAACTTTGTGGAGTGACTGGTCCGCTGGAGCCGCCGGGGCCGCCGGGGTCGTCGATCTAAGCGAAGACACCGCGATTCAAGCGAATTCAGCGCCTACCAAACCATCAATCCATGCAGACAGGGATGCAGGTAAGCGGCTACAGTACTTAAACAGGTAACAAGTACCGAAACTGCAGCTGTACTGTATTAGTGTATTTCCCTCTTTTAATCCAATAAGAATTGCATCTCAAGACTTGCATATTCGGTACCTCTCATATATGATCATGCTCACCTGCCGCAAGTAGTGTCTACTGTATATTACTGAATGCCTATTCGGTCGTTGATTAAAAAGTCGGAATATTTAGTAGGTAAGCATTCGGGTGCAATATCCGACTACTCAATTAACGTAATTGACCTGGGAAAAACGAGCATTATTACACCATCAGGTATACGATGCTTTATTGAGTAAATGGTATTAACGATTATTTTGTAATCAATAGGGTGTGGGCGCCTTGTCTCTATGGGCCAAGAGTCTTAAAGAATATAGATACATGTAGTGCTTATAAAAGTTTAGGGTGATACATGATAACCTTTTTTTCGCTGATGCAAGGGTCAGATATGCAGGAGGCATGAGCGCCTTCTAGCTGGAGATGAGTTGTCCGGGAATGGAGTGCTTGCAACATTTGTTGTCACAAGTCTACGAGATATATGGATATCCTCTGTGGTTGTTCTGTGGTTCTTGGAGTACAACAATCTAATCATACTAGCTTAAGACGGTTGAGCTGAAGGATTTTTTCTGAGAAATAGAGACTTATGATGCTGTGGAGGAGGGAGCAGTATCGTGAAAGAGATTCTTTGACAATGGGGGTGGATAGGTGTTACATGGACACCACAAGCGTTGCCCTTCGCATATATACAAAGAATCAACACCGGCACCTCCCACAATTGAAGATGGCTGTCGGATAGTTTGACGGGGTGAGCTTCAGGCGGTGGTCTGGGGACTGTATATGTTGTTTTTAGTTTGATCTGTGATTGCCGATTTGCACTGGGCGAGTTGGGGGAGGAAATACGGTCACTCTATCTTAGGCTTATTTACATCGACCTCCGGCCCTGTAATTATGACATATTGCCCAGTTGATGGATACGAAGTGATTTATATAAGTGTATGTTCACAGCCAGGTATATAATACGCATACATGTCTCATATCATATATACTTGTAATTGGTGTGCCTCCTTGGATAGGTTAGGGTTAGGGTTAAATTTGACCAATGCTATTTATCATTCCTATCAATCATCCAATCTCACATATGCTTCCTACCATACAATTAAATTTCCCTCGACATTGAGAGAGCTAAGCTCAATCCCTGTTTGTGACGTTGGAAACCTTTTGTGCCCACCACGGGGTTAGGGTTATCACTACAATTCAGGCAACCCACCCCCAATCACCAACCCTCCAGCGCTTTCCCCTCCTTCGAGGCTATGCTGAAACCCTCAAGAAAGTTCAAGCCGACCCTATTCTCTTCTTATTCGCTGTGTGTTCGCATTAACTGTTTTATGTCTGGCAGCTATAGCGGCTAGCTCTGTCTATCAATAACGTCACCTTTGCTAACTCACTCACTCCCCACCCTCCACTCACAGAGAGAAGCACACAATCTTTTCCCCTGTCGGAGCCATCCCCAGCAGATAGCGTATCATACTCATCCAGCCTAGTCTTGGGGTCTCAAAAGCCACGAACTTTCGTTACAGGTTAATTAATTAATTGGATTGGATTGGATCGAATATTGGAGACATCAAGCACCATCCAAAAGCGCCCCATTCTCCCAGAGTATAATTTTAGCAAGTCGACTTCACTTGCTACCACAGCCATCATGGAGAGTGTTGCCAGTCGGGACCGGTATCTCTGGGATGGGCTTGGCGGTGGGGTATATGTAGGATCGGGGTCACAGGGGCATGGAGTGGTGGAGTATAAGAGAGAGGGCAACGATGGGAAGGAGGAGGGGAAGGGTCAGCTTGAGAAGCGTAGTGGGTCCGAGGGGGAGGGGGCATTGGAGGGGGAGAGTGAATCTGAGAAGGAGGGGGAATCCGAAGACGAAGATTTTTCCAACGGTCGAGGGTGTCGTCTTGGGGTCTCCATCGAGGGAGTGGAGAAATATAATGGGGAGGATCAATGGGCGTATAATAGGGCCGGAGGATATGGGTATGGGGACGGGGAAAAACCGGCTGATGGAGACCGGATGACCTGGGTCTGCGGAATCTGCAATGTATCCGTCAACATCTTTGCACGGGACGACCATATCAACTCCCGCTCTCACATCAGAGCCGCTAGGAAGGTTTCTGGCGAAGATTCTGCACCAAAATCGTCCAGGACAGAGTATTTACCTATGTGGCGGTGTACAGTGTGCGATGATGAAATGTCCGTCTTTCTCAGAGAAGAGCATATACTCGGAAAGCAACATCTACGCATGTTCCGGAAGCAGCAAACCCAGAATGGATCCTCCTCTTTAGTAGACCCAGACGCATCTCATACGCTCGATGAGCCTTGGGAGTGTGACGATACCGACGACGAGACCATCATTCCTGGGGTCTCCTCCGCCTCTTACAAATACAAAGCGAGAGAAACTTTCTACTGCATCACCTGCGCCGCCGAGTTTGATCTCTCCATGGAAGAATATCATCTTGCTGATGCTGAAACCTGGGGTTGTAATATGTGCTCAAAGACCATGCACTCCGCGGTAAGAGAGGTACATTTAGAGAGCGGAGGACACAAGGCTATAGCGAGTCAATACGAATCAGAGCTTGACTTCCACTGCAAGGTCTGTCGGAGGTATTATTCACCAATCGATAAAGAGGGACATCTTGCGGGGAAAGATCATGAACAGATGGTCGCCCGGAGAGGGCTAGACATAAAACAAATAGAGGAGCTCGAGATAACGGAATCGTCAGGTTCACTCCCGGGTGCCGTTCAATCCCGCTGGACCGACAAGGGGAAAAAGATTTTAGAACCGGAGGACATGAAGAAGGAGGAGGAGGAAGAGAAAGAGAAGGGATCCGTAGTTGACCCATGGGCGTGTGATTTATGCGGCGAGCCTGTCCTAGATACGCTACTCAGCACTCATCGCGCATGGCACTGTCCGCTCGCCGGACCCGGTCGGGACCCTCCTAATGAACCACAGCCCCCCCCTACAAAGACAGGAAATCGACCCAAGGGTACGTTCTACTGCGACGTCTGCCACATGCCGCTCCCAATGGCAAGTAAAGACGGCCACCTTAATGGAAAGAAGCACCTGAGAAAGGTGGCGCTAGAGCAGGGGAAAGGAGGGGAAATGGAAAATGTAAAGGAAAATGCGAATGCGGCAGCTGGAAATCCCACAAAGGCCCAAACCCCGGAGAAGAAAAAGGCTCCTGTACCGGAGGAGAAGCAGTACTGTGATGTGTGCAATAAGTTTAAACACGCGGCGGGAATGGCGGATCATCTGAGGGGCAAGAAGCATAAGAGCAAGGCGGCTGCAAAGCAAGCACTTGCAAAGCAAGCACCCGCAAAACCCCAAGTCGCCGGTCAGAGTTCGCAGGTAGCTCAGCCCAAGCCAGCGCTGGTGATCCCACTTCAGCTGTTCCCACCCCAGCTGGGACCACGGGCACCGCCTCAACCTGCGCCGGCGGTCTCACCCCAACCTGCACCTCGATTCCAACCACAGTTGGCACCGCAGAACCTACCCCAGCTGGCGACGCAGACGCTACCTCAGCCAGTGTTGTGGGGTATGTCCCAGCCGGCCCCGTGGTTCTGGCCTCAACCACTAGTACCACAGCTCCAGCCTCAGGTGATTCCGGGGAACTTACCTCAGATGGGGCCCCCGTCCCTACCTCAGCTGGCGTCCTGGAACCTCCCCCAGGCGGTGCCGCGGGTCGTTCCTCAACCGGTGCTACAGGTCCCACCTCAACCGGCGCCGCGTGTTCTTCCCCAGCCGGTCCCACAAGTTCCAGCTGCCAAACCATCATTATCATACATACCATACATCACGGTCATGGGAGATAGGTTCTATTGTCAACTTTGTAAGAGGGAGAGGCAGTCTGTGGGTATAGAGTTACATATAAAGAGCAAATGTCATAAGAGGTTGGTTGCCGCTGCAGGGTCGTGAGGAAGACGTCCCATATAGCTGAGAATACACATATCCGTATTCCCGACGATCATATCTCTTCAGGAAATGTGCAGTGGTTGGCTTCGGATTGGTTTCTTTTATTTTAATTTCATTCATGAGTTCGAAAGGATTTGATAATTGGGGAATTATCTGAAACTACGGTGATGTATAGTTTGACCTTTGTTACCCACATATGGAAGTTATTTCTTCTGTTCAGGCTCCGGTTGATGGGTCTATAAAAGAAGGGAAACTATTGGCCTGTTTAAGATCGAGTGATATTCCATGAGTATAGGGAGGTCGATGTATGGATCGCCCTCTTTTGAATTTGGCTACATTGTGAGAGGGGACCTAGAGTTACCAATGCCATGGCTCGTGAGAATGACAAGTACTTCTACCTGTCTACATCTATAGGCGCGCCGGGCTTAAGGGTGGTAACGCGGCCTGGTATTTTCTACAGAGCTACACAGATTGAGATAGTATACAATTTCAGACAGAACCTGTATATATGCTTGTATGTACTTTGGCCGAGGACTGGGGGAAAAGAAAAAAAAAAAAAGACCCCGACGGGACTCCGTTCCAAACCCTAACCCATTCATCTATATGCAGGTGTGGGATGCCTGAAAGCTGCATGATCGTTCCACATTTGGGGGTAGATCTCCGGAATTAATATAATTGGAGGAACTATTAGTCTAAGGTACCCCTTTGCATGTGAGTACTGCTAAATAGTCGTCTCATCCCTCATCTCCCCCAACCTGAATCCTATATATATACGCACCCGGATATACAAGCATAAAATCGCCATCCCATCTCGAAACTTTAAATTATATACCATCTCGCCACAGGCCCACAGCGTATCAAGTAGCAACTTCAAGTATACGCTCAACATATCCTAAGATGGCGACCTGGGCAGGTCTCGTACCCGCAGTAGCTCCTGAAGCACCTCAGACTGCCTTTACGGGTAATGAAAGCACCAGTGGTCAATACGGAAGTGGTCCCCAACCCCGGCCCGGTGATCAACGGTCAGATAGGCCTATGCAGGATGGGCCGCCGAGGTGTCCAAGGGGTTATGGGGAGGCATGGGGGACATCGAGGAGAAGAGGACACTATGCGTCACCATGGGATAGGCAACCCTCCACCCACAACAGTCGGTCGTCATCGGATAAAGAGCCCAGAGGATTAGGGGATAGGCGGTCACCATCGAATAGGCCACCGTTTATGGAGGGCACTGCAGCTGCAAGTAGGGGCCAGGATAACGCTTATCTATCGGACTGGGCATCAAGAATGGGTCAAGCTCGCTCTCAAACTACGGCAGGTGATGACACTTCGCAGCCGCCTGCGCCTGCGCCTGAGAATCAAGAGAATACATCACGATATGTCCCTCCGCACGCCAGAACGGGAGAGAATCGGTATTCCGGATGGCGTGGCCGTCGGAATGGAAGCCAATGGGAAACCACAGGTCAACACAGAGGCGAGCACCCCTCTATCCAACAGCCAACACGGCGGAGAACTTCGGATGTTGGTATAACCCCCACCTCAATATCTGGGTCAGACGAAAACAATAACCAGCTCTCTGACAGCATACAAGAGCGACCTTATGTGGGAGAACGTGGTATCGATACGGGAGATTGGAGGAGGCCCAGAATAGCAAACAACAGACCTCTAATTAATACGAACCCACCAGGTGCCCAGGCCAACCCATCTCACACTACAGGTACCACAGACGCAGACCCGCAGCGTGGGTTACAGGGGAGCGCTATCAACCAATCTCCAAATTCCACGACCCAGAGTCCGCCAATAGTTCCACCTCGTGCTGGTACCGTAATAATATCGCCCCCCTCCACCAGCCACAGAGAGCCCCCCCTACCCCAGCCTACTGGGAGTAGGGAGATTCAGGTCTGTCTTGACGTGCTTCAAGACATCCTGACTACTACCTCGAATCAGGATCATGGAGAAGAGCGAACACCTATTGACCCCAGGATATTCGAGCTATTGAGACGCCTATCGCCACAAATGTTGCCTGATATTCCCCAGCAACCTAACCCTCGTGGCAATATTTCAGAGAACCAAAGCCCAGGTCCACCCAGTTCATCAGAGGGTAGCAGAACCGGGATTGGCGGAGGTAGGGTACCTCCGGAGTTAGTGGGCGATGACGATACTCCTATAGTAGCGGTCAGAAGCCAGGGTGCCCCAACACGCTCCTCAGTTCCCCACCATACGGACATCATAGCAAGCACAGGGCAAGATCTCCCTCCTACACCTGTCTCGCCAACTGGACGCCGTACTTCTAGCAATATGCTGTATAGATCTGTGTCGACATTGACAAGGTTTGTGGCAGGGGGGTGGGGCAGGGATAGACGCCCAAGAGAACAGGCCCGCATATCTCCAAGAGAGTTGTTTACCATGAATCCGGATACAATAGCTCAAAGCCTGGAGCCACAGGTGACCGCCGAGCAGATCACCCCAACGCAGGGTGTTGCACCTGAGCACTCACAAGGTTCAGAGTTACGGAGATTTGCCGAGGAAGCCACTTCAATACTCGAGCTGTGTACCAGAACCGATATTGAGCAAGGTGATGAGGAGAGAGATCAATTAATCAGGCTTGCTATCGAAAGCATCATGAAGATGCGAGGACAAGACAACCCGGATATTCAGGGCGGAGACGGCAATGTGGAAAGTCCAGGGCCCGGCGCCAGTATAGTTGATGATAGCACGAAGGTGGATGCCGCGTGTATTGTCTGTTACGAAGAGGTTGCAGACACTGTCTTGCTGCCGTGTAATCATTTGGTACTTTGTTTTGTAGGTGTTCGATATCGTCAATGGGATTAAGAGATTTTGGCTGGCGGTACTAACTTAAGTGTATGATAGATGTGCTGTGACACAATGGGAATAATGGAAAGAGGTCAGAGGTACCGCCGGGATGTACCGTGCCCGATGTGTAGAAGGGTAGTAGAAGATAGGGTAGGTCTTCATGTAATATTGGGTTCTCATCATGATAGAGCTGACAAAGCATCGAACTGTATAGATCAAGATCTTCAGGGGTTAACCATAATCTATTGGAAATACTGGGCCTGTCTCCTGTGCTCTTTATCTTATCCGTTGTTTACGCCTTTGGCTGTTATCACTGTTACTTGTTTTAGCTATATATAACCTAATAAGAGTTGTCCTGGGTGAACGTATACCTTAAGTGGTGCAAGCTAATAGTGATAGTCAGTCATTTGGATAGGTATCATTTGCTCAGACTCTAAGGGACCAATCCTTATGATTTGGGCCTTAGTTGTTTGTAGTTAATTCTGCTCAGATGCGGCTACCTCTACCCCTCATTATGTGTTTTCCAACCTTGCAAGATAATAAATCCTAATACGAGCTCCATGGCCATATCTCTATATCATCCCAAATTTATACATAATCCAGCGGCGATGTATGTGCAAGGTGAGACGTTCGGGGATACATCATGGTCATATGTAACCCAAACAGCTGCAAGGAATAATTAACTAAAGACAGCCGCGCAAGATAGAGGCCAAGGTGAAGGAGAAGCCTAAATATCGCTGCCAATAGGGGTCGGGGATGTTTGGGGGCTCTGCTATCATGATTCGTAGTTTAGGGGTGTGTGGAGAGGTGCTTTATGTCTCAAGGACAAGCTACTGCCTCATAGGAGAACAAGGGTATCAATCCAGAGCTCGATCAAAGGATATAGTGACCGTCAATTGGACCAGACAAGCTTATTCTCAAGGCCACATTGGTCCTATCCCCTCGGTCGTAATGAAGCTCTACATCAGCGGTGGAAACTCTAGATATCTCAACAGCCACAGACACTATGCTTACTGGAAATGGCTCAAAGGAAAAGGGCCCTCTCTTCAACGTCCCTGTGCACTGGAATTTGGTCCAGGGGCTTGGCGGAATTCAGGGAGAAAAAACCGGGGATATTGGTTGAGTTAATGTTGTTTTGCTAAGAGGGTAGATCGCTGATCCTCCCAATGGGGCGCCAATGTGTGGCTCCCGCTATCAGATCTTTTCTTCTTTATTACATGATTATCTTATCTTATCTTGTCTTTCTTATCGTATCTTATCTCATATCAATCACACGATCATCACCCCCGGAAACTACTACAATGTTTATCATGTCCCACAGTTGTCGCAGGACCATCAATTCCTCATCTCCCCAAATACCGCTCCTACTACCAGGAACATCATCGCGTGTGGCACCCGGAGGAGAACTTCCAGGCTTTTGCCAGGGCTCGGTGGTGGGGCAAGCTATTATTGCCCAGGACGAGTTTCTCAGACGGGATAATTGGAAGGAACATTTATCTTTGCCTTCATGTTGGTCTACTCACGATCATCACAAAGAGGCTTTCCTGCAATGTAGTTCGGGGTCACTGCCGCTTCTCTGGTAACTGGAGCCGCCACGCCCCAGCCCGTCATGTCGTCCACTTAACCCCGAAGTACCCGTAGGTCAGGGCGGGTATCTTTTCGAGATGAAGAGGAGTTTTTTTTTTGTAACTAGATGATTGGAATTGAGGACGGCGTGGGTACTGCATCGGCGTATGGTTAAAAACTTGTCCCCTACGAAGCAAATGCGGGCTAGCTGTGACTGGAGAATATATATATAGCTTTCTCTACCAGTGGTGAAATAATTTGGATTAAAGACCGCGCAAGACAGAAATCTATGCATGACCAGGAAACCACGCCAAGACTGACGTCAGTATGTAGCGCGCTAATACTACTGGGGCTTGGTCTCCAGGCTCAAGCCACACTTACCGTTGACGTCGGGTGGGGGTGGCTTCCCAGCCACCCGGTCACGTGGATACAGATCAGAACATGGTCGCCATCGCCCCTCTTTCAATCCTTGTCCACCCCCTCTCACAGCTTTTTATCATCATGTCCGTTCCCAGCATGCAAGAACACTTCAAGGATTACTTTAAAAAGCCCCCCCAATCCTGGAATATCGATAGCTTTTTGGAAGACTCCATGAAACACGCTAGTTTCCTCGGGCACCGCTACAATAACGAGTCCACTCATGCTGCCTGGAATAAGCATATTCGCAATCTCCTTCACGATTCAGACCCTGAACGTCGTAAGCGGGCTGGCGAATTACTGATACTCTGGACGCAAAAGGTATGTCATCCCCCCCAGGTCTTCCTGGAAGTTTAGCCCACTACCATTCCCTCTTCGCCCTCTCTATCCATCTCTTTCCCCGCATCTTGTCAGATGGCATATGCGGAGTGGCATTATACCAAATGGTGTGTGCCTTTGCAATGTCCTGCGACCAGTTCGGCAAAGGTCGTCTGGCTGTCAGTGGGTTTTGCCTTAGTTACATCTTGTAACATTCTCACCTCGGTGGATGTTTAACAATGTCATGCCAGCGCGTCAAATGGTGCCTGTGTTTAGATGGCATTGTGTCTACTCACCCTACTCAACATTTACCTAGGGCTCAGGTTCCGACAAGGCCCGTGCCAAGCGATTTTACAACCAGGCACAATCACCCTCGTCTCGAGGTGATCTCATCGTTCATCGCAATCGTATCAGACACCTGACAAATTACGGCAAGATATATGGCGGTTCTAACCTAAAACTCAAAATGCCGGCCCGCAAGAGAGCGGCCACCCCCGACACGAATATCGAGTCCACAGAGGTCTCGCCTCGGGTACCTTCCGGCTGAACCAATCTATCGATTCCTAGCTAAACTTTGGCAGTCTTCCCCTACACCAAAAGGCCCTGGTGACAACTACGATTTCACGTATCTCATGGACCTTAAAGACTCGTCCAAATTACCTTTATCTGATGGCAACTATCTGGAAGATATCGTTTTGTGCTATGCTCGCAGCATAACAAGCTTAGACCTCAGCCATTGGCGTATCATAGACTCTGCCGACGTCGAGCTTCGTACCATACTACAACGTCACAATTGGGAGTCACTCCCTGGGCTTAGCGAGGAAGACCCTCAGTGTCCATCTTGGTTTATATCCCATTCCGACAAGTATCGGAATGTAAAGAACCCCTTTCCCAATCTATTTATTTACAATTAACGATACCAGGTTCATGACATTACCATCTGTGAAACCATCGCCAACCAACCGCATACCGATGAGGCCGATCCATACACAATTCGATGGATAGACCGCGTGTACGAACATGTGTAGGCTTATTCCTCCGGCGGTTACGTTCGAGCTAACCATCACCAGTATGAACCTACTCACTCATTCCCACAATTTATTCTCTCTGCCCCTCGCCGAAGGAGCTTGGGAAGGCATATACTGGGTAATCATAGATCGCGCTTTCATCAACTCCTCCGATCTATGGCTCCAAAGGTAACGAACGCACTTTCTCCTCCACCTAATTTATTTCTATTTATTTACCTTGCGTTAGGCGTGATACGCCCCTTGCAGCCATATCCTACGACATCACCCCTCTCGTCAAGACTGCTTATCGCTATGATGGTGTGATTCTTGCCCGCCAGCTTTCTTATCTCTCCAAACCACTCGAGTTCGGAGTCATCGAGGTTTCTAGGCGCTGGGAAGGCGACTCTGCCTCCAAGTGGAACAATGACATGGCCAAACTTTATGTTGGTTGTCGTGCGATGTTGAATGCCTTGAAGGCAGCCGTAAACCATGACCCCCACATTATGACGAAGCTCTCTGTTGTTGGTATCATTCAAGCTGGTACTTACTCCTTTCCCCTCTTCCATTCGCTCCGTGTCTAATATTCTTTTAGGGCCTAATACCGTCGTTATGATTATGCGCTTTCTCGGTCCGAACATATACACTCTTCGTCGAGGTGGTCGCCACTCCCTTCCCAAAGACATCGCGAATATACATTCCCTTAAAAATGTCTTGGCGTCTCTTTGGATTGCCAGGGTTTGTCCCCATAATCTCCCCCTTATACGCCGTCTAACCTTCCCAGGAATCAATGCAAAGAACCTTTCGTGTCGTTTCAGAATATATCGCGCGCAATGGCTCTCGTCAAGCCTCTACAACCCCCGTTTCGCCCTCATTTTTGTGATATGCCCAACGTCAAATTCTGTTTATTCTTCTCTTGAAAGTTACCTCTCAGCCTTTATTTAACCTCAAATTTCCTTCTCTTCAGATACATTTCGTACTTTTCTCCTTGCTAGATCGCTTGTAAACCGCCATTGCACTTTCTTTTGAGCCTGAACCCTTTGCTTTTCTTCCACACACCGTTCCCTGTCAACTCAACATTCTCTGCCCGTCAACCTTTATTCTTCCCCTATGTTATCCGTAGCTTGCAATTCAAC
The DNA here is from genome assembly GCA_024713875.1 of Morchella sp. 2016-57. Taxonomy (NCBI): domain Eukaryota; kingdom Fungi; phylum Ascomycota; class Pezizomycetes; order Pezizales; family Morchellaceae; genus Morchella; species Morchella sp. 2016-57. The sequence goes on from JAMGZE010000019.1 coordinate 1,480,358, forward strand.
TCTCTCCCCATGCTTTGCCAAATCAATCGCCTATTAGCTCTTTGGTGCAGATAAAATCTTCTACCTCCTTCTATCCTCACTTGGCTAAGATGAACTTGATTCTCGTAAATTCCTTAACGTTATGCGCCTTGGGCCACGATACCTATATCCGATCTAGCGAATGTAGTTAATTAAGATCGAGCTGTCACTTTTCCAGTCCGTCCTTTCTACATGCCGTATGTACAGCGGTAGGTAACAAACGACGGAACACCCGCTGACAAAGCTTGCCCTACCAAAGTTTGAGGATCTCGAGTAGTATATATACTAGGGGTAGCAACCTCGCGACCGCGAGTTGTAGGACTCATCTACGTCAATATCAAGCCCTTCAGGGCCTCTACATATGTTGTTTTAGGGGCCTTCGGCCCCCCCCCCCCCCCTTTCCGCCCCTCCCCCATTCCCGTTAGTTAGATACTTCATATGGCGGCCTTCGACCCCCTCCCCCAATTCCCGCCAGTTTGAACTTTCATTGTCCTATGATACAATTCTGTTTACAGGCTTTGATGTGTTGTGCTTGCTGGGTTTTTATGCCAAGGAGCGCGCAAATGGATGTAATCTAGTGCATAGTAGATGGGCAGGGTTTTTCTTTGATCTTTTCCTTCTTCCCTTACGCAACTCCTGTTATCAACCTTCGGGTCTGGCCCCCTTCCCCCGTCTGGTTATTTTAGTCTATGAATAGAATAGTCAGGTATCTCTGTCATCACGAAAGGTTTCAATTGGATGGGGTAGCTGCCCCAGATTTCTGTGGTCTGGCGGGCTACAGATGTCAGTAGGCAAAGAATCGGGTGTTAAGGGAGACGGCATACATATACAAACCTCAATCACTATATAATAACCCCCTCGCCAAGATCAATATTTCTACTACAACCTCATGCGAAAATGTTTATCCCACATCATTGGATAGGGCGTGAGTTTTCTGAATCCTTCAGTGTCGGCGGTTTCTCGAACTGACGAATACAGATGCGGCCGGAGGCCGCTCCTCACTAGTAATATATATACTTGTTGTGTATTCTCTATCTCCGAACACTCCTAACCTGTCATCGGCTGTGCCCCCTGGTAACACCGTGTCCCGAACCTGTCTGCCTTACTTAGTAACGACGCCCAACGTCCCGTTCCGTTCTACTCGTTCGGATTCCTGAGGTATATGGTTGTGTTCCTAGCAATCTGAAGATACTATAGTGATGTTCTGAACTTCATGGTGGTATAACTAGACAATATACCCTTCAAAAGAGGTTGTGTTTCCATACAAATTGGGGTGCGTAGTTATTTTTATAACCGGGTAATACTTTAATTTACGGGAACGGACCGCTTGCGACATTACACCATCTTTTTTGTCGTCTATCCTAATGTCTGTAAGTGCATGTATCAAGTGTTGTCATACGTATGTAATCCACTTAGTGCCCTGTCAGTGCGATATGGATCAAAGTGACCCCACATCAAGACACTATTACCGAACAGATGATGGCTAGGTGGAGGAACGGGTTTTGAACTCCGTAGAGGTGTGCATGTAGCTATAGAGGCAGCGGGGGTGGCACCACGGATAAACTCGTGTTCTTGGAGTCAGGGCGAAGAAGCCGATATTTTTACTCTCAGTGCAAGGACGTGACCTCACCTACCTCCAGTAGCTAGTCTTCTGTTCCCGCCGATGGGCGCAGGCGTGGGTCGATATACTAGTTGCATGCGGTAGCAGAGGGGTGTCCTCGTGAGAGTATATGTTGATTCTAGTTCTCGAGTGTGACCTCTTCCTCCACCGACTCGCGGCGTGCTTCAATAATGGTAGCGTCAAGGTTATCAAAAGCTGTTACCTGGAACAAACCTCCATTATATACTAAGCGTGCATACAATAAAAGCGTGCAATATGGGCCTCGACCCAGCCGTCACATCGAATATAAATTTAAAATCTTTGGATTATAGGGAAGCGCAAAAGAAGTGGCAACTCGCAGCCCGCTGTACGGAAGGGCCGCCGGACCCTAGTGATTGTCCGTCTTTTGATTTCAAATTATCCGATAGACCGTGGGTCCAAATTTCAACCCGAAACACTTAAACCCTTTATGAAAATAAAGCCCAGAAAGTTCCAGTTGTAGTTGGCATTCGTGAAGTTTGTAGCAGTATTCTAATTTCGCGCGCATTTTATATCACGATCGCTGGAGAAGCTTTAAGTGACTTGTTGTAAGATACGACTATTGTAGCCAGGTCCAGCTGGTTACATGTACCTGCTCATCGAGTACCGACTAAGTAGGACTGTTTATATACAGACACCCACAATCTAAGTTGGAGTCGAGGTGGTGCATGGATAGTGAAGACCAACCTATCTAGGTTAGCGCCCTCGGACAGCCGAGTGATACCCTATGAAGTATCCACGAGTGATACAATGTGATTGGTACCTAATTGAGATATGCAACGGAACTGAGGCTGGGACACATTGGCCAATCGGCGAGCTAGACCTCCCGCAGAGTTCCCGATATGCATGATAATCGGTTTAGCCAAGTAGGTAGCGGATGTAGCACCAATCTGGATCTGAAGGATTTGCTAAATATTCCGTCCTCCAGTATTTCTCAGTCTGCTGCTACGTTTGTCGATAGTTCGATGTGCTAAGGACAGACTCTTGGCTGCATGAGTTTCCTTTTCGCTTTGAGAATGGAAAACAGGGATGGAAACGAAAGGTTTGCACTAATAGTAACCGCTGCCACTAGAGTACCAAGCCGCTCGCCGAGGTTGGGTAGGCCAAAGACTCCAGCTCCAAATTCCTATAACCTAATTGGTATCGATCCCGCCAACAACCAATTGCGCTGTCAAGCCCCGCCACCCCCGCTTTACGTGGAACCGCTATCCGTTCTCTATCAATACATTATCACATATACCCGCAAGACGACACCAGTTTCAGGACTTCCATCATGATGTCATTTGGGGTGGGTATCGGCCATATTGCTCTAGTAACTAAAATCGGCTTCAAGTTATGGTTAAGCGTTAGCGGAGCCGATAAAGAGCGCGAGGACCTAACAGCGGGCCTCATGCAATGGCGAGAGAGATTAAAAACCGTCGAACCCATGCTTGCCAACGCGCAGCTATCGTCAGTCGCTGCGAAGATTGCTAGAGATCAGCTTTCGGAAGCCTTAGCAAATCTAAAAGCCCTCGAGGAGATGAACCGGAAGCTTGTTAGCCTTAGGGCTGGATACAATTAATTGATGTTTCTTTCGGCCGTATCAATCTCATGGCCTTAAATACAATATACCTAATGGTACAAATTAAGGACTTTCGAGATATATTAGAATTCAATTTCAGGAAATCTGCTGGAAAGACCTTTGTCGAAAGAGGCGAACACGAAATTATCAACGAGGATAGTAATTTCGCGCTTCTTAAGGCGGAAGAGGTCGAAACCCCCACTGACGCGATTCCAGTCTTCGAGACTCGGCGATTTACACGCCAAATATATATTACGAGAATGGTTTTCATCGAAAACTGTTTTGCATGTGATGAGCTTGAAATGGGAGAATGACGGTCATGATGGGAAGGGTTTTGGTTTATTTATTTTTGAGTCTTGATGTTCTTTAGAGGAAATTCGGGATGGTGGCCTGGGGCTGTTATGTGGTAGGATGGTGGTACCAACGGATATGAATCTCAATCGCGCTTTCTCTAAATCCCCAATTACGTCACTGCCAAAGTAACAAGTTCCGAGTAAAGATCAGGGCTTGATATAGCGAAAGCTCTCTATAAGCGTACCGACAATAAGGGTAATATAATCCCCTTATAAGGGAGCTACTCTCGGTCCCGTTTTTTCCTAACACAATACCCTACCGTATTCCGTATACGCAATCGGGTCCCCCGTCACGTCCCTTCCCCACAACGTGTCCTAGGCCCTCGGGTTGTTTCCGCGTATGGTTGGGGACACCTGTAACCTGACCAATTTCGGTGGTCAACTTCAATTGCTGATACTTTTCCCAACCTGAATTATTTTTCTCTCTATTAAGCAATAGTCTTGTGGAGCTATTGAATTTCTAAAAAAAATGGTTGAAATCATATATCATATCAATTTATAGCATGACGTGATAGATTAGCTTTTTATTAATCTGGTATAATGATTGAAGTTCAGTTCTCTGCCAGTTTTCTTTCCTTCAGGAAAATTTTCCATGTCATGATTAGACTGATGCATTAGCTGGGCCCATCGCTTTGAATTATTTCCAGCTGTGCCAGAATCTCATGCAGCTCAGTGTTCTTTATGGTGGGTGGCCCGTTGCTACCTGACTGGAGGCAGGGTAAGCAGCTTGCTGCTCCTTGTATACTTTTTAGTTGTTGCTACAAGTGGAGATGGACAAATGTCCGCCGGCCTTAGATACCAGCAAATGTCACGCGAGTCCTCCGGTTATAAGCGCCCGCCGCCATAAGTGCTACGAGTATAGGGGTAAGTGAGTATAGGGGTAAGTCTATAGACAGTGGTTGTTGTGGCAACAGCAGTAGGTGTCTACAAATTAAACTTACCCCTACACTCGTAGCAGTATATTTCATTACCTGTAGTCCATATTGGACAGTGCGCTACATGTGCTGTGCATAGATAAAACCTTGTTATTTAAGTCCTGGGCGTATGATAGTTCACGAAATATCTCTCATGCATTAGCGTTGCCTTTGTAGGAAGTGATTGACTAGAATAAAGCAGCATTGATCAGCGGAGTTCATGGCATTTCACAAGTAATTTCAAGACTGGTAAGGTAGCAAATAGTTTACCCGGACATATTTTGCAGCAAAATGGGAGGTCACATGACTTTCATGCATGAGAGAGATTTCGTGAACTGACTCATACGCCCAGGAAATACGCTTCGAGCTGATTGGTTTTTAAAATCTGATATGATAGACCTTTCAAGCCACCGTCGTTTGCAGAAAAAAAAGGTCGGCGAGAAAAAGAGAATCCTCTACATGCCATACTAGGTTTTTATGATCAGGTAAGTGCAGTTAATAAACATGCTCGGTACTTTTGATACCATGACAGTGGCCTTTGTGAGTGGCATAGAATACTAACTCCGGCTGGTAGACTGATCCTATCTTTTCTAGTGGCTTAAAAGGTCTATCAATTGGTTAACGGACACATGACCACAGAATTTCGGGAATAAGAAATCAGAGTGGGCCGGAATACCACCTGCAGGCGCCCACATGAGAAGGCGGATACTGTTTGATGGCGGTCGGGGGTTCGAGACCAAGAACAGAGTAGGGTCGGCCGTCGTAGGTGAGCGACTGTACCCATTGGTCAAGACGGCCAAAGGTTACGCTCGATTTGGGCCCGCCAGATTGAGCATTAGACTAATGCAAAGTCCAATAGTTATTTCAGTCCAGTGAGGTTTGTGGTAGATACTCGCAAAACGAACGATTGCAGCCCGGATTAGAATGTTTCACAAAGAATCGATCGATCCAGTGCTCGGCCACCCACAAGTGGGGAAGAGCGACGCTGCATGGAAAAGGTTTTACATCCTCCCCAACCTACTCCGCTTGTCCTTTCCACTCTAACTTTCTATATCCCAGAACTCGTTTGGTCTCGGTGGAGTTGGTTCGCTCTGTTTGATTGCTACTAATTGCACGTCTATCGCGGTTACAGGAATCAACATGGCAAATTCAGACCCGGAAAGGCGAGGCCTTCGAAAGATGATAAGGTCTTACATCGAATTCGGCACCAGATCTTCGAACAATACGGCGCTATCCCCGGCGCTATCCACATCTCACCATCAGGGCATTGCAAGCCCTTCTCAGGTACGTCGTACTATAGTTTTACATTCGCTCGGGGTAGCTTCGATGCCCTTATTATCCCGGGCCGCATCTCCACCATCTCATCCTACCGCCCCGTCGTCTGCTTCCGTATCCTCGGCATCACAAGCGACACCTCCGCCGTCTCAGGCTCCTGCTCCATTGCCTGCTCTCGTATCTCCCGCATTACAGGTCACGTGTCAACCTTCTCAGACTACGGCTCAATTACCCGATCCCGTGTCCTCGACATCCCACAATAAAGCTCCGTTACCTACGACCAGATCCCCCGTGTTCCAAGTGACAGCCTCGCTGTCTCCAGCTATATCTTCAACACCCTCCATATCATATCCGCCACATCCGCGGGTGCTCCCGCCCCATCATGCCAGGGCCCCATTATCTCCCACGACATCTCAGACATCGGGTAATACATCCAACCTACCTACTGTCGCCTCCCGGAGATCCCAGTGTACAGCACCCTCGTCTGTAGCACCCTCCCCAACACTGCAGACTACAGCTCTATCCCCTCCAGCCATATTTCACTCCTCACAAAGTGCTCCCGCGGGCAAACCGTATCCCAGCACTGCAGGCGCTTCGATATTGTCGACTCTCCCTGCAAACACCCCTGAAGAGCTCTGGGAGAAAGCCTTCGAAAAACTTAGCCCCCAAGACCGCGATTCAATCCGTTCCTCTACCATCTCCTCAAAGATTGAGATTCTCTCTCAAATCATTCAGATAACTCATGAAAGAAGGAAGCAATATGATGAGAAGAAATGGAAAATAAGTTACGGGGGGAAGACTGTGGTAATAAGGGACGCGGTAGATAAGATTATAGGCTGGATTGAGAAATTCAAGAGTATTGGAAATGTCGCAGTTTCGGCTGATGCTGGTGATGCTGCCTTGCCGTGGGCGGCCTTTCGATTTTTGTTGATGGTCGTGGGAGAGGATAGTGCGAGAATGGCGTCAGTGTTCGTAGTATTGGAGAGTTTGATTGGGATTCTAGTTCGGTGTGAGATTTATGAAGGGCTGTATCTGAAGGGGGTAAGGTTTTCTCTCGTGTTTGAGCACTTGGAAAATGCGTTGGTGGTACTCTATGCTGCGATCTTGGCTTTTTTGGCAAAGGCAAAGAGATTCTACGAAACAGGGACAGCTGGTACGATACTTCTTTGCATTTAGTGGATATTCTGTCGAAAAGGATGAGTTTGATGCGATAATCTGTTCTGTTGGTGAATTATAGGGCGAATTATCACTGAGATTTTCGACGTTGAGGGTTTTCAACCTTCAATAGACAAAATCAACAAGGCCGAAGTAGAAGCTAATAAAATGGTAATTGTGGTGGATGTGACAGGTGAGTGCAAAAAAATCGCTATTACGTGCTTCCCAACGCTAAATCTGGTGTGGTGGTAAATAGTAAAAAGCTCCCAACATCAGCAACTCACAGGTATTTAATAAATAGTACTCGAAAGGCATTGACGAATGCTTCAAATTAGCTAACCCTAGTATGATACTTGCAGAAGAAATGCGGCATCTTCGCGATCTCTTGGAAGACATTGAAGAGCCTATAGTGCGCATCGATGATCGGGTTGCTACCATACTTGTGAAATTCGATGGTAGTTGCCTTTCCGTGGGTCAATAATAAGTTTGTTTTCTCACTAATCTCTCCCCACCATGATAGAGGCTAGACGCACTCAGGTCCTCACATGGATCTCACGAATTCCTTATAAGAAGCATCACGACCGAGCAAGGGAAGGCCGTGTCAATATTACCGGGGAATGGCTCCTTGAGCGAGATGTTTATAAACAGTGGTACTATGCTAAAGATTCCACGATCCTGTGGCTACATGGAATACGTTAGTCTCCTTTCTTCTTTTCACGGAGGTCTGAGATCTGATGTACTAATGACATTTGTCACTGAAGCGGGGGCCGGAAAGACCAAGCTTACGTAACTCCCCCACCGTTTTTTTCCCTCTTGATTGAAGCTCACCCTGCTACAGATCTCTAGTAATTGATGTCCATCTCGAGGAACTCCAAAGTAGGACCCATAGCGAGGGTTTTGCCTATTTTTACTGTAACCGTAAGGAGCAGGACCGTCGTGACCCCGCATCGATATTCCGCGCTCTTCTCAAACAGCTTTCAATTCACCCTCGATCACGCGCGTTATACGTCCCTATTGTTGAAGAGTACGACCTCGGTGAAAAGGATGGGTTCGCATCAGGCGACTTTTCGCTTGACCAGTGTAAAGCGATTATCATTCAGCTGCTCAATCTAATCCCTAAAACGACAATAATCATAGATGGACTGGACGAATGTGATTTGAGAAGTGCTAGTGATGAAGGAACAAGAGATGATTTGTTGGACGCATTGCAAGAGCTTGTCCGGGCTCCAGTGGGGAGTTTAGTCAAAGTATTCATTTCGAGCAGAGACGATCATGACATCATGAAGGCGTTCAGGATGGTGCCAAACCTCTGTATTGGGCTCACGGACAATGCAAAAGAGATAGGAGTGTTTGTAGACATGGAGGTAACGAAAATGATAGCAACTGGGAAGTTGTTGGATGGAAATGTAAAGCCGGCCCTGAAGGATAAGATATGTACTGCGTTGAAGAGTAATGCACACGGAATGTAAGAAGAGATACCTTCTCAGCTTAACGATATTGCGTACTGAGGCATTCTGTGGCAGGTTCCTATGGGTCGATCTTCAAATCAAGATGTTGTGTAGTATGAGTATGGAAAGCGACGTCGTTTCACGATTAGGGAGTCTACCCGCGAGCTTAAAGGAAGCCTATCAAGATATATTCGTGCAACGCATTGATAAAGAAGAAGGGAGTGGACAACGATTGGCTTATCTTGCCATGATGTGGATGTTGTGTTCGGCGGGACCACTCTCTCCGAACCAGTTGGTTATGGGATCTGTCTCTGCCTTGAGAGTAGAATCCCCCAGCTCGTCTGCCATAGGCAGTGATGTCAGTATCAAAATCATACTCAAGCTCTGCCATAACCTAGTTGTCATCGATCGCCAGTTGGACGTAATGCGATTCGCGCACTTATCAGTGCAAGAGTTTTTGGAAAACCGCTGGGATCAGAAAGAAACCAATAGAATGGCTGCAACGGTTTGTTTGTCAATATTATTAAAGATCATTCCACAAGAAATTTCCAGCACCCTCGCTGGTTCAGAGACCACCTCACCTTACACTAAATCAAAACACCGCGATGACTCCGAGAGGGACAAGAATCGATCCAACGAAGATACTGGTTCGGTTCAGGAAATTTATCAAAGACCTTTTGTTTACGCATTTCAGCAATGGCATACACATGTGATACTGTGTGGAGATATTATCACCTCCCCGAAAGTGGTGGAACTGTTGAAACGCTTTTTGGGTACTTTTGAACAACCATCGGATGCGTTTATCAACTGGCTCAAAACATACGAATCCCTCGAGAGCCGGGACGACCCAAAGACGCTAGATCATCACAAGAACTTTATCTGCTCTCCGCCCAGCGTAATGCCAACGGTCTGTTACTATGGGTTTATAGATATCATTGCGGATATGTGGACCTCGGCTCATAGTTTCGATGTCAGCATGGTGAACGGTTTAGGTCACCCTTTACTGTCGATAGCAAGTGGTCGGGGTAACGAGTGGATTGTGAGCGAACTTTTAAACAGAGGAGCCCAGGTTGATCAGTTTTGCGGATGGTATGAAGTAGCACTAAACTATGCCGCGGAACAGGGCAAGGAACGTGCTTTTCAGCTACTCATGAACAACGGGGCAGACATCAACCGTGTGTGTCGTAGTGGAGCAACTGCACTCACAATAGCCACACACTACGGCCACGACCGCATAGCTCTAATCATCCTCAAGAACGGAGGGCAACAAAACATCGAACCTGCTATGAAGATTGCAAGTCGTGGACAACCTGGGGTTCTCCAAGTTTTGCTTGAATATTGCGAAGATAGATCGCCCGATGCCCCACTTATGTTCAGCTGTCTGGCTTTTGCGGCGGAATTTCGCAAGCTTGATTGTTTGAAGTTACTGTCGTCAGTTGTAAAGGAAAATAACACGAGATATCACAAACTCGATGCTCTTGCGTCCAACACCTTAGCCGCAGCAGTCCGTGGTGGCTCTCGAGATATGGTCAAAATGGTATGTCGGGAGTTTGCGGGTGCAGACATGGACCTTCGATCACAATTTTGGGGTAAAACAGCATTACAGTATGCGCTGGAACTACGATTTCATGATGTAACGAATTTCCTACTACTTCAGGGGGCCAAATTTGAAAATCTAGGTCGGATTGAGCTTGATGGACTGGGCTGGGCCTATGGTGCGCCCTGGTACGCTGAACTGACGAGATGGATATACAACCTACCACCCCCATCCTCATTCACTCCAGCCGAGGCTTTGGGGGTGAGAAAGATGTTTAGAAAGACATTGAAATTACCAGTCAGCATTGTGGATAGAATCCTCGACCTGAGCGAGTACTGGGTGATGACAGAATCCGAAAGAGAGGAGACGGTGTGTATTGATCAACACGATGACCGGATCCCATATATATCTCTTCCAATTAAGAGCCATTTGAGATTTCCTGTTCGAAAGATCATTTTCACCATTTGTTCCCACGATCAAGGTAAGCGGGCAACACGCTAGCCCGGTGCAAGGTGTTACTAATAAAGTCCAGGCTGGACTACCGAGGAAAATGCGGCCAGCGGTCAGGGTAGCTACCACGCTTCTTCCACCTGGTTCGAAGCAGCTGTCCATCAAAGCAAAGAGTCAGAGACTCCAGGGCATGTTATAGAGCTTCAACGGAACCGTACAGCGACCAGAGAAGCACATACACATATAATAACGTGGGATTATCGAGATAATCAATCCGTAACAGAGTGGATGGGCAGCCTCGCTACTGGGTGCTTTCTAGGTGTATACCCCAGAGCTGAGTACCCTGGATGGGAGAATACGGTAAAAAGAATGGGATTGCAGGTATTTGTAGCGTGGGGGGATAGCGAGTCCGAGTTGAGCGAATAGGCAGCCGGGGTAGATTGTAGAACTATCGAGCAGAGTCAATGACTTGGACAGATGGAGCTGCTTAGATCATAGGAAAAAACTTGTCTGTATTGCATGAACCTCTCGTTTTGTAGTGCAACCATATATTACGATTCCCAGGTCGCGAAGAAGTGTTCTAACCTTCCCAGTCGGATCTCCCACCCAAAGGGATGCGGGAGGGTTGGACCTATCCAGTCAGATCTCCAAGTAGGGCGACCCGCCATCCAGCGCATATAGACCCTATTGTTCTTATCCCGTCTCGCCGCGAACAAGAGGGCTAGTCAGATGGCGGACACCAGTGATGGTGGGATAAGGCTTGTTACAGAACATACTGATAAAAAGAATTTATATATATGCCGTTATCAAGATAGCGGCTAGTAATTTGCCGTAAAGTTCATTTATAAAAGGCCATAGTGTTAGCCTCGATGGCGGATTATTTCACTGTGGACGCAGAAGGTAGTGAAGACCTGGCGGGTGATCCAGTCTTAGAATCAATAACGCTTGCATTTGATACGAGGAATTTACAAAGCGAGTATGAGAATCCGAGGACTGCTAGACTTATAATATTCCCAGTCGGATTTAGCCCTTCTGTATGTTCCTTTCAGGCAAACTGCCCGCCAAGATCATACAGGTCATATGTGCTCTCTCCTCTCAACCGCAAGATCTGCGAAGAGAATGGATTGGATCCCCACATTCAGGTCGTCAGTAACGGGATCTTTCAAGGATATCTAGGCCTAACAGCGCACATCAGGAAGAGAGCGTGGACGTTTGAGATAGGGAAAGGGAAGAACGTTGCTGCACTGTGCTCTCCAAAGGAATTATCTCTACCTCACACAAATAAGCGCAAAGGGTATCTAGAGGATATTGACCAGGATTTACCGTTCAAAGCCTTCTCTGAAGGTATCAAGAGGGCACGCATTAATGGACGATTGGGTGTGAGGATAGAGCCTGTCATATCTATCATTGTGCAACTCCTCCTACCTGAGAACCGCAACTGGGACTACATCTGTGCCAACATTATATATCCTCTCAGCGCTTCGTATAAGGGTGGAAGAGCCATTTTGGATAAATGGACTCGCATGGACTATACAGATGTATTCTCACAGGTTTTGGACAAGTTTCAGTGGATCTTTAGAGTTGTTCTGCATGGTTTCAGACATCATAGGGTCTACAGCGCCGTAAGTTTGGACTTATTGGTTCAGAGGTGATAACAATGACACGGCGTGCAGCTGCCTACATGTTCACAGGAAATAAAGCACATATACCAAAAGCTCTGTGGCAAAATATAGGTATATTCAATTCATTGGAAACATACCCTTTGCCCTTCATCAATAAGATTGATTTCTCCTGCATTCCGCCAGCGAGCTCTAAATGTGAGTGGTTGGAAATTGTAGAATAACATATCCTAGTATTGGGTCACATTCCTAACAGATCCTTGTAACTCCGCCCTATTTACTACACGCTGACCATTGGCCCTTCTTTTCAATAGTCCTGTTTTTTTCAAGGCAATAATGCGAATTGAAAATGGTAAAATTCTGTATATGGCTGGGGGGATGGTTCTTATAGCCTCTCAAGTACAGGCTCTCCTCGCTGGGTTATTATTAATGTTTCACATGCTTGGGGGGCAGCCCGCCAATGCGACAGAAATGATGAGAGTAACATGGGTTAATAGTACCCTATCTCATCGCAACATCTTCATTCACGATGGAGGACTCCTATGGATCGCTGACTACTTCAAAGGAAGGACTAACCTAGGATACTCAAAGTTTATACCTAGGTGCTTTCCCCATCAAATCACTGCCATATTCATTCAATATCTTTATCGAGTCTTACCACTCTACGAATATATGCTTGCTCAACCTACGGCCCTTGATGAATGCCCATGTTTTTATCTCTTCTCGACTGACGGTAACGAACCATGAGATGGAGATAAAGGTTAGTTAGGGATATTTATGAAGTTATATTGTTTAAGGGTACAATAGAAACCACAGTTAAGGAAAGCCTGGCAGAATTGGTCCACGATTTCCGTCCCGGAAATTATACTGGTTTCTGGTGGGGTGAAGTTCGGGTTAGGTGCACAGATCCCTGCAAAACCTTATTTTTAACGGCCCAAAATCACTATTTTCAATACACAAGACTTTTACTTAACGCTAATTATTGTACGTCAGAAACATCGCAGAAAACCCGCATGGCGATGCCAAAGTTCTCGCACGCCACCGACGGTAAATGTTAAGAAATTTCTGCTTTCTACCGCAAGCAGGCCAACAGATTATTTTCCTCATAATCTCCGACCGTACAGCATAATAGATTTTTAGCAAATCTGTTAAATCACCTCAGCACGCAGAAGAAATTCTAATACCGCGCTTAAATAACCCTCAGACGCATATATCTTTCGGAAAGATCATCATTCATATCGCTCGCATTTACGTGACTATCAAAATCTTTCAGACCTGGCCTTTCCCGCATTGCATTCTCGTAATCAACTTTCGACAAACATTCCCGCCCGCTATGCGTTAATCGAAAGATAAATAGAATGTCATATACGACCATTTTCTTCAACTAATCAAAATTATCAAGCTCCCGTATGCCAGAATCATCATTTTAATAAACAAGTCTCAACTACCACAGGACATAGATTGGTACAATGAAAGCACCCCTCCAGCAACCGTTTCCTGGTGAAAAGGTATTGGAGTTCTAGAAAAACTCAACCACCTTCCATTTGATAACGCTGATTTCTTACATATAGACTAAAGAGCATATTCTGAATCATTCTGTCTCCTCAAAATTTTAATGTCTTGCGCGGTTGTTGAGATTGCGAGGGGGGGGTAATCGTGCAGAAATACGGCCTCGGCATTCTCGGCGTTCTAAAAAAAGTAACAAAATACGGTTGACAACCTGCAACATCAGGTACTGGGGGGAAGAAGAAAATCGACGTTGTTTTCTACGAGGAGCCTGATCTTGCTAGCTTAAGGATTACAGGAATGATTTCAGCCTTATCCCCCATACCAACTATGTCATAGATCCCGCTTGACAGGCTTGAACTAATTGTAACAGTATAACGTATGCTTCTCTATATATATATATCATGATCGGCACCGTTTTTCATATCATACTCAAATAAATAAAAAAAGTATTTTGCTCGATTCAAATACGTATCTCCATCATATTGCAAAACATATTTCCAATATATCTAAATACGTATCTCAACAATATATTGAAAACGTTCTCACATTATTATAAATACGTATCTCATCTATATATAAAAAGTGTTTTCCTGTTATATACCAAAGCTGTAATACTTAGACTCTACCCTAAATAACTCCTGCGGTCTACCGTAAGTGACCTCACCTAGTGAAAAACGCCTATTATAAGCCTTTCTAGTGGGGTGTCCTTAGGGTTAAGGTCAACGAAAAATGGCGAGGTAGCGCCGTACAAGCACCCTCTCGCTTTTAGGATAGAGAGTAGGATACCGTAGAGTGTCCTTTGTATAATATGACTGGAGGTAAATAGCGCTGTACGGTCACTCTTACTCCCTTGTTACAAAGGAAAAGGTGCCGTACAGTCACCTTGGGATTGGTTTTTGCTCAAAGCGAAGGTGCCGTACAGTCACCTTGGGATTGGTTTTTTGCTCACAGCTAAGGCGCTGTACGGTTGCTATAAACCCTCCTTCCGTACATAGCAGAGGTACCGTATAGCCACCTTAGGATTAGTTTTTACTCATAGCGAAGGTGCTGTACAGTCGCTATAAACCACCCTTTCATACATAGCAGAGGTGCCGTACAGTCACCTTGGGATTAGTTTTTACTCACAGCGAAGGTGCCGTACAGTCACCTTGGGATTAGTTTTTACTCAAAGCGAAGCACCGTATGGTCACCTTGGGATCAGTTTTTGCTCAAGGCGAAGGTGCCGTACAGTCACCTTGGGATCAGTTTTTGCTCAAGGCGAAGGTGCCGTACAGTCACCTTTAGACTAGTTTTTGCTTATAGCGAAGGTGCCGTACAGTCGCTATAAACCACCCTTTCATACATAGCAGAGGTGCCGTACAGTCACTTTGGGATTAGTTTTTGCTCAAAGCGAAGGTGCCGTACAGTCACCTTGGGATTAGTTTTTGCTCACAGCGAAGGTGCCGTACAGTCACCTGGCAGAATGGGTCCACGATTTCCGCCCCGGAAATTATCTATGCGACATCCACACATGCGACACACACAAGCGACACATACAAGCGACACATACAAGCGACACCATACAAGCGACACACATTAGCGAAGGATAGCTGTCCCATACCACCACCCCCCACCCCGGGAATCACGCCAGGGTGGAGACTGCAAGCCTTTAGTGGTCTCCCGCCGTCCTCCACCCCCACCACCATCACCACCTCCACCTCCATCCCTTTCTCGAGTATCTCCCTACCTCTATATTCCGACACCCATGCTAATGTCTATACAGCATCCACATTCACGCCCAAAACCTGCCCAAATCAGCACCATGCACACGCCCAAAACCTCACCCAGATCAGTGCAATGGACACGCCCAAATCGACGCGCAAAACTTCGCCTAGGACATGCCCAAATCGACTCCGTGGACACGCCCAAATCGAGGCCATGGACACGCCCAAATCGACGACATTGACACGCCCAAATCAGTGGCTTCTGCAGGTAACGTAGTCGCGCAGGGATATAGCTCGAGCTCAGGCTCGAGCTCTCAAAGATATAGCTGGGGTGGTCGTGTAAGTTTAAATTTCATTTTCAAGTAATTCTCAGAGTCTATCCTTGCTATATTTACAATTCCGCCAATATCAATCCATTACTAATAGCTTAAATCGCTCGAGCTGGCTTGGACTCATGGGAAGGAGAACTCGAGGTGTTCGAGCCTAAAGCTTGAACTAGCTCGGTGCAGGTAGGCGCGCAGATAGAAATAAATAAAGTCTGATGCGCCGCGCGATCATTTGCTACATCAATTGTCCAATCGCCACCGTGCAGTGAGAGGATGCGACTGGGAACAATAATGTTCCCCAGCAGATTGTAGTGTACGCCAGGAGATTATAGTGTGCGCCAAGCGGTAGTGGTGGGAACCGGTCCCCCTGGTAGGGCACCCCTTTCCTGAAGATGGGATCTGTGCTTTCAACGCCTCAGCAGACCACGGGTGGCACCCAAAATGCGAAGCCATGCCCCTGACCCCATCCAGATTCTGTCAGCCAACACCTAAATGTCCTCATGTCTCTATATCGTTTGAGTGATGATTTATAATATATAAATATGACTTTCCTCATTCCTAGTTCGCGCCTGGGGCTGGGAACATGTCTTTGGAAGCTTAGAAAGCTGTTACAGAGGTGGCCTATTCCGCTTTATATAGAAGCTGCTAGCGAGGCTACTACCACCAAGGGGGAGTCCAGTATGTAGTAGGCGTCTATCAAACGGTACACCTCTACCCCTAGGAATTAGCTGGCTTCCACTACCGTGATGGCTCCCGCCACCAATATGGTAACAAATTACTCGCTCCCGCACCGCCAACTAGGCTTCCACTATATAGGCTTCCACTTCGGAGACCTACAATTTCTACCGCACCTAAGCTCGATTCCACCATGTACCAAGCAGGAGGAAATTTGCAGCTTCACAGGTTTCCGCCACTATTTCAACTGGCTCCCCAGCACAATGAAGTAGCTCCTTCTACTGTACCGGCACAATTTACCAACACAATATACCGACTTCAGCACTGAACTAACCATTACAACCGTTTTGATCTTTTTAATACCGACATAGCTTCCACTATTCAAGCCTGCTTCTGGCATCGAGTATATCCTGCCTCTAACACCATTAGCTAGGTGACTTCCCCAGCGCGCAGACTCCCACCCCATAGCTGGCTCCTACTACCGAAATTCCTTCCCCACCATAAAACCTCTAGGAAGGTCTCCACCACCCAATAGCTTTCACCACCAGAAGGCCGACCACCACTGGGATGGCATCCACTATACCAAAATAGCTTCCACCATGGAACTGGTATACACCTCTAAATCTCTAAGTCCGGTAGAATGAGTTAGTTAGTTAAGGTTAATTCTTAACCTAGCAAAAGCCCTCGACGCCACCAGATTCTACCTTGATGTATAGTCATTAGTGCCTGCAATGACTGCATGTAGCCCTATCTCCTCTGGGTGCGTCTGGTGATGGGTGGAAAGGGAAACGGCGTCATATATTAAATGTTATTCTATGAACTATTCTTCACTTTTCCTCATTCAGAAACTGTGCATACTCTGCATACCTTTGCTTAATATCCCGCCCATAACAGAATGCATAGGGGTGTCTTACGTACATGTATTCATTAAAAACAATTATATATGTATGTAACCCAACTGGTTCTATCAGCCTTTTGTTGCTAGCCCCTCGTGTTATGCCACTGTTGGCGTTTTATCCCCAGAGTACTCTGGATCTAATGAGGTCTCTATCGAAACTCATAGCTTAGGATTGAGTGATACGAAGCACTATGATTAGGCCATACTCGATTCATCTATTGTGATTTCATTCAGGCGAGTGATATTTCATGATGACAAATTGAGGTCAGCAGACCTTCTGTTTGAGAATTAAACGAAAATCTGTTTATATTCCTCGGTAATTGGGATGGTATGTAGCTCATAATGTGATATCACGCTATCATGAAATATCATACATTATACTAAAAACTTGATATTTATTATATTCATGAAGTATCACCCGGATGCCAAACCCACAACTCGACAACAAATAAACTCGGTGATGACCATTGTTTTACTATCAGTGGGGTTCACAGGAATGTCTATTCGCTCATGTGCGGTTTCTAAACTCCAGTGGGAAAGGTTACATTTCTGTCGTTCTGTGTCCACACATGATTTCTCCATTACAGGTGTAGACCCAGCGGAAATATAGGTCTACCATGAAATTATCTTGAGTTATATCTAATGAGAGCTTTGTAGCTTAGCCTCTACAGAACTAAACCTACCAAGCCGTACCCGTGGAATACCTATAGTATCCTATATTCAAAAAAAATCTTATTATCTATCCCCGGTGAAATAATACTTTTCCTTGTCTGAGCACCTACGTAGACTACGGTCTCGTAATTGTATGTGCCATTATGAATTGACACAAGCTTATTCGCTCTTCTACTTGTATTCACAGGTCCGTTTGCAGCACATATTCTCAGATGTTGCGTTCACTTGTGACCTTCTCTGCTTCCGTCCCCTATACCAGGCCCCACTAGTTCCATAAAGGCGAGCCTCCTTCAGTAAACTCTTAAATTTTTGGTACACGGCTAACGGTTTTGTCAGCCGCAAAAACTGTGCTTTCCCATGTGAGTAACTAATTCATTTTTGCACTTGTACCGAAACCAGCTACATTGTGGCTTTTTCCCTCGCCTTAACAAGGGGTGCTTGTAAATGTCTAGTACTCCACCTCTCCAGCGAGCTCAAAAGCCTTTAAGAGCCTATCACGGAGCCTTTACCCTTGCTACACCACTTGGTGCCTATGTGTGCACTCGAGAAAGCTCCAAAAAGATTTTGCCTCATTGGTGTCAGCTAATCACCTTCTAGTCTCACGTATATACAATGGATTTTTTTTTTTTTACATCAGTAATCGTATATATACAATGGATGTCTTCCCGTGAAAATTTAGATTCCAGAATCTGAATCTGAACGGAGGGGGGGGGGGGGTCGGTTCAGATTTCTAAACTTCAGAAACTTTGAAAGCAGTAATATGATTGGTTGTTCGTGAGCATTGCCAGAAAATCTAGGTTCTAAATTTTCTACGGGAAGTCATCCAATGTCAGTCATGGTGGTCGGTACATAAATACCAGGCCCCTAGCTCTTGACACTATGATCACCGCGAATAAATTAACTTTACATGTGGACGAACTAAAGCTCTTCCTAGCCGGCCTTCCTTTCAGTTGACATAAAAAACCCCATTGCAAGCGGCATCAGCTAAGGCCTCAAATTCCATGCTGAGTAAAAAAATTAATAACTTAGGGCAGAGTTGAACTCTGAACCTGCTCGGACATCGGTTAGATATTTACCGCTACGCTAGGTAGGGATTAGACGTTCAGTATTTGTTGAATATCAATCATTAAGCAAGCTCGCTAAAATATTGGTATCTCTCTAGCCCCACTTTGGGCCGATGCCATCAACCCCACCACACCTCACCTCATCCCGTGTAATTATTCATGTTCTGTGGATACTATTACTCAGGAGTCAGCATGCTCTTGTTCGCTCGAATAACGAGCTTATGGTTTCCACCGCCACAGTCAGCCAATACTCTACAATCAACAGATACGTAGCCTCCTCTTTCTTTACGGTACAGATTCATTGCTCTGAGAGAACACGTACTTACTTCCCCAAAAGAAGCCATGTCTCCCAAAACATCCCACTTAATGGAAATTCTTCCGGCCTTGCTCCATCATCATCTCCAACAACCAGCTCCCATCCAGTTATGAACGATCCAGACATGAGTCTCAACAGTAATCACATTTGCTGCAATCAGAACTTCAGCAACAAGCTGAAGTTGCAAAGACACCATAGAGTGGGTGAATCAAACCCCCTTGTTTCTTTTAACTAACATAAGAATTACCGGATAGGATAACCATCAGGCATCGACAAAGGTGACAACTCTGGATTCCGCTACTGTTACATTTCACCGTAACTGTACCACTGGTTATTTCGTCTGCCCCTGTGGTTACTCAACTAAGACTCCAGATACCATACGAAAGCATATGAAATCAAATACTCTAGCTCACATAGGTATCCTCAACTCGGGATCACATGTGACAGGGAAGGGCATCATGGTTGCTGAGGCCCCAACCGAGGATGACTCAAACTCCCCGGAATCATCAACATCCAGCTCGCTGAATCCCAGCTGTCAGATCAATGCTGAGAGACCCCCATTCCTTGATTACTACGGTCCCGGGTTGCAAAATGTTGCCGCAGGCACCCTTGAAACAGGTACACCCCATTTGATGCACGCATATATTTTATTTAGGCCACCCGCTCACTAGCCCAGCCTCTGCCAATAGCTCCAACCCCAGGAATGCCACTCCCTGCCCACGTGGAGGGGACAATTTGGACCACCAACTCATGATACAAGCAATTGATGGGCTAAGATCACCCTCTCCAAGCCCCGCCCCACAGACGACTGTTTATAGCACACAATTCGATGACTTTGGTATAATTCTATTAATCCGCCCGCTACTAGACCACCGACTAACATTATCCTAGAGCTTTATGCACCAGGGACAGTATTAAGTCAACAAAGACTCTCTCGTCAAAGGTCAGAAGTATCTTCCGGGGGGTCTCCAGCTTCATCTTCAAGCAGTAGCCACCGGGATGCCCTTATAAATGCCACTTCCACCAATAGTCTTTTGCAGCATAATTTCGAAGATGAACAGGTCAGGGAGAGATATTGCCATCGTATTGGGATTCATTTTTTGGAGGACTACCGTGTCATCTTATGCTTAGAGTGTCAGACCGGTATCGACCCCAACTATACTTTTCACCACCTCAAGAAACACCATCACCTCGCGCGTTCAGAGGAGCCAGATGTCCTTAGATTATTAGAGATTCTACAGCCACTACCGGTTGAGTCTGTTCCGCTACCTCCAGCCAACTGTACTCCGATCGACAATCTTATCATTTCCGAAGGCTATTCATGTATACGCTGCAACTACTGCGCAAGGAACCAATCCTCCCTTTCTGCTCACGTACGCACTGGGACATGCTTCTCCTCTCCGGAGAAGGCTCTTAACTCAGGGAGTATTAAGTTTAAGAGAACCCAGACTCAGGCATTCTTTCTATCCAAGGGACGCAGACTGTTTTCAGTTAAAGGACCACCTGCTGACCTCATTCCCTCCCCGTTTCCAAATGTTTCGAAAGATATGTTGGAGGCTGCTTTTAAGGATTATGATGACTTCAAGGAGTATAAGGACACTCAAAAGCCGATTGGGGTTATGGCACCAGAGGAAATCACTCCGTGGCTCACTCGCACAGCCTGGCCGGTACACTTCACTGATGTTATCACCAAAGATATCAGAGGGTATATGCATGGTATCCACGGTATACACCAAGGATACACTAACATACTCTCGACGGCAATCACTGGTGTTTTCCGGAGTTGTAGGACTATGTATCGGCTCAAGGCTACTGAACCTACTAGGAGATGGATGGCAAGTAAGACCTCTATCGAATACAACCGTGTCCCATTTCATCATACAGCGGCTTCGACAGAGGAAAAATATTATGGCTATACTAGGAAGTTAATTCTATACTTGCTGTATATGGCCCTCTCAGGAAAATTTACCCAGGAACCATATTCGGGCCTGGTCAAATTCACAAACACCCAAAACGAAGCCCTCAACGCAGTCCTCAATATGATCAAGCCGGGTATCTCAACTCATTCAATCGACAACGTACTTCTTCAGGACCGCCTTTTCACATTCTGTACATCAATCTTGGAACATACCTTCCGGGAAGGCGAGGTCAATCACACCCCCTTAATGCATGCCCTAGCTGTTTCAGGGATTGGTAATGAAGGCGAATTTAGGCCAGCTTCAGTGATTTCAACTGAGTTAGCGGGGATATTTTACACGGCTAAACTAATCCTGTTTGCCCATGCTGTCAAACTCGCAGAAGTAGCTGAAGCTGACAGTCCAGACTCAACTATTATGGAGCAGTACAAGAGGCTCCACTGCACCTTCGTAGCGCCCACTGGCCTCACACCTCTGTTTGAACTCTGGTCTCTTCTAGGTTGGGCGAGGACGTTGGGACAGGGAGAATCTGTCCTGCCGCACATTAGCTGGAGTCTCAGACCTGGAGAAGAAGTATTTAAATATCACGGTTCAGAGTACTCTGCCGATAAAATCAAAGAAATGGTTCAAACGCAGATAAAACGGGCCGAGGAAATCTTAAAATCTGTGTTCGGCCTAGATCCTGCACCCTTTGATCACCAGACAATTATCTCCATCAAGGATGACATGGCTAACAGAAGATCTGGTTACTCATTCCTAACAGATCCTCGTAACTCAGCCCTATTCCCTACGCACCGACCATTGGCCCTTCTTTTCAATAATCCTGTTCTTTTCAAGGCCACGGTGCGAATTGCAAATGGTAAAATTCTATATATGGCTGGGGGAAAGGCTCTTATAACCTCTCAGGCACAGGCTCTCCTCGCTGGGTTGTTATTAATGTTTCACATGCTTGGGGGGCAGCCCGCCCGTGCGACAGAAATTATGAAAGTGACATGGGCTAATAGTACTCTATCTCATCGCAACATTTTTATTCACGATGGAGGACTCCTTTGGATCACTGACTACTTCAAAGGAAGGACTAACCTAGGATACTCAAAGTTCATACCTAGGTTCCTTCCCCATCGAATCACTGCCATATTCATTCAATATCTTTATAGAGTTGTACCACTCTACGAATATATGCTTGCTCAGCCTACGGCCCTTGATGAATGCCCACGTTTTTATCTCTTCTCGACCGACGGTAACGAACCATGGGATGGAGATAAACTATCTATCCAGCTTCGGTCTCTCAGTACCGCAACCTTTGGTAATGACCAAGAAATTACCATATCCGGATACCGGCATATCGCTATTTCTATGAGTAGGAGATATTTGGCTGATGGCTTTGAAGATGATAATGAAGACGAAGAGTTAGATGACCCGCTCGACCTCCAAGCGTCACATTCCTCACGTACTGCAGACCGGATTTATGCCGTAAGGGCGGATTTGGTGAATGGAATCAGTGAGAGGTCAATTAGGATATTTCAAGGTATCAGTATGGCGTGGCACGCATTTCTAACGTCTCCGAGTACTGCCGCCGAGTGGATGGAGAAAAAAAATAGAAGAAAGATGACTTCTTCTGTATCCCTCTACGACCAAGGCTCCTTGATTGATAACACACCGAAGATACAGAATACAATTGATATATCTACACAAGCAAAGAATATCCTGAGGAGAATATACGGTCATCAGGCTATGTTCAAAAGCGAAGAGCAATGTATTGCTCTACAAGATACCCTTCGTGGACTTTCTCCCTTGGTAATCGTCCTACCTACGGGCGGAGGCAAAAGTCTAATCTTTGAGGGACCCGCGAGTATCTCAAAAACCACTGTTACTGTCGTCATTGTTCCTTTGATCGCCTTACGATCTGACTTACAGAGGAGAGCCACAGAGAATGGTATAGAGAGCCAAGAATGGACCGGAAGAGTCATAAAGGACACCCCACTACTTTTTGCCACAGCAGAATCAACAACCACATGGGGTTTCAAGCAGCACGTCAAAGAGCTAATGGATAGTGAGCGCCTCGATCGAATCATCATCGATGAGGCTCACATGGTAATGTTCGGAACTGACTTTAGAGAAGCATATAAAGCGATGTGGTGGTATGCTGCTTTGGGCGCCCAGATCATCTATCTTACGGCTACCTTACCTCCTCATCTCGAGATGGAATTCCAAGCAGCTGCCAAAATCAAGAACATGGTCCTTACAAGAGCATCAACGACTCGCGGTAATATGACCTACACTGTCATTGAGACTAACCACAACCTCGTCCAGAATGAAGCCCTCGCCTACATCAAAGAATTCCCTCTCCTCTCAGGGGAACGAACTCTAATATATACGAGGTCAATCAACACATGCGAAGCCCTTGGTAAGCTTCTTCAATGCTCCATTTATCACTCTACACTACCCACCAAGGAGGCCTCATTGAGGGACTGGTTGGACGGCAGGACAAAGAGAATCGTCGCCACCTCCGCTCTCGGTGCTGGAGTAGATGTTCCAAATATCAGACTTGTCGTCTTCGTGAACATGCCCCACACTTTTGTGGATTTCGCGCAAGGAAGTGGTAGAGCAGGTAGGGACGGTCAACCTTCCACAACGGTAGTATTATACAGCAAATCCGAGGTTGTACCTCCTACAGAGAGTTTTTATCAACATGATCTAGACTCACTATATGCTTTCCTCCGGACAAAGGGGTGCCGCAGACTAGTACTCTCAGAGTATTTTGATGGAACGAGACAGGACTGCCAACCGGAGCATGAAAGCATATGCGATAATTGCATATCTAATGGCCGCAGGCAGCCTATTGCACAGCGGACATATGCTGTCAGCAAGGAACTCCTCCCGACACCAAGGCCCTCCTATCCATCAACATTTATCACGATCGATAGCTCAGATGCAGAGCAAACTTCATTTGTTCCGGTAAGTATCACCTTATTTCAACATAGCTCCTGGATATGTCTCGTTCTAAAAGATAGATAGGGCTGCCGGTCCCTCAAGACACCTACGTCAAACTCAGAGTCGTTGCGCCGCTCTCAGGATAAACGAGAGACTCTCCGGGTACCCCTATCCTCCTTTGGTACCATAAATAGGACATGCGAAGCCAACGACCCCCCAACCGATCTCGTGAGGAAAAGAAAACATACACCACAGCACAGCCTCACCCACCCTTCAACCACCAGCGCAAGAGTATCCCTAGAGAACACCCCTTCACCATATAAAAAGGCAAAGCTCGACAACTTGGTGTCTATTACGCACCGTCCAGGAACACTTTCCACAGTACGTGCAAACTGGGGGAAAGAAGCGCTCAATCCCTACATGCCACCACAGATTCAACCACAGAGTACCCATAGGGAAAGCATACAGACGCCACGAAGACCTCCTACGGTCTCGCCGTTTGCCTCGGGGAGGGCCACTGCTTTTGAGCTGTCGCGTACCCCGCCGCGGGGTAGCTCCAAGCATGCCATACAGGCGCCACAGTTACCCACTAGAATCGTGCCATTTGATTCTAGAAAAGAGGTTTCTTTGAGTCCTTCATTCACTGGAAGATTGCTCCCATTTGTTACCAGGGAAGAACCCCATTGGCGCTCCCATCAGACGGACTCTGAAAACAAGGCATTCTGGAAGAAGGTCGATCAAGCATTACGCACTCTCCACAAACAATGTGCCTTCTGTTGGACTACAACCCGTGATCCTGTGCAATTGGATCACAACCCTGAATACTGTGAGCACCGTATTCCGTTTCAACCATTTGATGCCCAAACTAGGCCTACATTTGATTCATACCTTAACTGGCGTAATTCCTTCCAATTTGCCAACTACAGCTGCAACTTTGATTGCCTTCTCCCGCAGCACATCTGCAACCCTGGAAAGAGCAAGCAGTGCCCACACGGAAGAGACATTATTGCCCCAATCGGATTCATGGTTTATTTCGTACCCACGCTTCGAGACAAAGTTGAGAAAATCATGGGATTAGGGGAATTTGAATCAGTTAATTACAGGCGCTGGCTAGGCAGCAAGATCTATTTCTACGGACAAAAATCATCAAACATGATGAAGGTCTTTGAGATTGCTCTCAATGAGCCATTATCAGAGGCCTGACGCCCAAAGTCCGTGTATAATAACTGGTACGCATATAAGGTAATGTTCACCACCGCAATGCACAAGTCGCCCTAAGCTAACACCTTGCAGTTGACACTCCAAATAATATTTGCAAGATTCTACCGCTGGCTAAAAGTTTTCCAGACCTAGGTGAGACTAGCCAAATCAATATTACCATAATAATTTGTACTAACACAACAACAGCTCTCTCGTCTCCGGACCCCACTCCGGGGCGACACAATCCGTATTTGCTATCTTGATATATGTTGATTGGGTGCACCCGCACCGAAACCATAATGTCTCCAAACATTATCTTATATATCTCCGGTCATAAATTGGCCATCATACATGTTAAAATGCTTTAACAATCTCTTGCATTGCTCACAAAACTAGACATTCGATTCATGGACGAATGACGGATCGCACTTGCACTTTATTATCTCAATGTACACATATTTCATCCAAACTGTCTGACACAAGCCTATGTCTCTCTGATTCTCTGTCGTCACTTAATAAACCTCAAATTCTGCTCTCGTCACTATATGAAACTGGCTTCACACATTGCAGGTAGCCTTACTAAACGCAGAGCTTTAGGATAGTAGCTCAGTAAGTGCGACAGGAAAACCGATGCACATATCTAACCACGCATCTTGAAAGAGGAGCTTGCCAGGCTGAGGCGCCTCCTCGTGGTGCGTTATATGGTATTCGGAACACCTGTCCGATTATTAGCCCCACGATGCACACCCCAAATTAAGACCTGATACTTGATAGCAACTCTACTGGGCAATTATGGTCAAGCGATTATCTCTTTATAAACATGTCTTTGCGCAAACATCGAAAGCACCCACAAACCCCATAAGAAACTTCCAGCAAGTCTCGTCCCTGCCAACAGCCCCCCATGACGCCTTGGGCCCAGTATGGTTCCCTTGGGTAACCTCATTACCCCGTCACATACTTCGGGAATGAATATTAAATCCTTTAAACGTTTAAACAACTCCTCATATCAATATTCTTTACATTTCCATGACATGCATCGTTGCAGGCTCTTTTAGACCTATAGCACGGGCAGAACCTGCTACGGCATTTAGTCTTGCAGCAACATGACTCGGTCCCCTGTTTAAGTTAGTACTCATACGAATATCTCATGAGTAGGCCTTCCCACACTTGCAAAATTATATTTATTTTCGTTTCGTCTCTTCGCCTTCATTGCAATCTTGCCCTCAATTGCCCCCTCACCCTTCATCCCCTCAGGCTTCGATCTATGCAGGTAAGAATGCAGGGACGTTGCGCTCTCGAATGTAAACCCTTTGGACAGTAGATATTCCATCGAGGTAGGATCGATAAATTGACGTAGCTTTACCACTGAGGGGGCGCGCCCACCATCATGGTGGAAATTCTGGCCCTTTCGCCTCCTGAATTATATATGTGAGCACAGTCGATTCCATCCGATACGCAAAATCAAGAAGAAGGTATTAAAGTGCATACCGTTTCGGGCCCAATCTGGCCGTAGCCCCAGAGGCAAGCTTATTACTTAGCTTTGATCTATTTTTCGTCGCTTTCATCTTCTCTGAACTCTCTAGATATGCGTAGGTCCGGTGAACAAGAATGACCAATCGCCTGCTTTTGAGGAGGTGAGAATGGTATCTCCACGCAAAGCAGTTGATTTGTACAATAAGGAAACTCTGGATATATATAATTGCCACAGGTTAACTCTGGGTGATACCAGCACACCTACAGCTTCCATATTGCATTGGAAATGTAGCCCTCCACAGCATACATACGTGTAAATCCAGTACCAAAAGAGGGGTGCTCCCTCTTACGCTTGCCTTGCTTTGAAAGGATAGATTGTTTCCATGTAGGCGTCCGGCGTTAAGTTTCACTATGGTTGGCCCAGGCCGGACATCATCCCCCCCCCAATACCAAAACCTCTATAAATCATTCGTTCTTTTGTTCCCTCCTCCGGACTGACGCTTGGAGCTTGTTTTACCTGTACTGCTTCGCCAGCTGGGTGTGAATGAGTTAACAAGCGCGCTGGCATCAATTGCCTCCTTTTTTGCAAGTAAGGACAAATATTTCCCATACTCCGATTGCTCCGTCTTGTTGATGTAATTGCAGCCGTATAGCTCCCACCGGCACACTCTCCTCCTATAACAACATGAAATATACCGAAGCGCACTGGCTCAAACAGTATCGAACCGATTACCCGATGGGGTGAGCTCGGAGGAACTCAAGGTATGTCGTCTATTCTCAGTGTGGCAACCCTCACCTTTGGTTTAGATCTCGGCAATCTCAGGGTCTCACTTCGCTAATCGCAGAGCCTCATTCCTGCACCCTGCAGCCATTGAGCCTACTCACTCCATGAAATTGTATTTTCAACAGGAGGAATCAATTTAGATATTATTAGAATTAAATTGAGTCTAGTCCGTCATATGCTGTCAAATCGCGAGTTGTCCTAGTCGAAAAAATGAATGTTTACAATAAACCCGTCAATCACAGAGCCTCATTTCGGAATGGCGCTAACTGCTGAGTGTCCTTAAATTCACCACAACTACATAATATACATCACCATAATCTACCCCGCACCCGATCCATATCTATCTCATCTTTCCTCCTCTCGCATCCCTCCCCTCTTACATCACCGTCATTAATACCTAAGAAGCGGCCCACTATGTGACAAGATAGGCCTGATATCGCTCATACCAGGCCTCTCAATCAATCACTACAGATACGTCAATTAGAGCCACAGGGGGGCACACTACAATGAGACTACACGGCCTGACTTCAGCTTCTTTCCACAACAACCTTTCAAGATACCATGTCTGGGCCTACCAACGATCGGATGCCTGATATAATCTGTAGGCCCCTCTCCGCACCAACCTGCTAATGAACACCTTCTAAACTATGTAGACATTGATGGCACCCCCAATCCAGGAAAGGTACCACCTCTCGGCACTCACTTTCGCTTTCTACTTCAGTTAAGTGGTCAGTCTCAGAGTCCCTTGTGGGTCCCCTGTGAAAATTACTGATGCGGATGGATTCACTGGTATGATGCAAGAATGATCAAACCACCTGCTCCGCAAGGAAACAATATCTCGTGTGTTCTAATGGATCATGAGAGTTCGTTGTGGAATGGTAGGGAAGCTTATAAACAAAGGGTTAGTTGGTACTTTTCTTACTCAGAAACTTGCCTATTATGGTTGCGTATATCTAAAGTACATATATCGGCATGCTTCGCGGTGGGATACTACTTGCTAAACACATACCTAAGTCTAATTTACCTCGCTTATACAGACCCAAGCCAGATAGCACTTGAGCTTCATAAAGCATGCAATCCTCGGTGGGACCTGACCCCCTGGCCTACTCTACCTACAGTTGAATCTCCCTATCAGGGGACATCGGGGCCAAGAGTTGGTACCCTTATAGGGCGTTTACCTTCTATAACCAGAGTGGTTTTGCACGAGTCAAGCCCTGAAAACCGTGAACACATACCCTTGCAGGGCGATTATGCATATAGGAGATACCCTTATAGCAGATACTATACTTACTAAGTATTTCCCCATATATTATCCAGACTACAACAGAAACTAATAAATTACTTGAATTCTAGACCTCCATCGTTGCCGGGCTCTGCTAGTGTATCGTAGGGAGTGGTATTTCTTAACAGACAACCAGCTCCACTCCCTCTAAGTGCCGGATGTTTAGTAAGGATAGGATTCAGAGAGGCAAAATTAGGACTGGCTTCTCTATACACTTCATTAGGAGTTAGCTAAATATATGGAACGACCACGCAGGGTGCGCGCAACAGTACGTACACGTACAGAAAATCAATGGGCTTGGCATGGTTCGGGCATTTACCTGCCCTTTTTCACCTTGACAAAATATTCACGTATACACCCCCACCACTTCTCGCTACGTGTACATGCGGGGTGCTGTTTCACATCTCGGAAACGTGGTTCTGGTTCTGACTACCGCGTTGCGCGTGGTTTCCGTCTATAGGGACACTTGTGGTTTCTCTGCTGCGTCTGGACACAATACATTAAGCCCTTACTGATTTTAGAGGGATGGCTGTCCTCACTCAAAACGCATCTTACATCCTTTCCTATCATATGTGGCTCCACCATTCCACCACATCATATTTGTCCCCTCTCTACCGTATGTGGCCCCTCCTCCATATTTATAAAATTACCAAATCCTTCCCCCTTAACTGGTAATCATTCCACTTCATCTGCTCGAACCATCGCTCGAACGTAGCGCACGGCTCGTAAACGATGCCCGAGGGATATCGACCTACCTCAAACTCCCCTACTGGTCTGGTTGAGAGTACTCCAGAAAACGTTTGTTTTATCTCTCATTCCACTCAACACAGACTTATTACTCCCATTTCTGACTCTACGGATTATTGAAAAGGATTTACGTTCACAAGGAGTCGCCGTCTCGTTACTCCATCTCAATAACACAGTTTCTACGGTAGACTTCCGCAATAAAGATGCTTCCAACGCCAAATTACTAGATCCTATAAGTAGCATAATGGATGATCTATATCCAAAGAGACAGTCGTTGTCGATACCGTCCAAACCCCCCAATACACACCTCTGTTCAAGCGACACTTCTTCAAATACCGGATCCGTCCGCGCTGTCACCCCCCATTATCATCATCAGCGAATTATTAATATAGAATGCGGTCCGGTCCCACATGGAACCTCCTATTTCCAAATTGATATTGAACCCCGTTATAAGTCTTTAAAGCGATGGGTATTGAGACATGGCGCCCAAGCCAGCAAGATATTCTTGAAAAGGTTGATACCCACCCTCCTGGTACTGATAACGATTATAGCATCATAGTAGCATGGGACGACTTTATTTACTGCAAGGTTCTTTAAAACACAACTACCTGGCCTGATTGGAGTCAGTACCACAAAGTTAAGTATCGCTTAGCTCCACAGATGAGGAGGTGTTGTTTCGCTCATGGATAGAATCCTACAACTGGATTTCCCACTCACATCTCTCCATCCGCCACAAATCCTGGAACATTGAAATCAGTTATTGATGATTGGTATTCAGTACCCAATCACCAGATTACGGTTATGTTTGAGTACGATGATCCCCTGTGGCGTCCAGATACCATAAGTAGAGGCCCTCTTCCACTTCAAAATCCCGAAAAACACAAACTCAAACGGAAGCTTATGGAAATTGAAGACCTCATAACCGACGACGAGTCTGTGTCAGATACCACACGAGTGAGCGCATGGAAGGCCGCTCTTCATCCAAAGTCACCGGTACCGGAAATACCGGCAGAGCTAATGTCTGCACAGAAACCGGCGAGTTCCACCACATTAAGAAGGAGGGTACATGTATCCAGATGTCCTTGAAACACTCAGCTAACAGCGAAGTAGCATCGCCCCTATGTAATAACCGATATCAATGCCATAGTCAAAGACTTACAAAAAAGTAGGCCTTTGAACCGGGGTCTGCTATCATAATGGTGGAGGACATGGTTATACTCAAACTCTTGCTCTATAAATGCATTTGCTCGTTGCTGTAATCAGTTGTTTGATCGCTCAAATACAGTCTCGGAGTGGGGCTACGGTATTCAGTCAAGGACACCGGTTTAAACCAGCGTCGTAAGTGGGATACCCTATCGATACCACTTCAATACCGTATTCTTACAGATTCACTAGCTCTTAACCTATATACCGACTCTGATTGGCCTATACCCCTGCTGTCTTGGAAAATCTCGCGCACCGGCAATCTGGGTCGATAAGCGAGATCGATGGTGCACAGATACTTCTCCATACAACTCTGACACCCCTGTTTTTCCATTGATCATTCCTATCGCTGTACATGTATAAAATGTAAGTACCTTGCTTCCACCACGCCTTTCCGACCACCTTGCCTCCACACCACCTTTCCGACCACCTCTCCTCAACCCCAGCACACCCGCATCCGTCCCTCCGTCCCCCCTTCTCTCCTTCTCTCCTTCTCCATCACTCATCTCCTCTATCTCATCACCATCCATCTCAATTCCATCAAAGCCAAAGAGGTATTTATCCATCATCGGAATTCGAACTTTCTCTAACTACATGTATCTATACAGGCTCCACCTATCTCGCATCTCCGCTCCAGCATCACCCCCCTTCCCGCTGGTTTCAACATCTCACCTTTCCCCTGGCCTCAGCCCCCGTCTCCAACTCTAGTACAGTCTACCTGTATCACCCCCGTTTCCCGCTGGCCCCAGTCTCTGTCTCTAGCTCTAGTGCCTCTCCTCACTTTTCCTTTTCTTTCCTTCTCCCCCTGGGCTCCTTCATGACGTGTGACTCCAGGATAGTATTCCCCTTCCTCAGTCTCTCACCCTTGGGCTCGTCCATGACGTGTAAGTCCACTATTCTTGCCTTTTCTCCCAACCCCACTTCTCCCTGGGCCCGTTTCTGACGTGTGACACCAGGATATTATCCTCCTTCCTCAGTCTCTCACCCTTGGGCTCGTCCATGACGTGTATGTCCAATATTCTTGCTTTTTCTTCCAACTCCACCTCGTTTCTGACGTGTGACACCAGGATATTTTTCTCCTTCCTCATTCTCTTACTGTATTTTTCTCCACCTCTCCCCTGGGCTCGTTCATGACGTGTGACACCAGGATATTATTCTCCTTCCTCAGTCTCTCGCCATTGGGCTCGTCCATGACGTGTAACTCCAATATTCTTGCTTTTTCTTCCAACCCCCTCTCTCCCTTAGGCTCGTCCATGACGTGTGACTCCACTACTTTTGCTTATATCCCCCCCCGGGGCTCGTTTATAGCGTGTGGCTCCAGCACCCTCCCTCTTCTCGCTCCACCTACGCAAGCTCACCCTAGGCTCATCTATAACGCCATGACGTGTAACACTAATATATTATTCTCCTTCTTCACTCCCTCCCCTTGGGTTCGTCCATGACGTGTAACTCCAATATTCTCGCCTTTTCTTGCCTTCATTCTCTCCTGGGATCGTTCATGACGTGTGACACCATGATATTATTCTCCTTCCTCATTCTCTGTATTCTCTCCACCTCTCCCCTGGGCTCGTTTATGACGTGTGACTCCAATATTCTTGCTTTTTCTTCCATCTCCCTCCCCCTCTTGGGCTCGTCCATGACGTGTGACTCCAATATTCTTGCTTTTCTATCCAACTCCCTTTTTCCTGGGATCGTTCATGACGTGTGACTCCAGTAAATTGTTCCTTACTCAGTCTCTCCCCCTTGGGCTCGTCCATGACGTGTAACTCCAATATTCTTGCTTCTCCCCTCCTGCTCACCCTGGGATCGTCCATGACGTGTGACTCCAGCAGATTGTTCCCTTCCTCATTCTCTCCCCCTTGGGCTCTTCCATGACATGTAACTCTATTATAGTACTCGAGCGTCAATTAGAGATGTAAAGATCCCCCACTATTCGATATTCAGATACTAACTTCTGGCAGACGGATTTTGATTTATTTGGTGATTACATGCGTGTGGGATGCGGAGGATTCAATGGGTACCTTGGACTTTGTTGGTTTCATATATTATCTGTCTTTACAAATAATATTGTCGGGGGTGCCTGAAGGGATGTTCGGAGGTTCACCTGTTATCTGTTCGTGGCTGAATACGGGTCCCTTTTTTCTTTTTTTTCTTTTTTGATGATGATTAAATTCTGTCTCATCTCCGTCACTTGCTGTCAATATTGTGCTTGCGGTGGGCACCCATTTATAAAATCTGACGTTCTCAAGCACCTCGAATTATCTAGCCAGGTATGGCTCTCGGGTATTCGCAGTGTTCCACTACTATTCACAAGCACGAGTTTGTCCCCAAAACTGTATATCCTTGAACCAGTACATTTCCTTTTGTGTATTCTCTGTGAACATTAGATTTGAGACTGGCACAACAATCCAAATGTCTATGCTATTCCGGTACCATGAGATTTCACAGGGTCGTCAATGATAATTCTGTATTGTAATACGTATCAGTAATAGTCGCTGTTACAGTTGGTAAAGTACGACCTGACGATCTTTAGGTAATAGTTGATTTATCTCTATCGATAAAACATCGCAGGGACTTGGCTCCCAGATTAGTCTCCATTTGCTTTTTCTAACTGGATTTATGCGGTCTGGTGTGGTCCGTGAGGGTGCTCGAGGCTAGCAAAGATGGAGATGCCTCTGCCTTTTAGGGGGGTACCTTGTTCTGCTCGAGTAGCGGGGTGTTATGCCTTGAGGTGTTCGAGGCAATCGAGGCAAAATGTATTATAGATGTAATTCCTCTCCCAAGATAGGCTAAGGTGCCGGTAATCTCATCTCATTCTGCGGTCCTCATATATGCTTGCGGCGAAATTGAGTATTTTCTCGGGCATGGTAGGAACCGACCTCACCATGATAGTTAACGTGGGATACACTGTCATTTCCACAGTGGTTGGGGCGTCAGCTGTCAGCAGCACCAGTTTTGTCCCTTATTTATGGTACAATGTCAGGTCAGTCAACGGGTTGTCCCTTATTGGCCGGGCTGTCAGGAAATCAATACTCGCAATTTCATAGCGTTTTTGAACATGACTAATCTTCATGGTTTATAGCCGTTGTCTTTCCTAACAACTAAGTTTAAATAGAATGTAGGCGTGGGTAAAAAGGATTAGCTTTTCTATTTTTTTCAAGATCCAACTTGTCCCATAATTTCAAAATTACCGCTCAGTCTGAACCCAACTTGTCCCATCTTTTGCAGGCTGTCAGCGAGACTGCTTGTCCCAACCACTATGGAAATGACAGTAATTGTTTTTGGGTGTAAAATCACCGTGGTTTAACTTTAATGCACTTAGATTGAGCTGATGATTGCGATTCTGTAGGTTGGGTTGGCAGGTTGCCAGCGTATTCAGTAATTGGGACATAATTTCACCGCAAAAACACATATGTATCTAGTGATAATATGATTACGTGAACACCGAGCTGCCCGACCAAGGCGAGCAGGAGGACTTGCCCCCGGGATGCCCGCCCCGTAGTTACCCATGCCTTGAGCTGCCCCAAGCGGGTAAAGATTCTCTTCTTTATTTTATGATCATGGAGTATCACTCGGGAAATATTATTTGATACCATTTAACTCCGGACCAATTACCATGAAACATTACGGAATCCTTATAGGCGTATATGTAATCCCCTGTGGCGTCATATCTGCCTCTCGATAGTGTATACAAACCACATTACGTTACGGTCATAAAGAATCACTCAGTCTCCGTACCAAGAACGGGATAGAAAAAGTTAGTGAGATATGGAAGCAATGGAGGGGGCACAAGGCAGAGGAGGGGGAGGAAGACGAAGAAGAAGCGGCGAGGGAAAGAGAATTGAGGTAGGAATGGGGGGATTTGGAAAGGGATGAAGGGTGAGGATAAAAGAATGTAAGGGGATGCAAATTGTTATGAGACTAGTTTTTGAAATGGTAACGGAGAAGAGGGTTGTGTGTGGTATGTTGAGTTTTGAGTTTTGTTTTGTTTGTTTTTCTTTTGTTCTGTTTTGTTTTGTTGAGGTGGCGGTGGAGGAGAGGGTAGTCTGGGGGTTCGATATTGTCATAGCCTTAGGGCTGGATACAATTAATGATGTAAAGAAAAAAAAATAACTCAGTCTCCGTCACCAATAATCAACCAAACAATCCTGCATTACCTATGCTCTTGTCTACCGACACACACCGCTCCCCGCTCTTCCTTGGCTAGATGAAATCGTCAAATTCGTAGCCTAGACCGTGCACGCACTAAGCTGGGTATATTCGATACTCTTAGTAGTTGATAATAACCATAGAGCCGATCAAAAATAGCTGTTGGATGTCTAAGCTAGTATACTCCAAGAGGTTAAGCTGCAAATCTAACAATTTCATCCGTCTAAGGGTTAGATCTATTGCATCCCAACTCTGCATTGAAATAATTAAAAATATTTCCGTTAAAGTTATAGTCATGAGATATCACTCGGCTAAGTTATTTCCCGCGCGAATCTCTTGTTGAATAGATTCTTGTCTACAGGCATAGCATATTACGTGCTGGCCTTATATCCAAATGATCGCAGTGGTTTCCGTAAAATTCCCAGTCATGGGTTCTCACTCGGTCGGATGTATCACCCGCGATCCAACATTCAGCTCCATATTGGATGGGCTCTTGTCTAGCAACTGTGATTGAATACTAATTCCACATCCAGAGAAATAAAAACATTTTCCGCTAATATTCCAGTCATGAGATCTCACTCGGTCATGTCATTTCCCCATTAATCCCATGTTCATTAGGCCTTTTTTACAGGCACATTACTCCATGTTAAATCCCATTGCATACTAATCTCGCATACAATAATCAAAGTTTTTCCGTCAAAATCCCAGTCACGAACTCTCACTCGGTTATGCTGGGGCCCACAGCCAACCAATATAGCTACTCCCAAGCCCATAACAATTGTAATTCCTTTTTCGTATCTCCCATGCATAGGAAGATGTCCGTTGGCCCCCGAGAAACTGCTCCTTTCACGTCGAGTGGGATATGTTCCGCTTTTCCTGGGTTTTTGTTTTGTAGCATGATAGTTTGGGCGTTGGATAAGTACGTAGGTGGACCTTCTTTATGCTTTGTGCCTGTCGTACCGTCGTGTATCTTAATCTCTCTTTGTGTCTTTACTTAGATGTGTATACAACTTGAAGTCTTTAGGAAAATCTTGATATTATATCTACTGGTATCAGAAACATGCACCATAATGTAAAATCTTTGTGTGGTATTCGCAGGGGTTTCTTTTGATATGGAGGGGACGCATGTGCGGGTACTGTTTATACGATTATAGTTCGAAACCTTTGAGCATAAGGTTGAGCGTAAATAACCGAATTCTTGCTATAAGTCTCTTAGGAATCTTTATACGCACGGTAAAGTTAGGGTTAGGGCTAAATTTGGGTAAGAGGAACAAGATTTCCCAGCTTAGGCAATACAGTGGCCTTCCGTCATAGTAATACTGCATATAGTGATATTTTCGTTATAACATCTGCCGGTCCCAAGCTTTTAGTATAAGGTTTAGTGATATTTTATCTCCGTATGTCACTAAGTATTTGGTAAAGATTTGTATGGGTATCCTTATAAGGAGAAGGGACTCGGGTCTTGTGAATACAAAGCAATAAAGGGCTAAAAATCGCTGTGAATTTGCAAAATTGACTGTTTTTCTTTCTACACCCGATCAAAATCCTAACCCTGATTATGTGTAGTGATAACCTCAATATAAAGGTGTCATTCCCTGGTCTCGACCCCATTACTATAACGAAAAGGAGCTGTATTGGCAACACACTCTGATATGTGCAAAGGTTGTGTCCTCCCTCGCCAACTAATCTCTAACAGCATATTTGTAACTGATTTCAACACACAAGAAATACAAATGCCCCCACTAAAGCTAAAAAGGATCACGATTGAACAGCATGTGTTAATTTACTTGTTTCTTTTTCTTTTTTGTATTGTTTTGTTTTATATCTATTCATCGGGGAGGAAAATTTGCGCTGCCTTGGCAGAGTTGGGACAGATAGCGTCCGGGTTGCATGCATGAAGAATAAATAAAGAAATAATAAAGCGGAAAGAGGAGCACTCCGTAAATGTATTAGCGTAGATTATGCTAAAGCTGTCAAGCATCCTACCTATCAGACAATTGCTCGATTATTTAAAGAAGGCCATATAGCAAAATCCTCTCACAAACAATAATGAGAATCATTTTGTTGGGGCAGAGAGTGCATTTGGCTCTTATATAAAATATATATTCACTACCGGTCAAAGGATCAAAATGATACTTGGCCTGAGACTCAATTTTATAACCATCTATAAAGTCTTACTAGACACGGATGAGTATTGAAAGAGAAGGCTAAACGCCCCTTGGATTATACCTTGGTGAACTATCAGTAATATTCTTTGGTGACGGAAACTGGTTATCCGAAACGGGCTTATCCGGCCAGTTCTATACATGAAAACCTATTCTCCTTTTCCGGATCCTTTCATAGTTTCTCGCGGGTGGGCTTGAACTGAGCACGATCATTTAGGCTGTGCCCAGGGTGTCGGAAAGTGATGCACATCTTGAGTGGACAACGCCGAAACACATTATCACATTAGAACACAATCGCACAGAACCTCTCTACCATACCTAAGCACTAAGCATAACTTGATGAAGAGCTCTGCACACCCATTTTTACTTTGAAATAGCCTTGTGCAGAAATTATTTTCGTGTGGCTATGAAACCACCGAATGTGCACCACTTGCCAACACTGTGGATACACCAGGGCTTCCAACGGGACGTACCGGTTTCGATTCAACCCACAACCGTATCAACTCCAAAATCAATGAGACCAACTCTCTCATTGTGGGAACCGGTTCAACTACTCGAACGATGGTTGTATGAGCGGCAATAATCCTGATGAACCACGACAAAATTTTCAACAGGAACGTTTACCTCTTTGAGTATCGTGTGGGAGCAAAGAGACCTTGATTATCGATAAAGTCCGTTCAACTGCCATATTTTCAAAGCTCATGAATCATTATTCGATAAGGTAAGTACCGCACCAACCATCGACTTATACGGACCAGTCTGAGCATTTTGGGCCGCATAACCGGTAGACTACTGGAAACACTACCGTGACTACCTGCATCCTCTGAACGCTCTCTGGATTCGTGGAAGAAAAAGCGTGGTGTGAAGCAATCTGTTAAACACGGTGAGTCTGGACATGCCTTCGCAAAGGGCATGGTAAAATGAACGCAGTCGGAGTGACTACGCGATTATGATATTAATAATCTCCATAACTTTGACCATACAAGATACCAATACCGCATACAGCCTGACTGAAGGCTAAACAGAGAGACTGGGAGGGTAAAAAGGACAAGCTGCAAATAACAGTTTCTTTTACCTGTAAACTGAGAGGTGCGAGCAATGAGGGGCTCCTGGCGGGCGGAGCAGTCGAAAATTCGCAAATCTTTGGAAAGAACGGCATGGATGACGCATGATATGATGATTGTATATCTGAAAACCTAGGCTTGAACCTTGGGTAGCGCTCGTAATTATCTCATCCGGACGTAGATATCTATAGATGCCTCGAAAGTGACCCTAGACTGGACGGACTGTCCGGTTGTCGTCCGTCCGGCCCTTGGTCCTTCCAGGACTATCCGGTAGTCTGTGAATACTGTCCTCCCGGTGTGGTCCACGATGACGAAGCGGTTCGTGCCTCGCCTCGATACAAACGCCTCGATGTGATACGAGGTATTCGTTAGAAGGATGACACGGTCAAATTCGCAGCTTGGTCCGTGCCAACTTAAATCAGGCCGTACTGGCTGGTTTTAGCTATAATGTGATATCACATTACATTGTCATAATCAACAAAGCAGTTGTGGCATAAAACAAATTTATAGAGCGAGCAAGAAAAAAATGAAGACGGTGTCCGCTTTCCCTTTAGTCCTTCATCTCTCAGCCTAAGGCGACAACGGTCGCACACTTTTCTCTTCTCCGGCTTCACTTTAAGGTGCTTAACTATGTCCCCTTGTGTGGGTGGTGGTGGGTTGAATACCCGATATGTTTTGCTGTGTCGGATTGCCCCTGTCTCCCGTTTATACCATCTTTTCCGCTCATCAAAAACATAACGCTTCAAAAGCTGTCCAGAAAATATCAAACGGAATTCTTTATGTGATATCCGAGTAATAGACGAGGTATGTAACTGTATCTGGTGGCCAGAGGAGTAGCGGCAACCAATTACGTCTTGCAGTTAGCTTGGTAGAGAGATAACTGCGATATTCATCTGCGATATCTACTCCTCCTTTATTGAAATTATAGTCGTTAACCATAGAGGGAATTTGAACCTCCATGACATGTTTGTCTTTAAAGGCTAGTCGAATTCTTGGGCCACTCGTGCTGGTATAGCGTGGAAATTTCCTAGACCGTAAAATCTTTGATGAGAGACCGTGAATTGTGGATAACATACTCACGTATTAATTAAGTCCTGAGAATTCTTGGTACCAACGGGCTCACAAAATCTCTCAGGACTTGGTTAACGCACGAGTATGCACATGGCTATTATCCTGCCATTGCATAACAAGTACCCTGAAAACAGTATTCCATGGTATATCCTTAGCGATTAGTGTGGCCCACGAGCCGAGCCGGGTCGAGCTTTGGGCTCGAGATCTTGGCTCATCGAGGTGAGCCTTTTCCTTCAGCGAGCCTGAGCCGGCTTGAGCCTTAATTAGATGTATGCTTCTAGGCCCTAAGAGCCATGAGATAGGCGAAAAGGGCAGTTTTACCTACCTTAGTGCTCAACTAAATAGTTTACTCCTCTTAGAGTATCTACCGTGTCAAGATTAAACTTTTATCTCTCGTTTTGCCAAGTTAGGTGAGAGGATAGCCTGTTTTTTGATCATTGACCACCGGCTCGAAGTAATTTACGAGCCTGCTATCAAATCTTGAGCCCTACGAACCTCTGAATCCTATGAGCCTAGCCAGCTTGAGCCTATAGGTCGGCTCGACTCGAGCCGGCTCATGGACCACACTATTAGCGATGCTGTTATGTTCAGCAGGAAATCAGCCTATTCACTGAATTAATAAATGTGTAATTGATTAGAGAAAAAATATCCTAACCTTTTTTAAACACGCGCATTGCCACATGCTCCTATCCCAATACTACGCAACTTCATAAATAGCTCTACCGTACTGAATAAATTGTCCATAAAATTATAAAGTCATAGGATTGATAGGGCAAAGAGAGTTCAGCCAACAAGTAAACAACGGCAACCGTAGGTCCAGAAATATTACTGGTTTATAGTTATGCAATTCCCTGAATCTGTGAATGGAACCGCCAATTCATTGTGTATCCATGATCACAAATTGCGAACACTTTAAATACTTCAGTAATTGGTTTGTTAGGCATACGGACAGTATGCTTGCTTCTTCTACCAAAGCGAACCATCATCTCGTCAATAGATACTGATGTCGAAGGCCGATAGTACCTTAAACTGCAATCGCGCATCTTGCTGTTTAGGGGTTCAAGTTTTGCCCACAATTCACTTTCATTCACTAACCGGTCCCACTTGATTTATTTGATATAAGTAAATTTTCGTGAATGTTGGGTTGCGAGACATGAAGGTAACGCTTGATTTGTAAAAATCAATTATTGGACATCACTTTTGAGATCGGGGTTTTCCATCCAGGTACGTGTATCCTAGCCTACCCTTCTTTTCTCCATAAATCTCGTGGGGATTTGCATTGAAAAACACCAATAGCAATCAAGATCACAAAGAAAACCCGTAACTCTGAAGGCGGAGTTGGTTTCCACCTTCTTTTCCTTGGATAGAACATGTGCTCACCCCTTCGCATGATAGGATATTTATTGGTATTTTCCGATAAGATATTCAAAACTTCATCCGTCCAAAAGAGCTCAAAGATATCAAGCGGAGTTGTCTCAAAGCTTGGTCCACCCGGCTGGTTTTCCTAAATCATGATTACCAATTAGCATCCGCTCACTGACACTTGAATAGGCCTCATACCGTTTCTTCTGGGGATAGCGCCTTCGCTTTATGGGAGGTTCTCGGCAGAGGTATGAATGTCAACTCCGGTCCAAACACATTTTCTTCCACAGAATCCTCTCCGCTGATATCATGCTTGATGGTGGAGTTTGGAGTTTTCAGATCTCGTACTCTAGGTTTCCTAATACTTCGGGTGCCTGACTTTCCTGATCCCAACTTGTTGACTCGGCGCAGATCCTTTTCACTATCCACGGGGACTTGCTGAATTTCACTCAAAGGTGATCGGGTAGGTGGATTTGTCATTTCCACTGTTACAGGCCACCGATCGGGGTTCAGAATTTAGCAGGGGTTGCCAGAAACAGGGTTGGCACGGACCAAGCTGAGAATTTGACCGTGTCATCCTTCTAAGGGTACCCTTCCAGGAGCCGAAGTACCTCGGTACATGGTATATCACTCGACTCGAGTGAACTTACTACATACTCTACAAACTGCTAGAGCAGGGATACTCGTGTATTATGGATCTCGGATGATTGAGCCTAGTAGGAACTATTGAGAAACCACTGCCAAAACCTACTCTACCGGCCGTCCGTATATCCAGATAAGGCAGTTTTGACGTGCTAGAGCTTACAATGCCCGGAGTTGAGCCGTGTGTCAAGAACAAGACCCAATTGAGCCGGCTTTGAAGACAATAGTGATTTTTTATACACAACTAGTGCCGAGCAGGGCTCAGTTAGCGGTCTCTTGGATAAAATCGTTTATGTGGAAATAGAAAGATCTCTAAGACTTTGAGAGTTAGAGCTATGACTTAGACACGCACGCCTTCCTTTTCTACACCTCTACATCTTCTACGCATACACCTTCGCTTCTACACCTTGATCTTTACGCCTCCGTCTACACCTGCCCGCCCCATGTTTCCCCGCTGCATTTGCGCATTGCATCGCCGCCCAGGCATGGGCTAATCGGTAAGGTAGGCGGCGAAAACAGCTCTCAATCAAGGAGCACCCAATCAAGCACTCAACCAAGCAAGCAGACACGGCGGCCAGGTAAGTAGGCGGGTAAGCAGGCAGTAATGGTTCTCAGTAGGTAGTAAATGTACTCGGGGTTTCGGAAAGTGATGCACATTCTGACTACACAGAGCCCAGATACTTTATCCCAATAAAAAAAATCGACCAGAACCTCTCTACCATACCTATGCACCAGGCACACACTAGAAGGGCATCTGCACACCCATAGCTACTTTGAGATAGCTTTGTATGGAAATCAATCAATGTTCGTCACTTCCTGCCATTCTGGGTACACATGTAGTCGGGGAATAAATGAAAATTTAGTCTGTGAAATTTACTTGTGCAGAAGGGGAAATACTGGCCAGCCTGCGCATCAGTACCTTTCGGCTGATAAAATAGAGATTATTACGTATCCTAGAGAACATAGCATTTCAAGGAAACTATGAAAATACCAAAATTGCTATCATATAATGTTTAGTCCGGACATGCGTGAGCATGATATACTCCTCATATTGATATGGGAACGGGCGGTAAAGTACCTCAAAGAGGATCGAGATAGCTCGAGGAACAATGTATACGGCTCGAGGGAACCCAAAAGGGTGTCTCTAGAGGGAGAGGTAATTCGATACATCCCGTCCTTTTTGCCCCAATGACCACGCTGAGTCCCCCTATAATAGAGGGATTTTTTTTTTGTTTACATCATTAATCGTATCATAATAGAGGGATTAGATATGTATGGAAGACCTGATATTTGATAAAGGAGATAGCAGGGCCTGTCAGTAAAGCCATACAAAGCTCGGTTCTTCCGTGGGGTCAGCATTTTACGGACAGATTGAAGGATAGAGATAAGGCGGCGGACCATATATATTCATGGGTCATGGGCGATCACTCGGTTTCGGCGATAATGAGTATTAAGTATATATCTCATACATACTTACATGCAACCCATAGGTTATAGCAACCGCTCCCATCTCTTCCCACAGGCGGTGTGATCTTCCTCGTCAACAAAGAAAGCAGAATAACGGATTGTAAAAGATACTTTGTCGCCAGTCCACATTTTTATGAGCTTGATATGTGGTTTAGTTAAACAGGATATATGGCTGATTGGCATCTCATACAATATTTTTTATCGTGCCTTGTTGAAGTTAATTTTTGGCTAAAACTGATATTTTTGTTATATGATACGTGATCCTACCTACTTTACCGCCAGTTCACATATTATTATTAGCTTGATATAGAGTTTAGTCAAACAGGATATATGGCTGATTTGGCGTTTCAAATGATATCTTTTTATCATGCCCCGTTGAAGCTAACTTTTGGCTCAGTCTGATATTTTTATCATATGATATCATGCGGGAAGTCCTATACAATACTGATTTTACTCACTGAAAAACCCAAATTCGCAGCTAGGCCAGTATTCGCGCTTATTCTGCATAGATAAATTTCACTGATTAAATTTCTATTCCTTTCCTGATTAAATACTTCATACTATGTACACAAGTCTTTACTGCAGCCGTCCACCTGCCTCCCTGCCCGCCTGCCTGTCTGCCTGCCTGCCTGCTTGCTTGCCCCCTTGCCCGCTTGCCTGCTTCATTGCATGTTCTGTACCGTGACGGTACGCTATAGTACGTTACAGTAAAGTGCTTGATTCCGCCGACGCGCTCGTCTAGATTCGCTGGATTGACTAGATTAGGTGCTAGATTCGCTGGATTCGGTGCTAGATTCGTCGATTGGCTGTCTAATTCACCAATTAGCTTGTATTCTAATGATGACGATGATTGATTAGGGGGGAGGTCATTGATGAAGCCGTAGAGATGAAGCCGTAGAGATGACATAGAGATAAAGCCGTAGTGATGAAGCCGTAGAGATGACATAGAAATGAAGCCGTAAAGATAGAGGCATACGGATGAAGGTGTAGAGATGAAGGTGTAGAGGTGAAGGTGTAGGGAAGGTGTAGGGAAGGTGTAGAAGGAAAGAAGGACGTGATGTATCTCCAAGTTCCCAACCCTAACCCTCATTCTCGCTGAGATTTTTTGATCATCTGATTTCTCCGTGAATGATTCATTCCAAAAGGACCCCTAATTGAGCCTGATTGAGATGTAAATAGGCCCCAAATATCAGGAAAAATTGAGGGTGATTCTGCATTTACAGCTCATACCACGCGCTAATCATGAGACCTGGGTCCCAGAATCAGTCTGATATTTTTATACGGACTGGTGGTAATGTATATAGTAATGATTTTATTAGGCGAAAAATCTTGATACAAGGGTAGGCCAGTATACACTTTTATTCCGCACAGGTAAATCTCACAGGGTGGGTTTTTATTCGTCTCACAATTAAATATGTAGATTTATCTCCAATTCGTTACTGCGCCAGCCGGTCACCTACCTGCCTGCCATATATAATTACCGGCCGTGCCTGTCTGCCGTACCAGCTTGATTTGCTGCTCAATGCGGTGCTTTATTCCATG
The DNA here is from genome assembly GCA_024713875.1 of Morchella sp. 2016-57. Classification (NCBI taxonomy): domain Eukaryota; kingdom Fungi; phylum Ascomycota; class Pezizomycetes; order Pezizales; family Morchellaceae; genus Morchella; species Morchella sp. 2016-57. The sequence goes on from JAMGZE010000019.1 coordinate 1,524,491, forward strand.
CTAGATTCGCCCGATCCGCCTGATTCCCTGGATTAGCTGGGCTGCTTGGTTCACCCATTAACTCATATCCTGACGGCGATGATGATTAATTCGAGAGGGGGTGTAGATGAGGCCGTAGAGATGAAGATGTGGAGATGGTGTTGTGTATGAAGCCGTAGATGAAGCCGTAGATGAAGCCGTAGAATCGGATGAAGCCGTAGAGATGTAGCTGTGTATATGAAGATGTGTATAGTCCAACCCCCTATAAGGGTACCCTCATTAGAATAATCGCCCTATAAGGGTATGCGTTCACGGTCCTTTCTTGGTTTTGTCGGTACCCTTATTATAAGGGTAAACGCGCTATAAGGGTACCAATATCTGGTCCCGACGTACCCTTATAGGGAGATTCGACTGTATATGGGGCCGTGTGTATGAATCCCTAAATGAAGCCGAAGATGAAGCCGTAGAGATAATGCCGCAGAGATGATGATGTACAGATGAAGTTGTAGAGGTGGGTGTGGAGAACGTGTATAGAAGTTGTAGGAGTGAAGGTGTAGAGGAGGGAGGAAGGGCGTGATATCTCTAAGTCCCCTAACCCTCCAAAACCCTAACCCTCATTCCCGCCGAGATACTTATTTTCATTAACTGATTTCTCTGTGAATGATTCGCTCCAAAAGGACCCCTAATTGAACTTGATTGGGAACTGAATTGGTGGCAAATGTCAGTGTTATCACCGAATCAGGGAAGCTTAAGGGTGACTCCGCATCTAGGGCTCAGATTGCGATCAGATCAGACATCGGCCTCAAAATCATGATCAGTCGGATACTTTTATGCGGACTGGCGGTAATGTAACCTGATAGAAGAGAGGGGCTCGTTCTGCCTTCCTCAACAATACCCACTCTTGTCCTGAGCCTCGATAAGGCAACAGTTAAGCTGTGGTGGACCTTTTTCAATTCACAGATTTACTGCATGTGCGCAACCTTCCGATTATGCTAAAACGGAACAACTTTCTCCCTACAAGGCCTCTCTATCTGCTGCCATCTCACTAAGGAAGTAGGGCGGGGGGGAGATATGAATGGTCTCTTCAGGGGGTGTATGTGAGAAGCGCCAACCTGGGATAATCTCGATCTTCAGCCCGTCTCCCAAGTATGGTTCCTCCAACCTCAGTCTTGTAAAGTAGCCGGGGGTCCCGGTGGGCGGCCGGTTCGGGCTGGGGAGGAGGGTCGACCTGTCCCGGGACAGAAATAAAGCCCGGGCTGACATGATTATATTAGGGGTGGTCATCCGGACTAGGTCCTTGCTTGCCCGGGGGTAATGTATTTGTTGATCTCGTTAAATAATCTCAGCCAATCTCCAGCTTTTACACTCAATAATATATTAAAGGGTTTATAGAAAGCTAATATTGCATGAACTCTTTGAGCTCGGGCTTACTCATTTAGCCCGCGCTAAATCTTGACCCTTGCCCAGCATGGCCTGCTCAGCAAAAAAAGGTTTGAGAAGCATGTCTTAGGCTCTAGCCTATCGGAGCTACTGCTAGCAGCTTCTTGAAGCTGTGGTGGGTGGGGGTTGGGTTAACATACGAGTCGAAGATTCCTGGGCCTTGGAGACACCAGATCAGTGGACAGCAGGTACTTAAGTATCCATACGGAACTCTGAATATTTGTACAGGATTGTAGATATGTACCTTAACGCCAGTTCATATATTTCGATAAACATAAACAGATGCTTAACTTGTTTCACCCAAAAAGCAATTTGCACTGGGAAAACAATCGTCACCTAAAACCTGTCTGAGACATCATTTCTCGGCGTTGGTGAACCGGAAATTGGTAGTGAACCAGAACTTAATAGTGAACGGACAGGATAAATCTATTTCTGAGTTTTAGAACGAAGAGTACGAGATGAACCCTCCCTAATTTTTAGGGACTCTTGATACTCATCATCAGACCCGTTACTACCTAGAGATAGTTTTCTTTCTACTTCAGGTATTAATCTACTATTAGGTCTTTTCTTTAGCCTTCTAGGTAGTGAGAGTTGTTCTCCCACTCTTTTCTTTCCAGTTTGTTTTTCTATGGCCCGCTTCTTCTTCAAGTCCGCTTCCTTTCCTTTTCCTCCTGTTTAGTTCGCAATTGGACAACATGCTCCACTGTGACCACTAATGCTTTTGATAAGATCTTTCTGCTTTTGGCCTTCGCCATTTCACTACTGTTGACTCTAGCTGTTTGATGCCGAAGAGTTCCACTTTCTTCTGCTAAAATATTATCTACTGGATTGGCAGCGGCAGCAGCATTAGCGAGCTTTTGGACCATACTTTTGCAAAGGAGGATTGAGTTGATTTGGAGCGGAACAAAGCCCTGGTTTTTCGGGTATGGGAGAGGATACTTTTTCCATTACTAGGAGTACGTGGGACATCTTTAATTTCAAACTGATCTGGGGCTGTTAACTTTGCCAGACTAATAATAGCTTCTAATGTATGAAGGACTCGGCGTGAATTGACTTGATTGATACCGGTAGCTTCAAAGGCACTAAGGGTGTTTTTTTTGTATGTGTGGCGTCTCTAGCTTTAAGTAAGAACCTAGAAAATAAGTATATATAGGTCTCAAGATACTACTGGTCAACATACGGATAAAATGTCCCTTCGATCATGGATTCCAACCCCGTCTTTCTCTAACCAGTCATCAAGAATTGATTTATAGTTCCGGTTCAAGAATTGAGCTCTAGTTCCGCTGTAATGGCCTAAATAATCTGACATCAATTGGCTACAACAAATCCGCGGAGTGCGGTGTCAAGCAGAAAGGTAGAATATCATGCAAAAGACAATAATTAATAATTTCCCATGTAACGTGAGATGTATGTCCATCAACAATTAACAATCGATTACGTCCTTCTGTCCTATTAAATATATAAGTTAGTAATAAATTTTGTTAGTAGTTGAATGATATGTAGGCTCACCTGGCGGCAGTGTTCGGCTCAAAATTGAACTGCAGATAGCCCAATCCTATCTCTTGATTTGACCATTTGGTTGACGAATTTGAAAAATATGCTTTGTCACCAGTCTTTACTAATTCATATATTGTGAGGCGGTAATACCCAACCGCCGGCAGATATCGTCTCAATTACCATAATTAATTTTCGTGTTCCGTTCTGAGTTTTGCAGTTGCGCTTTTTTCCTCTCTGACAGATCACCTTGACGTTAGCCGACCGTCCCATTAAGAACCCCTTTTCGTCTAAATTATAAGTATCGTCCAGTAGTATATTGTGAAGTCGTATGACAGCAAGCAGCTAATCAATATGAGCTTAATATTTCTTATGTAATACCAAACAGTAAATCCGTCTGAAAGAAAACCCGAATGATTGCTGGATTTATGCAAACGCTCGTTGCTTATCAAGTCTGATGGCAAATTTACTCTCCAGATCAGGATGTCTAGCAATAAACCTACTAGTCCAGTTCTTTCCCAAATCAGGGTTCTTTATTCAATGACTCCGAACATGATTAGTTGCCATATCTTTCACATATTTCATGCGCAGTGGGAACCCCCAGTTGTCTAGCTGATAAACCCACCTAACAATTGCTCTCCCTTCAAACTCCGTCAAATGCTGTAGGTTGACATGTGCTTTCACTTTTGGACCAATACCGATAAGGCGGTTCCTAACTTTGTTGTACTTAAGATTAAAGCCGGTAGCGGCATCCTTAATACTGGAGAACTTGCCCGCTCGATAGGCTTTGACACATGCTGTAACCCGGGACTCTTCCTCTCCACCCCTCAAGTTAGATTTACTGCTAACCCGAGTCATTGCCGCAACAGTGAAGTTGTATGGGAATATGAAGAGTTTTTCTCGGACGGGGTGGAGATATCTCATTGATTTCATAACTGCCCAGGCTTGCGCACAGGCCCATTTCTTTCCCGGTGGAAATTGCTTTCCCAGTGAAACACGTTAATCCGGGATCATGGAAGCCTTTTTCTGGTTTTTAGTCCTCTCTGTGGGTGCTTATTAACCTACATCGATTTTGTATTCTTCAAAGCCTATGATATGCGATAATGGAAGAATTGTTTTATTCACTGGCAAATCTCGATGCGCAGGTAGTCGGTATTCACGCTTATCCTACATTGGTAGATTTCACAAGTTAAATTATGCACTCCGGCGGTCCTCAAAGTGTCGGAACGGCGACAAAGAACCACAGCCCCGCAGCTACTAGCCGCCGCACAAAGGTGGGAGATATGCTTGATTTATATAGATCCAGTTGCGTCAGACAGAGCTATGTAGCACATAGAAACAAAAATGGAAAATTGTAACTGGGTCTAGCTTTGATGATAGCCGCGCCACCAGAGTATTGAGCCAGTTACATCAGTCTAAGGACCCCCGGGTATACCCCCAGAGTTACTTACTGTAGCGATCTACTTACCTGTTTAGTTTAGTACTTAATTCCGTGCTCTGCACGGTGCGGAGCTTGATTCTTCCTTGTTTGGACTTACTAGATTCGCTGCTTAATTCATCAATTAGCTCATATCCTAATGATGGTTAATTGAAGCGGGCAGAGGTGGATAGGGGAGTGGGGATGCGGGTGGGGTGTGAGGTGGGGGGGTGTAAAGAAAGTGTAGGGAAGGAAAAACGTGATATCTCTAAGTATCCAGTCCTGGCTAAGCCTAACTTACCAATTGTGCTGGGTTTCGGGAAGGCCTCTTCTCTGTATTGCTTGTAAGACTCGGCTTGAGGATTGCGTCCCCCTTGGGTTGGCCTGTGGCTCGGGAGGGGGGCCGCTCTCCTCCCCTGGGTTCTCATTCTCATGGTACCTTCGGGCTGACCTGTTCTCGGGGTTCCCCTTAGCATTTGTAGATAATTAATAGACTTGATCACTAACCCTAACCCTGCTTTCAATTTGGATCTTTTGTTAATCATATCTTTTCCTGTACGGTTTCTCCCCACAAGGCCCTTGGTTAACGCTTCTTGGGCTCTAATGGGACGCCGAATAAAGGCTTATCGTCGAAACCGGCCAGATTCTGGGTCTTTTAGGATATAAGACATGCTTGCGGTGGAATTAAGGGCCCGTTCGGACCGACTCGGATTATATTGATGGATTATTCCAAAGTGTCGATTATCAATAAGTGGGTGAAATAATTCAAATAAGCAGAATCTGAGGATAATCTCATATCAGTACATCGCAATGTTGTGATTGTCACAATTGAGAAGCTCTGTATCATTGAAGAGAAGAAAGAGAAAAATAATCACCTCTTGAGCTAATGATTTTCTTGGCAGATTATTTGAATAAGCAGAAGTTGGAGAATTAGATTATTCGTTCCCCCGAACACCTCTACTTCTTACAATAGTCTAAAACTCTATAATCCGTCGAATAATCGCGATTATCAGACTGTCCGAACGGGCCCTAAGTATTGTCTCTTGCGCATGATAGTAACCGAACTCATAGTTCAAGTGGGATATAGTTTTTAGGTGTAGAAATGAGGTAGCTTGATTTTAATACATTTAAATTGAGCTAGTGATTGTGACTCTTGTAGGGCCACAAGTCTGGGGGGTTAACTGGTTCCAACGCAATAAGTAATTGGGGAATACTAGATTTCACCGCAGGTATATCATTTTTTAATAAGCTCTAGGAGTGTGTAGGTAGCTCACGGACAACACTCAATTGTTTGTGAAGTGGCTAGGCGAGCGATGAAATAGTCATATATCGGAATATATCAGGGAAATCGTAAGTGGGCAAACACACCTATCAAGAATATTTAGAGATGCGCCCGAACACTTTTCCAAGGTATCAACTGTTATAATAATCCGTATGTAAGAACTTGCAAAACATCACCCCCCGTGCAATAGATATTTATCTTTGCCGATAGCCTGAGATGCAAGAAGACCATAGCAGCAAAGCCATAAGGTAAGCATGACTATAAGGTAACAAGGATGTGTCAACGGCCGTTCTGGTGGTGTTTGTGGGTTGCCGGTGTCCATCAGACTCCTACAACAGGACTCTAATTAGACCTATAGGGATATCCGACCCGGCTTTAAAGTTCTTTACCGCCCGTCCGCACATTCATATGAGCTTTAACATACACAATATTGTGAATTGGTTGGGGCTTGATATTGATCCGTATATTTTTTATTTAAAACGCCCTGTTTGCTCTAAGCTTGATGTATAAGAATCATTTCGTTCATCGAAAAAAGAGGCGAAGGTATAGAGGTGGAGAGGTGTAAAGAAGGTGCAGAGAAGGAAGGCATATGTAGCCCTAACCTTCGAACCCCCACGGATTTCTCTAACGCGTATTTATACATATATGCTTCTCCCCTAAAGGTTGTTGATCAAGCTCTATCCGGCAACAGGTGTGTGCCGAATACCTGTACTACTACTGAACCGGGATCAATGGTACCTTGTTTTGATAAAAGGGCAATAACAGGCTTTAAAACCTGTCGGTCTCCAAATTTGTCTCATACTGATTTGCGGACGGGTGTTAGAGTAGGGAAGGTGTGTGTAGCGAAGGCGTCGAGAAGTGGGCGTACATGTCTAATAAGTGTTAAAGTCCGAGCTATGACTCTCTACTCCTTGTGGACTTCCGTAGTACTTGATTTCTTTCAGAGCTCTCTCAGTCAACACCGTTCCTGGCAATTGTCTCAATGAATGAACTGAGACTTTGCGGTACGCCCTCCTTTCCCTCTTCCCAGTGTTTGCAATGGCACGTCGGTTTACCGGTACAAACCGGTACAAGACTAAAGAAGAGCGAGACAGTTAGAACAATTTGAGCTTCAGGCGATGGTGGTTATGATGGGTCATGATGCACCCTAAACCGATACAAACCAACTAACTAAATGGTGCGGAATATTGCTTTTCCGCCGCCTTCGGCAGAACCTTTGCCTCCGAAGCAACAACAGCCAAGAACCCTAACCCACTTACTATTTAGATAAATGGTATTACCGGTTTAACCATTTTAGGAAAGCTAGTTAAATAGTTAGTACAATTCTGAGTCCCTTATGGTACAGGTAGTATAATACGGTAGCGTTTTCATACCAGTATCAACCATTGCAAATACTGCCTCTTCCACATCTTCTCTACACCGGATATTACCCTAGTATATCTACACCTATTTCCTCAAAAGACTTAATCGAACCTTGTTCGGCCCTACTGTGAGGTTAAATATCCACTTAACCACCTGTCCGCATATTCAAATGAAGATTATATAGGGGTTGGGTAATCATGGGTTAGCCATTATTTGACATTGGGCTGGTGTTTCTGTAAGGACTTTGAAACGCAATGAACACTTATATTTCCACTCTTATTATATGTGATGATGCCGGTAGAAGGATGGTCTGATTCGATGAAAAATCTCAATCCGCAGGCAGGCCAGGTTTCACTCATATGATTTCGCGGGTAACTCTGGATTTGATACGCACATTTATCTAGAAACGTTTACTACAGCCACTTGCCTACCTACCGTACCTATCATACCTACCTGCCGTAACTGCCTGAGTTACTCCTTGGTTGGTTGGTACTTTATACATGCATACAGCCCGTATGCTATGGCAAAACCTTTCCTCCCACTCTCCGGGGACAGGGTACATTTGATTCGCTGCTTAATTCGCTTGATTTAGTTGATTCGTTACCGAATTCACTGATTAGCTCCATGCCTGAACAATTACTATGATGATTCGTTGCAACGCGGATAGTTGGGGGCGTAAACGAAGGCATAGAGACGAAGGCAGAGGTGGAGGCGTAGGCAAGGTGTAGCGATGAAGGTGTAGAAGGTGCAGAGGGTTCAGAGATTGAAGGAGGTGTAGAGAGGAAAGGGGTATGTGTCTGGTACTTTAGTATCCAGTCCGGATACTATGGGAAGCTAGGACTATTGAGAAAGATGAAATTTTTTACAAAAGTAAAAGGGAAAGAAAGAGAGAGAGTTTGTTGACTACAGTCCTTGCAGGCATCACGCATGCTCACTCGTCATAACCAAGGACGGGGATGGGCGAGCCTGGGCGAAAATATGACTCCTACTCAGCCCTCCCGCCTCTTAGCGGGCTTACAATCATTTTAATGAAGAATAATTTCAGTCAGTTATAGTCTATTATGATAACTATGAGGGAGATAACTATCAATGCGCGATAGGAAGAACAACAGAGATGCAACTCTCTCGCGCTATAATTCTCTCTAAATCTTCCTCAGGACTTGAGGCATTGAATCACTTCAATTCCATCCACACCCAGCTTGTGTCTAAAGTCAAAGATAATCTTTTTCGCAATAGAAAATATCTTCTCCGCCTCAGATGACATAGCTAGCACCGAGTATAGGCTCATTTCCTTTCAAGATAGTCTAGGATAAGTACATTGTTACTGTGAATCAAGCCACCACTTAAGAGAGTTCCTTACAGAACGGTCATGACTGCTGTCTCTAAAGTATTCTTCATATTCGTCCTCTGATCTAGATACCCTCAGTAGGCTTTGCTGTTTAGATTCTAACCTACTATTGAAGGGGTTATTGTCTTCCAGTATGGTTGAAGAGTCGGGCGGCGATACAGTAATAGGAACTTCTTGTTTGTGCGTAAGCCAGTATGCCTTAAGTAATTATTCCCATCTCGGACCCACTTTAGTTTCCATATAGCCTCCAAATAAATCTATCTGAAATAGCGATCTAGTACTACTGCAGTGGTATATATAGGAACTTGACTGTTAGCTGCATAGTAATGGTCTAATTTTGCTTATCCAACCCTAATCATGGAGGCCAGTGGAATATGGTTGCTAGTTTCTGCAATATGTAGTGCCTCTGTGTAAGTATTGAGAAAGTAGTGCATAGACGATGGACTTTTGCTGAAAGTAACTTCACATCCTTCGATGGCTTTTGTAGCAGTAAGGAATCCAGATAAAATGCTCTAATGAACAAGCTCCAACAATCTCTAATGCACTAATTCTGTCATTCTCTAAATCATTGAGCTCAACAATAAAATATTGAATTTCTCTCTTCGCTTCTGGCTTTAGTATACACTCAGCTATATCTGCTCACAATTAATGAACCACCGCTGAACTCTGTAAACCTGGCACAACTTTGTTGAGTACGGCGGGAGCCGATAGCAATATTGTGGGCTTTGCCGAGTGGTTTAAAATTTTTCCACTTATCACCTCTTGAATCACAGATGCTTTATGATTGCCAACATGACTGATATCATTTTGAGCGGTTCCAAAAAGAAATGACTTAACACCGAAATTGATGAAAGCTGATTACAAAGAATACGATATTTTTGATTATCAAATGATATACCCGCCTGATGTAGATTATTCCCTGTACACTTCAGCATGAAGTAATTCGATGAAGCATTATTGATCATAAAATAGCCCAACTTTGCTTTAATATCTTAGCCCAGCTTAGGAACAATCTTGAGGAACTAACTACCTTGGTTTCCGCCCGAATGTGGACTATCAAGCTTGTGAAGCGTTAATAATTCACTGGCGCTCTCCAGTAACGGCTGTGAAATGGGCCAATATAGCAAGAAATACCATATTATTTGGAGATGTCCAATGATCCATAGATATATGGATATCGGAAATTACAGCATGAAGGAGTGATTTCAGTCGCCAGGTTGAGATCTTCCTGCATAGCCATTTCAATCTAGTATCTGGTGATGGTTGAGTGGTGTATGTGGTTGAAGCGGGATGAGGATCTTGGTTGGAAATCTTCGGTATGACTCATTCTGAAAGTCAAGTGGCCCGGGCCTGGCCCGCCCAACAGAGCCCGGGCCGCCCATCTCAAACACAGGCCCATCTCTGTCCTTGGTCATCGCCCGGCCTTCCTGCCCTAGATGCACGTATTCCACCCACTCTTCCTTCACTACCAAACCCATTCGTCCCTGATACTAATAGGCAGCATAGGACGCTCGATTTCAACAAGGACTTTAACAGATGTCGCTGTTAAAGTTCTAGCCCCAGCCGTGGGGTCTTGCGGATTATTCCAATGCGTTTCTAAAAACGCACCTTACCACCCGTGCGCATATCCAAACAAGACCGCTTTCATGCCCCGGAACTTGGGGGAGCTAGAACTGGACCGTGTATCAAAAACAAAGGTTGATTGAGCCTGGTATGGAGACAACAGTGACATTAAGCACACAATTAGTGCCGGATAGGGCCCAATTAATGCTCTTTTGGATAGAGCATGTATGTAGAGATGCAGTCATGAGGGGATCCGTGAGGTTTTGAGGGTTAGGGAGAATCAAAGCCCGGGCTATTTGGGCTCTCTTTGGGCCCACGAAAAATCAATATTTTTCGTCTGAATGTTGAAAATCATATATTCTTTCGTAGCCTGACCTCTATATCTACATGTCCCTGGTCATGTACTTGTATAGGGTAGATATAACATTGGGCTATTCAGGCCCCAAGCCCGAGCATAACCGGGCTCACGAACTCAGGCCAGGTCTAAGGCAGCAACACCGGGCTTTGGGCGGCATGGGTAATTCAAGCCCAGGCCGGCCCATTGGAGACCCTGATTATATGCATGTGCGTACACGGGTGGTAAAGTATATGGCAGCTCTGTTCTGGTTTGGCCACGAACACAGTCCACCTGGGAAGCGTTCCCTCAATGAACTGTTTACTTACTTAGGAATCTATTCTTTATATCAGAAGTGTTCGCTCAATAGAAGTCCAGTCTGGAACAGTATTCAAACTGAGAGAGGCAAAACTCTGGAGGAGTAATGTTGATTTATTACACACACCTGTCTAAATGTCTCTGAAACTGCCTTGGTTGAACCGTTACTAGTTGATCACAACAACTTTGATCGCTTCCTGACTGCGCCGCTGCCAGCCAGTGAGATGATCAGGGAGGTCTAGTGTTGTAAACCCCTGGTGGAATCCGAAGGAACAAGTAGTTCACGAGTGAACCGCGTTCACTGATAAACCAGAACAGCTTCGTAGTCTGAGCCAAGATTCAACCCCTCAGTTCGGGCTATAGTCGACAGCTCTAGCTCTATTGCTCGTATTCAATCCCTGGCAGTTTCCTAGGGCCGACTATACCCCGTAGTCGATCTGCTCTTGATCCCCAGAACCGATAGACTGCCGCGTCGTCAGGGTTCTCAATGGTACGTCACAGTATAGATATCATGCAATATTGTACCCACTAATCTCTCTCCAGGTACCTATTGAACTGTATGATCTTTTGCAGACTCTTTGTTGTACTAACTATAATGTATCATCGTTTAAACGAATGGTGTCTTTTGTTTAGGAAGATGTTGTCTGTTTGTTTATATGATTGTTTATCCTTCCTATTGTACTTGCGGGGAGAATGAGTTTCCACCTTTTTTGTATGGGGAAACGCTGTGGCAGCCCAGAAGTGGTGGTAAAAGCCTTATTCTCCTGGCAGTTAGGTTATGACAAATTCGAAGGCTACTCCGTAAGAATAGATCCGGCTTACAAAAGGCAAAAAAAGGTTTATTTCCTTGCTATGGCTCTATCATCATATCCGTCGTGTTGTCGGGACACACAAGTATCATACAGCACTGTTTCCAATAGTTGTAACTAATTCTCGGCAAAACTGGACTGGATTTACCCGCCCACAACTGGACCTACCGAATAAGCATCAGTTGAAATTGCAAAAGGGATCTTAGGCCTTGGCACTAGTATGGCGGGAGGAACTCTATGGTTCCGGTCACGGTGGATCAACATTCCGGCCGTTGGCCAAGGCGGAAAAATGATTTATTAGTAAAGTCCCTACCCAAAGCTTTCGTGAAAGGGTCAATTACCACCTAAACTAGGTGGAACTAGGTTCAAAGTGTAAAACCACAACACAATTAATTATAACGGTCAACAGAGATAAAATATTCTGACCATTGGGAGAAGCTCTTTGCATATCTTTGAATTGGTAAAAAGAAGTGGTTAAGGTGTAATAAATATTTTAGTGGAGAACCCGTTGCTAGGCAGATTTATATGGGTTTCACCACTCAACTGCTTTTAGGCTTTCACGAAAACTTTGGGGTAGGGGCTTTACATATATTGCGGTTTTCAGACTCAATAAATGATTTAATTGCGTAATTAGCCGGTCCGAGTACGATAAAATAGGTTATTTGCGTGATTTTTTTGACGACGGCCATTAGGCTGGGAGGTCCTGGTCTTTTGAATCATATCTACTCTTTCAAAAACTTCAGATCAAGAAGTCTGAAACAGAGAATGTGTAGTACTGGTGATTATATACCGATTGTCTGTCTCCAAAATTTAACTTTCTTGTTTTGAAGCCTAGGATATATTTGGCGCGGGTGAGCCTTTTGGGAGGGGGGGAGGGTTGTTGGTTTACCGTGCCCGGAACCATACACCACAAGTGTTCCGGGCTAGGGTTGGTCCTGAAAGGGTATTCGTGCTTTGTATGCGGGGTTCCACCCGCATGGGAAATCACAGCACCCCAAGCCACAACTGAACCGAACTAGAGTGGGTAGTCAAAACTGAACTGAACTGTTTTCTTAAACGGTTCTGGAAACCGGTTTGACTGATGAACCGACGAACCATTGGCAGGCTCTTTGATGGGCCGCCAGGTATATGGGCCGGACCGGTCCAATTATATGGGCGGTGGTTTGGGTTTTTATTTTTCTACCACGGGCTAGGCCGGTCTGGGTGGCCGTGGTTTTTTGGACCGGTCAAGCGGAATAATATATGGGACGGTTTAAGGGTATATTACTCCACCGAATGGGAGGACTCTGCTTCCCAACGCCCTTTTAGCTCTTTCAATTTCAGTAATTATCCGTTGTGGGACCATATATTGATTTTTCTGTGACTGGTCCTGGCTCTATATGGACCAGTCGGTCCGGGCCGATTCCTTAGTGGACTGTGCTGGGCTGGTCCAAGATAGTGATCCTGCACATAGTGATATTCTCGATATAAGGATTGTAGTCGGTAGTCCCGACGCACCGCTTCCTTAATCCGTGCGGACTTCTTATAGTGATGTTCGCCTTGTGATGCGTGTTTTCGATCCCAACCGCACCCTTATGTCGCGAGTAGATCATACCAACTACAGTACCAAAAGGAGGGGTGGGGTCACTGTGGTATCCCTGTTGATACGCTAGCAATGCGGTAATAATACGGCATTGGTACCGTACTCTTCCTCTCATGCCGGTTTAATTCGGTATCTGTTGTGATGGGCACAGGCCGGGCTGGCTCGGGCTTTGGGCTCGGGCTCTGGGCTCGAACAGGTTGAGCTAAGTGTTCGCAACGGTCGGTCCAGATTATAGATATCTATAGGTGACTTGACAGTGCTTCCGGACTGGACGGACTACGCGGCCATGGTCTGTCCAGTCCCTGACATTGCCAGGACTATAGATAAGGCGCCGGACGATAGATATCTATAGAGTCATAAGTGATCACTCGGTTTGGGCGACTATATTGGATTTTTTTTTTTGTTTACATCATTAATTGCATGGCTATATTGGATTATCAGTGTGGGAGAATCAATAAGTTGGGCTCCTGTACAAAATACGTGTGTGGGATGCTGACTCTTGCAGACCATAGATCAGTGCTAGGACCGCAGATATCTGTAGATATCAATGCGGGGCTGTACAGAGTCTGGTAGAATTAATGCGAAAGCTAGAGCTAGAAATAGTTGTTCGTGCTCACAGCAAAAATCCTTTCAAGAGCCAATGGAATTATCGGGTCGCGGAGGACCCACTTTCGCAATAATTCTACCAGACTCTGTAGATGTCAATGCAGGACTGTATATATCTGCATGGCAGCGCCACAGCCTATGCCAAGCTATAACCCTATAATCTAGACTATAGTCGGTAGCACCAGCCCAATAGCCGGTAGCCGGTCCCGGATACATGCTCAAGAGCTACTACAGCCCGTAGTCCCCGGTCCTTACCCCTGGGTCCGACGGACTGCCCTATTGCGAACACTGGGACTCCGACTCTGACTTGAGCTCCCCCGCCGACGGGGCTGACCAGCCCGGGCCTATACCCAAAAAGCTCAAGCCTAGGCTGAGGCCCATTGGAAAATTAGTAATGGTTGGAGAAACCCGGAGCTCTGTGATGAATACATCCCCACCACCCACCCTGGCTTCAAACTCTATATGCCGACTCACCGGAAAATCTACTTTGAGGTCTGTCTATAAGGGCTCGAGCCTGAGCTTGAGTGAAGCGCCAGGGCTTGAGCACCTGGAGCCTTTGTCCGCACAAATCGACCCAGCCAGAGCCCCACCCTGCTTGTCCCGAGAAAACTCGTGCCCATCACTGTATTGTAAAGATCATATGGTAATTTACTCACGATACCACCAGAGAAACATATCGCGATACCAATCATTGTACCAGATTATCATTGACAGCTGCCAACAGTGATACTCTCATGGCATGCGTGCGTCCAACAGAAAAGTGATAATGTTTCCTACCGGAAATCTTTCAGCACGCAAACATTCAGGGGTTGAGCGGAGGGGGGCCCCTCGCAACGCATTGAGATGGTACGCGCCATTACGTTTGCTATTGGGCTAAAGAAACGAATAGGTGCCCCCCTAAATGTTTTGACGGATCTATAAGCCTCCCTACGCACCAGGGCGTCCTGGGATGGAGCTGGTAGATTACTGCTAATGCCGAGTGACTCACTCATTAGGCCAATGCTGAGTATAGTGATGGGCACGAGACAAGCCATCTCTAGACTAGGTCTCGAGAGCTATTGGAGCTTACTCCACACGTAAATGTGCTCCCCAGCTATAGTTCCAAGTTTTCATCAACTTTTAATTTGCATTAACCATCGGTTTTCTAGAAGCGGGGTCATATGACGAAAGTCTCAAGACTTTGACAAGACTAGACCATTGTCTTGAGACTTTCAAGACCTTGTCCAGATAATATAATATACAAGACGAGACTAACGCAGGTCTCGTCTCGTCTCGTCTCGTGCCCATTACTATGAGTGATCTTTATAGAGAGGTATGACCTTGGTTCATCATCCTAATATACCATTCATGTGCCGATTTAAGAGGAGGTCTGTTTTTAGCGATAATCTGGAAGTTAGGGCCCATTTTCTTTACTTCCACCGCCGTGCCAAACTGAGCCATAGACTAGGACAGACGTTGAAATGGTCCGCGACCTATATGGTCCGGACCGCCCACTATATAGTCCGGAATCGTTACTTTCTGTGAATGGTCGGTCCAGTCCATGCCTGAAAATGGACCAGTCCAAGGTTTCCAATGGTAGAAACCAGTTGTAATATAAGATAAACAGCACCGAATACTAAATCAAGGAGCTTAAACTTTACCGAGTGTACTAACTGTTTATCTTGACAGTTTGAACCGGTTCAGCTGTTAAACCGTGGTTTTATATCTTTGCATCCTCACCATGATAGTTCCAAAAATATCTATCCACGTTCCCTAACGTGGTGTTCAAACCCAGAAAGTAGGTGTTCGAGCCCATGAACATGAGCTATATAAACCGTTTAAACCGGTAGTATAACAACTTTTGCTGATTCCTAAACTGTTCAAACCATGAATTGATGGCATCAAGAACTGCACTAACTGTTCCGTCAAACCGTCAAGTTCAACCGGTTTGAACCATATGACCGGTAAACCACTGGAAACCTTGACCAGTCCATACAGTGTTATCTAGTCCATTCAGAACATCCTTTCCACAATATCTGGGGGATTAGCGGAAACACAACCAACCCAAGTTAACCTTTCGTCTCTCAATTTCGGTAAAATTCCCTTTGCTTTTATGAAGTAATTTTTGTGTTTTAGGAGTGCGAGTTTGTATTTGTTCAGGGGATAGGTCCTTTATGCCATAGTCTTTGACTGCAAGCATTTTGTGTTGTCGGTTTTCATAAGTAAGCGAACATTCTCATTGCAACCAAAATTTGTATGGGAACGCAACTTTAGATTACTGTTACTGGACAACCGCCAGGAAGTTGAGGATGACAACTTTATAGATAGACTCCCTGGTAGTGATAATATGTTTAGCTCAAGTGTCACATCAACACTGCTATTTTGAAATTTTCGACTTACTAGGTGGTTCTGGTGGTTGCTCTCCCAATGTTCGCTTACTTGTAACACCAACAAAACCTAGAAATAAAATGATACGAGTTAAAAAGAAAACACCCAACCCAAAAGGTTCTGGCGAGGATATGGAGGCCTAGTATCATCAATAAATCATTTTATCGCTGGTATCTGTGTAAGATTGGGCTATGCGGTCCAGACCGCTCTATTATGATTTGGTCTAGTCTGAAATGGTCCGGGTTTGAAGCACCTTTTTGGACCGGGCCTGACCCTCTGAATTAGGACCGCCTCGAGCTGGTTCGTGCTGATAACTATCCCGACTTGAACCTTCTAGAATTTTCCCTTCTGTCACTAAAAGTAGTATGAAAATTTTTGCCTTCATTGCGAATAATTTAATCCCGTGGTATTAAAGGGTTGGTTGCGACGAGACTTTTGAGGGTCATGCCGCTGTAGGCAGAGTCGGCTGTAACAGAATCAGCTTAACCGGCAGCGCTGGGTATCCGAAAAAAATACCGTTTATCATCTTAGAATCAGAAATGTCGTAACTCTCCGGTATCATTGATAATAAATTATAGCGCATGACTACGATTCCGCCAGGATCTCCCGCAAATATTGAAAAGAGAATTTTGGGTGGGTCGAATTATAATTATTTCAATAGGATAAGATGTGTGTTGCCCTTTACGCTACCGATTCAGATGCCTTTGCAAATAGCTCTTCACAATTAGCTCAATGGAGGGGTAGTCTCGTGCCAAGTCTGTGGTGTGGTGATGCTCTGCACTCTGCAAGGGCAGCACCATGGGCTGGGCACGAGTTAGGTTGAGGACACATCAACAAGCTTGCTGACTTCTCCTAGCGCAACTACTGCGCCAGGGCAGAGACGCCAAGACTCAGCGCCTGGAGCGCCTGGAGAAGTCTGGTGAGCACCCCCTCTCCTATTCATACGCCTGGAGATACCACTATCCTAACAGTACTCCGCCGAGAGGCGTCACTCTTGGCGTGATTTCCAGGTCTTAACGGCCTCCCGCTGTCCTCTACCCCCACGTCCACGTCCACCTCGGGTATCTCCCTACCTCTCAATTCCGACACCCATGCTAATGTCTCTGTACAGAGTTCTCCTTCACGCCCAAACCCACGTTCAAAACGACGCCTTGTCCACGCCCAAATTGACACCTAGGACACGCCCACGTTGACACGCCCAAATGACACATAGGCAGTGATCCCAATGGTTGAAACTAGTTGTATTCAGAGGTCATACCATACCGAACTGAACTGAATTACATGTCCAACTGAGCTGAACTGAGCTAACAGAATATTGGTTGTCTAAGCCGGTTCAAGAACTAGAACCGTTCTTTTGTTTGGTTTACGGGTTGATTTATTAGGTGCAATTAAGCCCGCCCAAAACTGGTCAAGGGCGGGAAATATGTCCTCTATGTGACGGATACCTGCATGATAGAACCGTTTAGTACGGTTTGAAGTGATTTTTGACTGCAATGAACCGTTCAAACCAAATAGCTCAAAGACAGAAACTCGACCGAAATATAAACTGAATCGGTTTAACAAAACCGGTTTGTTTGGTAGAACGGGTGAACCATTGAAAACCCTGCATCTAGGACACCCCAAAACGACGATTTCTGCAGGTAGGGTAGTCGCGCAGGCAGTTATGCACGTTGGGACAGTGGAGGCAGCGGAGGCATACATA
The DNA here is from genome assembly GCA_024713875.1 of Morchella sp. 2016-57. Lineage (NCBI taxonomy): Eukaryota > Fungi > Ascomycota > Pezizomycetes > Pezizales > Morchellaceae > Morchella > Morchella sp. 2016-57. The sequence continues at coordinate 1,542,094 of JAMGZE010000019.1, forward strand.
TGTACATACATAGATATCATTAGACTACATAGATATGAATAAAGGTCCCGTTTGCTACATAAATCGTCCAATCGCTACGCGGGGAGAGGATGTGCAAGGCGCTGCTGGTGTTGCTATCACCCGCCAGGGCACTTGCGGCTATCTCCGGAGATGGAGTTTGCCTAACGAGCGCCCTGAGCGCCCTGAGCACCTGGAGCGCGTGGCGGAAGCCCCGAAGCTTGCTGATGTATTTCCATAACGCATCGATATGTTTGGTTTTCGATTGCGCCAGCCGATTGGTGGTGTACTACCTCTATTTATTTGCGTGGGCAGCTCATTTGGGATGCCTTGCTGTTTCCGTAGGTAGTAGAGCGTATATAACCCCTTCTATCGCAATATCTTTCATTACCGGCTAATGCCAGTACTATGAGAATCAGAGTGTTTTGGACATGTGTGGATATCCGATTGGGTTACTCTAGTCTATTGGGGGTGTCTGGCGCGCCACACAATCATGCGGTTTAGGACATTGTCTCGTCTTCCCCTAGAAACAGCTTTTTTTTTTCAGCAGTAAGCCGTCACTCTCATGCAGTGACCACGATGCTACGGATGCAGAATTTCACTGTGTCACTGCGTAATGAACAAATATTCTCGGATTCTCGAGATTAAGAAGCCACAATACCTTCCAATTGGGTTTAAAAGGCACTAGATTTCCTCTCCCATCCGCTCCTTCCTTCATCATTTCACACTCCTCTCTCATCCTCCCTGATATGGTGATTTCTCGATATCACTGTCTATATGTGACTCTTGTTATTTCTATCACCGTGACATATCTTTCAGGGCTTCTTCCGGTTGTTTTTCCAACTATCCTACCATCTTGATGACTGTCGCGCCTCTGCTCTGCGCGTTTCCGTGCCCCGCTCTGATTACTGTTTCTGACGGTTATCCACATCTCTTTTCTTCTGTGCGCTATAATTAAACGTGAGCCTTTATCATCTTGATAGCCTTAACTGCCGTTCTTGTGCATGCAAGGTCTGACGCCATCTTGACACTCTGCAATAACCTATTATGAGAACTGTTAACCTTTCGCCCCGCAAGAACCTACTTCACCATTTCGCCCCGCTTACTATCCAGCTCATCTCCACGGTCGCTATTTCTATCGCGCAACTAACAATATATTTTATCGGTCTCGCTTCGGTGTTGACTACACATTCTGACGCTGTAGAAAGTCGAGGTAATCAACACTCTTTGTCCGTCACCTCTATACCACATATTGATATATTAATCTTATCTCTATACACGCTGTATTCAAGAATTCGAAATCCGTTATGAGGTAATCATATTTATCCTTTTGCGGGTTTTCCACAGTTGTGCTGCATCCATCAAGTTATATTCCCATCACTGCTTTTTGAGTTGCAGAGCGGGGGCCAATTTGGCGCGACATGCAGAACCTGACACCTGGAGCGCACCGCCCAGGGCCGTGTCCAAATCGAGAGGATCTACTATCGCATCTACCGCCAATGCTGACACCCGTCATGTGAGACCAATATAGTTAGGGTTTGTTTGCACTGGCCACGTGTGGCATCTTACGGGTGTCAGCATTGTCTGGATAGTGATAAATAGTATGGGGAGTAGTTTCTGCAGAGATTGAAAGATATGTTTAGCCCCAGGAAACGAGTGATGAGGCGTTAGAGTCGAGCCGTTATTCCCGCTCACTATTACTGGCTGACGTGTGAGATGTTTGGTTTCTTGGCGATCTAAATCAAGAGTCGCTGCCCCCTGAATGTCTGCTCGTGCTTTTGGGGTGCTGCGAAACCAGCTGTTGCTCCGCATGCCCGTAATCTATGTTCGCTTCTATGTGACGTACCCAGGTTTCTAATCTTTAGCGGGAAGGTGCAACAGACCCGCCATATCTTGTCTTTTGCGACTCTGAGAGGTAGTTTCTAGCTAATTAAAAAGTTGGAATTTATGATAAGCGTTTGGTTGCAACGATATCCGGTGACTTGGTTAACGCGTGAGTGCTTGAGGCGAAAATAGGTCAAGTTTGTATTGCAACGCAGGAATGCTCGCAGCAGGTACATGTTTTCGTCGGATATATGGCTCTAAATTGATACGCTTTGGTTTGTCGCTGTGGTTTCTCCAGACTTTACATCTGTAGAAATCTTTCGTTTGGGGTTTTCTTGACTTGAGTGTATGTCCAGAAGCTTTTTTAGCGCGCTAGCCCGTCTCCCACGAGCAGGCCACGTTTCCATGTTTGACTGCGCTCGGGAGCACCACGCTACTACTACACAAAGGCAGCCGGACAGTCGAGTGATATTTCATGACCGGAATAGGTAAAGAGCGGTTGAACTGGAGACAGTGGCTGACTGTTTAATACTGTGCAAGACAGTGGCTGACTGTTTAATACTGTGGAAGACCGTGAGCGCTTAGTGTGCAAGACCGCGGTGAGCGCTTAGCGCAAAGCAAGACCGTAAAGGCTTAGTTGCGCGATCGTGGGTACGCGCTAGCGCGCAGAAGTTGAGGGGTGACCGTAGGTCACCCGAGAGTGTCAAGATAACCGTTTTTGCGCGTAAAAAGATGAGGGTGACCGCAGGTCACCCGGGGCGGTTAGGGTTACCGCTGCCGCAGCATCGCGCGGCAAGCGCGCAAGCATCGCGCAAATAGCGCAAAGCATCGCGCGAAGAAGCGCAAGACCGCAAGGCTTAAGCGCAAGACCGCAGACGCTGCTAGTGGCGCAAGAGGCTATGACCGAGGCCACCCGATACAAGATAACCGCGGCGCAGAAAGACGGGACCGCAGGTCACCCGGCGTTAGTTACCGCTTGCGCTGCGCATCAGCGCTGGCGCGCAAAGCACGCGCGGTTGGCGCATGCTGCAAGCATCGCAGACGCTAAGGCCGCGCTACAGCGCGAAATAAGCTGCAAAGCATCGCGCATAATGCCGCAGCATCGCGACGTTGCTTAGCGCTGCAAGCATCGCGCAGACGCTGTTATGCAAGAGTTGAGGCGACCGTAGGCCACCCGGAGCCACAAGATAACCGCTATACAGAAAAGACGGCGAGCGCCACCCGCACAGGGGTTACCGCTTTTGCGCTGCAAGCATCGCGCGCGTTAGGCGCAAGCACGCGTGAGCGCGCCATCGCGCTGCACGCATAAGACCGCGCAAGAAGTAATACAAGGCGCATCGCTGGCAATAGGGCAAGCATCATGCGTAGACGCGCGCGAAGAGGGCGCGACCGCAGGCCACCCGAGAGCTGCCAAGATAACCGCTTTTGCAGAAGACGGTGGCGAGGTCACCCGGGCGTTAGGGGTTACCGCTTTTTGCGCGCAAGACCGTGGGTGCGCTGGCGAAGGCGGCAGCATCGCGGGCGCTGCTTTCGCACATCAGCAGACGCTGCTTAGTTGCGTGCAGCGTTGAGGCGCACTGCAGTAGGCCACCAGAGCGCCAAGATAACCGCTGGCGCAGAAAAGACGAGGGGTGACCGCAGGTCACCCGGGCGTTAGGTTACCGCGGCGCGCGCAAGACCGTGCGCGTTAGTTGCGCAGCATCAGACCGCATGAAGGCTAGGCAAGACAAAGGTTAGCGCTAGTGGTAAGACCGCAGATGCTGGCGTTATGTGTAAGTGTGGTGAGCCGCTTAGTTGTGTGGGAAAGGTGAGGGTGACCGTGAGGCCACCTTAGAAAGTGTCGAATAACCGCTGTAGCAGAAGATGAGGGTGACCAGCCCAAGTAGGGTTAGTTACTGCTTTTTATGGTGCAAGACTGTACAAGAAGTTAGTTATTAGGTTAGTTAGGATAGTTAGGGTTAGTTAGGGTTAGTTAGGGGTT